>SJYV01016936.1:105379-155675 GCA_006410875.1 Neotragus pygmaeus | reverse complement strand
TTGTCTACTTTATTTATCTTCTCAAAGAACCAGCTTTTAGCTTTGTTGATTTTGGCCATGGTCTCCTTTGTTTCTTTTGCATTTATTTCTGCCCTGTTTTTGAAAATATTTATTTCCTTCTATTAACCATGGGGTTCTACATATCTTATTTTTCTTGTTGCTTTAGGTGTAGAGTTAGGTTATTTATTTTATTTCTCTCCTGTTTCTTGAGATAGGCTTGTATTGCTATTAACCTTTCCCTTAGCACGTCTTTTACTGAATCCCATAGGTTTTTGGTTGTCGTGTTTTCAATTTCATTCGTTTCTATGCATATTTTGCTTCCTTCTGTGATTTGTTGGTTATTCAGAAGCATGTTGTTTAGCCTCCATATGTTTGTATTTTTAATAGTGGTTTTTTTTTTCCCCTGTAGTTGACATCTAATCTTACCTCATTGTGATCAGAAAAGATGCTTGAGTTGATTTCAATTTCTTGAATTTTCCAAGGCTAGATTTATGGCCCAGGATGTGACCTATCCTGGAGAAGGTTCCATGTGTACTTGAGAAAAAGGTGAAATTCATTGTTTTAGGGTGACATGTCCTATAGATATCAATTAGGTCTANATGCTTGAGTTGATTTCAATTTCTTGAATTTTCCAAGGCTAGATTTATGGCCCAGGATGTGACCTATCCTGGAGAAGGTTCCATGTGTACTTGAGAAAAAGGTGAAATTCATTGTTTTAGGGTGACATGTCCTATAGATATCAATTAGGTCTAACTGGTCCATTGTATCATTTAAAGTTTGTGTTTCTTTTCTAAGTTTCTATTTGGCTGATCTATCCATAGGTGTGAGTGGGGGTATTAAAGTTTCATACTATTATTGTGTTTTTGTTAATTTCTCCTTCATACTTGTTAGCATTTGCCTTACATATTGTGGTGCTCCTATGTTGGGTGCATATATATTTATAACTNAGTTCTCCAGGAGCTGCCTCAGCATCCTTCAGATCTTCACTGGGTCTCTTGAGCCTTGTGGCCAATCAGTAAATACTATCGACTTGCTTTTTACAGACACTGTCACCAAGGCCCAAAGCAGCTAGATGGCTTTGCCTGTGCTTCCCAGCGTGTCAGTGACTAAGCCAGGATTGGACAGCAGTTTTTTCTTTCAGAGGGAAAACTCACTGCTTTCAGTCTAACATTTTCAGTTTTTTGCATATATTTGCTTAAAATAAAACCAGAGAATGTGCACAGAGTTTATTTTCTTCAACCATATCATAGCCTAAACTAGTTTCAAATCAGCATCATCCAGTGACAACTATAGGCACAGGCTTCTAAGTCAGAGAGATCTTCTGATTAGAAGCTGGATGCAAGCGCCTTTATCTCCAGAGCTTACTTCTCTCATCCATGACAAGAGGATATTGGTACCCACAGCCCAAGGATGCTGCAGAATTAAACAAGACTGAGGGAGTTGGAACAGTTAGCTATTCCTCAAGCTTATCATTTGGGGATGGACTTCTCTGGTGGCTCAGAAACTGCCTGAAATGTGGGAGACTTGGGTTTGATCCCTAGGTTGGGAAGATCCCCTAGAGAAGGGCATGGCAACCCATTCCTGTATTGCCTGGAGAATCTGCATGGATAGAAGAGTCTGTTGGGCTACACTCCATGGGGTCACAAAGAGTATGCCACAACTGAGCAACTAAGCATACACATACATCATTTGGGTAACAACTATATCAGCTACTTGTTGGCTCTATCTAGGTTTAAAAAATATATATATATTAAAATTTATTCAAAATGAGAAATCACAACAAAGTATAAAATATAACCTTGAATATCACAAAAGTCAGGAAAAATAATGCAATATTGATATTAACTTCCTGATAAAACTTTGTAACACATTTTTTTAACCTATTTCTCTCACATGCTTCAAAATTTATTTTTATTGTGGTAAAATATATATAATGTAAAATTCACCATTTTAACTATTTTAAGTGTACAATTTAATGACATTAATTACATTCAAAATATACAATCATCACCACTGTCTATTTCTATAACTTGGTGTGGACCACATAGGCTCACGGACATTTTGGACAGAACCAAATATCCAGGACCTTTGGGCGTGGACCAAATGTCCTGCAAGCCTTTTCTTCCTGTACACTCATGACTATTTTTCAAATCATTTCCAAACTGAGACCTGAAAAGCTCTAGCTAATTTTGCTTTAGACTTTTCATGAGTGACACTCGGATCTATTTAGTGTAAATTAAAGACTTGCATTTCTTTTTTTGCAAAGTATCTGCCTATTTCCTTGTTCAGCTTCTCTAAACTATTTGTATTGTATCACCGATTCACAAGGGTTTATATGCATGGTATTTATATTATATTGTTTTCCTCATCTGTGGAGTATTGGTGATCATTCTATTAGTTAGAAAGATGACAGCTGTTTGGGGGCTTGTCTTCTGCAAGTGCCAAAGAACACTGGATTGTAAGAATGCTGCCAGCACCCTGCAAGAGCAAGAAAAGTAGCTGTAAGCAAAGGATGAATTTCATAAAATGCTGCCTTGGAGCCCCAGAACTCTGCACGCTGGTTGCCTTTTCTCCCCTCACTATCTCTGCTCAGCCAGGAGGCCTGGAGAATTCCCTCTACTGTACATCTCAGCTCATTTCTCCATCTTACCTCTGCCTGGGTTTGACTCCCATTAACTACAGAATTTAGGAGACTCACTGACTACAGAAGGCCCAGGGCCACGGAGGCAAAGCTGGGATAATGAGGATTCAACACATTTGACCTTTAGGACAAAGTCTGTAGGGAAATGCACTCTTTTCTTAATATCTGTTTTTAATGCGAGTTACGGGTCATTCTGTTCTACATAGTGACCAAATCCGATCTGTTCTTCCATAAACATCTATTTGTGATTCTCGAGTATTTAATAACACAACGCCTTGTTCTGGACTGAAAGCCACTGCATTAGCCTCCAGAGAAATACTGAGAATTGGTGGCTGCCTTGCACTTCAGGCTGGACACCTGTACGACTGATCGTGGAACCATGTAACTATCAGGCTGCAAAAATCCAACCTGTCTCTGTTTTTCTTCAGGGATATCTGACCTTTTCTCCTGAGAGAAGAGGGAGGTCATTTAGCCAATACTTGTAGGCTAAATGGCTGCAGAATGTTTGCCTCATCTAAGATGTGCTCAGCATTTTGTTTCTCATCAAACCCTCAGCTGGGCACCTGTCTGCCCAGCCCCAAGCCCTTCTTTCTTGGATTCAATATGTAGAACCTATACATGAGAGCCTCTAGAAACTTTAAAAAGTTTCAGTGTTTCCCAGTGGGAAATAATTAGTAATCTTCACGACTTCTGTGCCTTTTCTTATATGTAGCAGAGAAGAGATGTTCACATGCCCTAAACAACCAGACAGGATAATCATTGATTTTGTGTCTGTGAGCCTGATTCACACTCATCATGTTCCTCTTGTATCATTGTTTCAAGTTCACGACCCTATGATTGTATGTCCTCATTGGTAGTGGGGAGGGAGGATTTTCTTTAAAAAATTTTTTTAATTACAGAGGTATAAAAAAAAGTACACAATAAAATGCACAGCTTTTAAATGTAGTTTTGTCATTAAACCCAAATTTGTGTGCCTGGAGCACAGTGAGGCCAAACAGACTGAAATGTCAGAGTTTGCAGCAGAAAATGGTTTATTGTAAAGACCAAGCAGGGAGAATAGGTGGCTCACGCTCAAAAGACTCAAACTTTCCAGTAGGTTTCAGGGAAGATTTTATAAGCAAAATTTGGGAGGAGGGCTTCAGAGTGTGTAACGTTCCTCTGATTGGTTGGTGGTGAGGTAGCAGGCTGATATTCCTGGAATCTCAATCATCGGCTTTCAGCCTGAAATAAACTACTCCCAGAAGCAGAATTGAAGAATTTCAAAAGATAACGAGAGAGGATATAAAGAATAGGTGTGGTTGGATGTGATGTGTGGGAAAGAAAAGAGTAAAGAAGAATCCAAGGCTTCTGGTTTAGACACTTCTGGGGGAAATTGCAGGACCATGGATTGAGTATTGAGCATGGATAGAAAAATAGATTTGAATAATTCATCATGAATTTAATTTGGACTAAACTGAGTTTGAGCTGGCTGTGGATATCCACCTGAAGATGACTACAGATAATTAGATACTTATGTCTGGAACTCTGGAGAGCCCTCCAAGCTTGAACTATTATATATTCGAGAGTCACAGCACACTGATGGAGAAGGCAATGGCACCCCACTCCAGTACTCTCTTGCCTGGAAAATCCCATGGATGAAGGAGTTTGGTAGGCTGCAGTCCATGGAGTCGGTAAGAGTTGGACACGACTGAGAGACTTCACTGTCACTTTTCACTTTCATGCATTGGAGAAGGAAATGGCAACCCACTCCAGTGTTCTTGCCTGGAGAATCCCAGGGATGGAGGAGCCTGGTGGGCTGTCATCTATGGGGTCACACAGAGTCAGACACAATTGAAGTGACTTAGCAGCAGCAGCTTTCTTTATAGTCCAACTCTCACATCCATACATAATTACTGGAAAAACCATAGCTTTAACTAGACAGACCTTTGTCAGCAAAGCAATGTCTCTGCATTTGAATATGCTGTTAAGGTTGGTCATAACTTTTCTTCCAAGGAGCAGGTGTCTTTTAATTTCATGGCAACAGTCACCATCTGCAATGATGTTAGAGTCCAAAAAAATTAAGTCTCTCACTGTTTCCATTGTTTCCCCATCTATTTGCCATGAAGACGGGACCAGATGCCATGATCTTAGTTTTCTGCAAGTTGAGTTTTAAGTCAACCTTTTCACTCTCCTCTTTCACTTTCATCAAAAGGCTCTTTAGTTCTTCTTCCCTTTCTGCCTTAATGGTGATATTATCTGCATATTTGAGGTTATTGATATTTCTCCTAACAATCTTGATTTCAGCTTGTGCTTCATCCAGCCCAGCGTTTCTCATGATGTACTCTGCATATAAGTTAAATAAGCAGGGTGACAATATACAGCCTTGACGTACTCCTTTCCCGATTTGGAACCAGTGTGCTGTTCCATGTCCGGTTCTAATTGTTGCTTCTTGACCTGCATACAGATGTATCAGGAGGCAGGTCAGGTGGTCTAGTATTCCCATCTCTTGAAGAATTTTCCACAACTTGTTGTGATCCACAGTCAAAGGCTTTAGCATAGTCAATAAAGCAGATGTTTTTCTAGAACTCTCTTGCTTTTTTGATAATCCAGTAGATGTTGACAATTTGATCTCTGGTTCCTCTGCCTTTTCTAAATCCAGCTTGAACATCTAGAAGTTCACAGTTCACATACTGTTAAAGCCTGGCTTGGACAATTTTGAGCATTACTTTGCTAGTGTGTGAGATGAGTGCAATTGTGCAGTACTTTGAGCATTCTTTGGTATTGCCTTTCTTTGGGATTGGGATGAAAACTGACCTTTTCCAGTCCTGTGGCCACTGCGGAGTTTTCCACATTTGCTGGCATATTGAGTGCAGCACTGTCACAGCATCATCTTTTAGGATTTGAAATAGTTCAATCATTTTAGCTTGATCATTTTAATGAAATGATGGAAGTTGAGAGATGTTTAAAAAAGGTGGGGAGGGGACATGAAGAAGTAGAGACAAAATCCAGCCTACCCTAAAGAGTCTGCATGAGTAAGGAAGAAAAGAGATTGTTGAGAGCAAGCAGATGTGGATTCAAGGGAAGCTTCTGATATCAAAAGTAACTTGAGCAAGTTGATGGAGAGAAGTAGAAAAGACAGGATGGAGGGGGGTGAATGATGTGATGAAGTCCCAGAAAAGGCAGGAAGCAACAGGATCAAGAGCGCAAGTGAAGGGGTTAACCTTGAAATGTGAGGTAAGAGTCAGGAGAAATGCAACTATTTTCCTGGGAGGTTGCAGCATGGAATATCGAAGGATGAGCAGCCTATGTGAATGAGGATTGCAGAGGAAGTTGAGATTTTGAGGAGATTCAGGTGTCAGTTAAGACAAGAAGGTTGAGAACTTTTCTGAAACCTCTGTAGGAACATAGAATAGTGTATGTTAACAGCAGGAAGGGAGTTAAACACACTCAGAGAATTCTCCAGTCCTTGGTAGGGGTAGAAAGTAGTCTGGCTTAAACTTAGGGGATGTGGCAATAAGTCTAAGAGTTCTCCATCTAGTGAAAACAGATTTCAATGTGACCATGACTTCTATTAACACATCCTATAAAACATTAACAGCATCATTACTAATGCAAGAAAACCTTCTCATGCCAGAGTAAATAAAAAATAAAGGTGTGAGATTAGATACTAGACAAGGTGGCTCTGAACAGGAATTTATGTTTCTGCTAAGCTGGTTTCTGCTCACTCACACTCTTTGTCTTTTTTCATTTACATTTCTGGGTTATTTTCCCATTATGGTCACTTATATACCTGACAGATGATAGAAGGTCAGCTAAGGATGGAGTAAGATTAGCATATAAACAAGATTTTAAAATAGCTGGAACAGAGAAGGACTTTAGAGCCTGCTAATCACTGGAGACTTGACCTCAAGTGAAAGTGTACTTGAGCAATTCTCAGCCAGCCCTAAGAATGCCCTGCCTTGCCTCTGGTGACCTAGAGTGAGTCACCATTCAACTTAGCTGCCACTGTGTCTTTAATTTAGCTCTAGAATTCTGAAAAAAAAAAAAAAAGTCACAAATATACAGTACTTGAAGGAAAGGTTGAATGGTGTAAAACTGAAGACCTTAGACTTAAACCTGGGTATGAATGTCAGTTGTCAGGCCAAGCTTTATTTCCCTTAGCAAGTTACTAGAATGCTGTGTAAGAGAAGTCACCAATGAAGGGAAGTCATCTATGGGTCGAGTTCTTTATGTACTTAACCAGAATACCGCCAACTCTACGAGCTTCCTGGCTCAGCTTCCCCCAGCATAACAGTGTGAGCTTGTACTTAGCCATACTAAGTTAGAGAAATCTAGTTATCTTTTTCAGAATTTCCCAGGTGGAGGCAAATGCTCTTCAGACTCCTGTTACCCGCTCATTTCTCAGCCTCCTTCACCATCCACCTCCCGAGATGCTGTCCTCTCTCCTTTTCCAGTGTTGCGTGGACATGGCCCCTTCTCCTTAGGCCTCCACACAGCACTGACAGAAAGCTTTTCCCTAAGGTCTATGTTCATGGAGGCAGTCACCAATCAGAAAGCAGCCTGAAGTGGAATATCACACATCAAGCCAGACAGCATCCCTTGCTAACCCTCCACGCGTCTGGGATCTCAACCTCCCCTTGTGAGCCTTCCCTCATCTTCTCTTTCCTCTGTATTCCAGGGCCGGGAAACAGACATGTTCTCTTGTGTTATTACACAGGGTATTTCCCAGTCCCCTTGGGGCTCTGCCTCACTCCCCTGTGCATTGCCTTCAACAACCACAGGGGGCTCTTTACATGAGCTTCCACCCTGGGCTCTACTTCCAAACAACCCAAAGAAACATCAGAGCTTTGAAACAGCCATTTTTCTTGCACAAGCACCAGATCACACATCTGGTCTAAGATCACTGTTGCATAAGGAAAGGAAAAGAAAAGCTGTTCTTTCTCTGTCCTTGCAAATGCCTGGATCTTGAAGTTCTGGGATTCTATTTTCCTAGGATACATGTGTCACTTCAAATCCCCACAGCAATGTTCTAACACATGTATTATCATCCGCATTTCACAGATGAGGAAGTTTAAGCTGAGAGAATGGAAATGATTTGCCCAGGGTTCCAAAGCCAGTAAGTAACAGAGTCACAATCAGAACGCAGTGCTTGGACTGCTGCTCCCTCCAAATAGCTGGAGGCCACCATGCTGTGAGGAAGCCCAGGCAGCCACCCGAAGAGCAGCATCAAGAGACCAGGCATGTGAGTGAAGCCTTCGAAGTCTTTCCAGCCCATGTTAGATATCAGCTGGCTACAGACAAATGAATGACCCCAGGGAGTGTCACAGTGGACAAAATTATCTGGTTAAAACCTATGCAAATTTCTTACCAAGCCTGTTTTTAAATCCAAAAAGTTAGAGCCCTTCAGGAGGCTCCACTAAGCAAGGTAGGTCACCCAGAAACCAGACTGAGGATGAGTTGGGAGATCGGGATTGACACATATGCCCTCCTATGTATAAAATAGATGACTAATGAGACTGCTGTACAGCACAGGGAACTAACTCTGTGCAGTGCTCTGTGGTGATCTAAATGGGAAGGAGATCCAGAAAAACAAGGGATATATACCCTCATGCTGGGAAAGAATGAGGGCAGGAAGAAAAGGGGACGACAAAGGATGAGATGGTTGGATGGCACCATTGACTCAACAGACATGAGTTTGAGTATACTCTGAGAAACAGTGAAGGACAGGGAAGCCTGGCGTGCTGTAGTCAATGGGATCATAAAAAGTCAGACACGACTGACCAATTGAACAAAATAACTATATATAGATACACACACACATGTATAGCTGATTCACTTTGCTATATAGCAGAAATTGACACAGCAGTGTAAAACAACTCTATTCCAAAATCAAAATAGGAAAAGAAAGAAACAAGACTTCTTTGTCACAGACTAATTTCTCCTGAAGAGTCTGCCTGTGCAGTTGGCAAATAACAGCTTAGCCCTGTAGGACCAGAACACCCAGAGGTAGGGCAGATTCTGCTGAGCACAGACCCAAATCAGTTTTCAGTTTCAGGAAAGAAATATAACTGCATTTCTGTCTACCATTTCATTGCTGGTGTCTGTGTCTGTAAATGTGCATCCCTGGGCTTAGCGTCCTCCATGCAGACAAACCATTTCACTACTTATGTTCTGTCTCCATAAATCTCATCTTCCCACTCTAGACCCATTCTGGTGCTTTGAGCCTCCCTGCACTCAAAGAACTAGTTTCTGGGCATTTGTAAAACGCACATCCATGAAGCATCACTTGTGTGCCAAGTGCTGTTCTAGGGCCAATGGATTCTATACAGAAAGGGTAGACATGGGACTGCCTGCTCTGAAAGAACTTTGGCCAGGAAACCAGGCAAGAAATAAAAAAACCAATCAGTAAGATATAAAGATGAGGGCTTCATAGTAAGAATTATGAAGAAAAACCACAGGCGATCCAGAAATGGAGCAGGATGAAGGAGGTGGGGTGTGGTAGGGAGCAGTGTCTATTTTTAAAGACCCCTCTGAAAAAGTGAGTTTGGAGCAAGGACTTGAATGAGTCAAGGGAAGGGACTGAATGAAGAAACGGAGGAAGAATGTTCCAGGAGGAACAGAAAGCACATGTAAAGGTCCTGGGGAAGAAAGAGGTTGGGGCTATTCATGGTAGAGCGAAAAGGCACTGTGGCTGGAGAGGAGGGGAGGGGAGGCTGGGCAGGTGCACTGGGATCACGGGGTGGAGACTTCGCACTGAAGCGGAGAAAGTGGATGTTCTTCTAGCATGCTCTTGGAAGGTGCTGGGGAACTGTGAGCAGCACACTCTGGCCTGCCACATGAGAATCAGACTCTAGAGGGGACCACGTGGAAGCAGAGAGACGAGCTGAGAGATGACCACAACTGTCTAGAGGAGCAGTGATAGTAGCTCGAACTTGAGTGGGAGGACGTGATAAAACATGGGATGTGATTCGAAGGTAGAGTGTCTCAATTACACTCACATAATTATTATTCAGATCCAGTTCCTCAGCTCTGAGATTTGGAAGCATTTTCATTTTTTAAACTGATGATTAAAAATGCTGAGCTGGGTACTCCATCAGTTCAGCTCAGTCGCTCAGTCATATCTGACTCTTTGTGAACCCACGGACTGCAGCATGCCAGGTTTCCCTGTCCATCAACAACTCCTTGAGTTTACTCAAACTCATGTTCATCGAGTTGGTGGTACCATCCAACCATCTCATCCTCTGTCATCCCCTTCTCCTTCTGCCTTCAATTTTTCCCAGAATCAGGGTCTTTTCCAATGAGTCAGTTCTTCGAATCAGGTGGCCAAAGTACTGGAGTTTCAGCTTCAGAATCAGTCCTTCCAATGAATATTCAGGACTGATTTCCTTCAGGATGGACTGGTTGGATCTCCTTGCTGTCCAAGGGACTCTCAAGAATCTTCTCCAACACCACAGTTGAAAAACATCAATTCTTCAGCTTTCAGCTTTCTTTATAGTCCAACTCGCACCTCCATACATGACTACTGGAAAAACCATAGCTTTGACTAGACGGACTTTTGTCAGTAATATCTCTTCTTTTGAAAATGCTATCTAGGTTGGTCATAGCTTTTCTTCCAAGGAGTAAGCGTCTTTTAATTTCATGGCAGCAGTCACCATCTGCAGTGATTTTGGAGCCCCAAAACATAAAGTCTCTCACTGTTTCCACTGTTTCCTCATCTATTTGCCATGAACTGATGGGACCAGATGCCATGATCTTAGTTTTCTGAATGTTGAGTTTTAAGCCAGCTTTTTCACTCTCCTCTTTCACTTTCATCAAAAGGCTCTTCAGTTCTTCTTCACTCTCTGCCATAGGGTGGCATATATGAGGTTATTGATATTTCTCCTGGCAATCTTGATTCCAGCTTGTGCATCATCTGGCCCAGCATTTTGCATGATGTACTCTGCATATAAGTTAAATAAGCAGAGTGACAATATACAGCCTTGACACACTCCTTTTCCTATTTGGAACCAGTCTGTTGTTCCATGTCCAGTTCTAATTGTTGCTTCTTGACCTGCATACAGATTTCTCAGGAGACAGGTCAGGTGGTCTGGTATTCCAATCTCTTGAAGAATTTTCCACAGTTTGTTGTGAACCACACAGTCAAAGGCTTTAGCATAGTCAATAAAACAAAAGTAGATGTTTTTCTGGAACTCTCTTGTTTTTTCGATGATCCAGCGGATGTTGGCAATTTGATCTCAGGTTCCTCTACCTTTTCTAAGTCCAGCTTGAACATCTGGAAGTTCATGAGTCACATACTATTGAAGCCTGGCTTGGAGAATTTTGAGCATTACTTTGCTAGTGTGTGACATGAGTGCAATTGTGCGGTAGTTTGAACTCCATCAGAGTACTCCATCAGTGCCCCCTGATGTAGGAGGGTTGCCACAGCTATTGGACAGCTCTCAGGAGGGGAGATGAGTGGATTTAGTAAAATTGGGTCCCAAAGGAAAGCTTCACGTAACCATGTGCCAGGGTTGCCTGTTGGTTCTCTGTCTAGGCAGCCAGATCAAACAACAATCATACAAATATCCACTGAGTTTGTCATATTTGCCATCTTGAAGGAAATCTGAGTTTTGTGACATGTTCCTTGGAGAACAAAATAATTAGGTTTTTTAAAGACTGATCAATATAACTTGGTAGGTAGAACTAGTTTCTGGGCAGAGAAGTATCAATTTGCATAAGGAACCCCAGGATCTTCTAAGAAGGAAGTAACCTGGACCCCTACATGTTTCCCTCAAGATTTAAAATTAGGAGGAAAATTGGTAGCCCTCACCATGTTTCATTGGCAAGAGGAGATTCCAAAGGACCCCAAAACAGGAAGGGCAAAGATGTCACACTGGGTGAGTCCCTGGCTCATCCCAGGAGCCTGAGGTTCATGGGGCTTGGCCAGTTCTGGCAGAACAGAGGCTGAGCACAAGTGAGTCCTCACACTTCAGTTCCAGGGCCCGTGGCTTAGAGAGCTGTGACTTCAGCGCCCAAGCATGGGGCTCCTCAGTGAAATGGTAGTGATAAGAGTCTGCATCTGTGAAGACATCACAGTACTGTAAATGGTTGTTAGCAGTGGTCCCACGCAGCAGCGAGAAAAACGAGCTGCACAGGACCAATCAGACACCACCTCGTCATCTCCCGGTGTTTGAAGGTATCTCTGGATCCCTTTGGACTGAATGAGCCCCTGGTCTTCACGGATGGTGGGAGAGGGAGGGGCCTTAAGATGAGTTCCTGCACTTCCTGAATATAAGGACAGATGAGGACCCTAGTGATTAACTGAGGAAATCATGAGAACCACATATTCGAGAATGGATACATACATGGTATAGTGCTTGGTACACCATATATGTGGTAAGATAACTCCATATAAAGAGAGAATAGACTGCCTTACATCATAAAAATGTGGCACCAGCTACCTTTACTGGTAAAGAAATGGGTCATTTTATTTATTGTTTTGCTTGTCTTTACATTTCCTGAAATGAACATGCATCACTTTTTTTCAAAGCAAGAAAAAAGTAAATTAAAAAAGAATATTCACATCCCTCACCAGATCTCTCATCCTGCCAGCAAAAGCTCCTGTGGGTGACCCTGGGAACCCACAGCCACAGACAGCTTCTGGGTGCTCTTGTGGCTCCTGGGATGGTCATAGGCGGTGGTTCCTAGGCCGGTGAGTGGCCAGGGCCTGCCAGCCTCACAGCAGGCATCCCGGCTGGCCTGACCTCAGAGTTGAAGTGTTTCCCCTGCCCAGGACAGGACGGTGGCAGGACCCACCTTCACATCCTGTTATTGATCAGGACTCCCTCAACTGTTCAGGGGGCCCCATGAGGTGGCCACTCAGGGATGTCAGGCGGGGATTCCCACACAAGTTCCCTGGTGCCACATGCATTCTTTAAAGAGAGAGTTTCACTTCAGGTACCAGGCATCACACCCACAGAGCAACAAATAGAACCTCTCCTGTGAATTTGCATGCCACAGCCTCTCCTCCTGGGGTCACTTCACTGCCACAGACAGTTATATATTACCTTCATGTGGTCAGAGCTCTGAGCTGCAGGCTGAGGGAGACAAAGATGAGAACCCTGACTCTGTGCTTCCAAAGAACCTCTAGCCCAGACGGAGGCAGGAGACACAGAAGGGCCTCTGACCCAGGAAGAATGTCCTGTGAAAATAGAGACCCGCAGGTCAGCACGTGATTGACTTCCTCCCACAGCAGCCAAGCCTATTTCTGGTATCAGGTCCTGCTTCAACAGGTCTCAGATGCGTCCCCTCACACCCATTGCCATCGCCTCTGTGATGGTTCTGCCCTCTCCAGCTCTCACCAAGACTCACACACCAGCTGCAGACCATCTTTCAATCCAAATGCACTGCCAGGATTTTTCTAAAGTCCCCTCTCTCCTTTAAAGCATTCAGCAGCCTCCTATGACCTTCTATGACCTTCTGTTTGAAGTCTTATCTCTAGCATTTGGTGCCTTTCCTAACATAACCTATCTTTCCTTTTTCTCCCTGCCCTCTAGCCCCTAGCAACCCCCTACAGTCACCTCCCACCCTCTCCCCTACCCCAGCCCACACACACACATCCAGAACACTCCAACAAGACCAGACTTAGCAACATTCCTCAAATACAACACAGCCTAGAAGATCCTTTGCCTTGATCTCTGCTTTGTCAAAAGTCTGTTTATTCTTCAAGGTGCAATTTAAACGTCTCCTTTTCTGCAGAGTCTTCTTCAGACCTGAGTCAGAATTAATCCTACCCTGAACCATAATAGTAATTTGCTTATATCATCTTAACTGCACATATCATATTATGCTTTGCCACTCTCTGCTTAACCTTGAGCTCCCAGAAAACAAACATTACATGTCATTCCCTTTGTGTCCCCCACAATATAGGACCTAGCAGACACCAGACACTTGTTTGCTACTTACTGAATCAAGATGAAAATCATTCTTATGCTTTTCAATACCAAAAAAAAAAAAAAAAAAATTAAGAAGTGTCATGGTTCAAGCATTGGTTTCACAGATCTCAGATGGTTTTCTTTTTGTTTAGTCACAGAGTCGTTTGGCTAAGTCTTTTGCAACCTCATGGACTGCAGCCTGCCAGGCTCCTCTGTCCATGGGATCTCCCAGGCAAGAATACTGGAGTGGGATTTCCTTCTCCAGGGGATCTTCCCGACCCAGGGATCAAAACTGCATCTTCTGCATTGCAGGCAGATTCTTTACCACTGAGCCACCTGGGAAACCCACGTGTACACTTACACACACACTACTGATCTCAGAGTTTCCCTAGAGAACCTCCACTAATACACCAATCAACTCTGGTCAGGCTGGAAAACTAAGCAACTCCTGCTAGTACAGAAGGCCTGGCCCCAGTGGATATGGCATGTCGATTCAGGTATAATTATTCATACAGGAACACTTTTTTCCAAGCCCTAATATTTCTTCCACATGGAGGGCTAGCCACTAGTGTGACACTCCTGACCCTCACTCCACCATGCCTCACTCAGCTGGTTGGTGAGTTAAGTGGAAAAAACACCTTCGTCTTCTTCCCATTCCACTCTGCCTTTTCATGCTCTAAGTCTTACCTGAAAAAATGTCCAGCTACTCTATGGCAGGTCTGTCCAACTCTGTGCTGTTAGCAGGGTCATTTGATTCTCATTATAAGCTGCATCTTCCAACTTAGCCTCTATCAGTAATAAAGAAAAAAATTTTTCTCCATTCTTACTGTTTGTTTCCTGTTTAGAACCCTTAGCAGTGAAGAGGCCCCCAGGCAATACTCATATCTTGACTCAGCTTCTGAAGTGTCTACCCAAGGAACAGCCCACCCTGGGCCCTTGGATATCTCCTAAGAACCGTGGAGTGGCCTTGAGGTTGGGAGTCCAACCCCTCTTGGCACTTAAAAGGATTATTGAGCTTGCTTCTAACTGTGGGAAGCTGTGAGAAGCAAATCAGAACATGTATGTGAAACTTTCTGTGAAGTCTATCCCAGTACTTGAGTACAAGGTGGAGTTATTTCTGTAGCTGTTGTCATCCTGTTGTTGTAAAATCCCAGGGGCCACCGTGCCGAGTTCCACTGACTGTTTGCTGGCACCCTGAGGGGCTGTGTTACACGTGTTCTACCAACACTTGGACCAGCTCCCATGTGGCTCTGGTGAAGCACTTCCCATAGCATCCTCCACGTCCCACCAGACATCAGTGCCCAATGGCAAGATATGGACGAGCACATTTCCCCTCCTCCTGCATAGGCTAACCAGTTTCTCAGACTCCTGAAGCAGGACGTGCCTGCCCAGGGTCCTGTGGCATTTACAAGAATGCTGCATATCTTCTTGCAGCCAGTTCCCTCTCCCCTAGGGTAGCCATTTCCCAGGGCTTGGACAGGTTTGCATGACAGAAGCTGGGTTCACTTCATCACTTCACTCCTTAGAAACCCAGTACCCTGTTACCAGACCAAGATGGTGGTGCTTGGTCCCAGCTTCCACAGGACAAGGAACCTTCTGGGAGGCTCCTGAGTCCCTGACTAGATCACTGGACGAGTTTCCCAGAGATGCCCAGACATGTCTGAATTCCAGGGGTGGATGCAGTACACCCTTTATAATAATTTGTGACTGATATGACCAGGCCTCAGGTCTCCCTACAGCAGTTATACAGGTGCCCTTGAGAGCTCCCTCCTAATCTCATCCCTATTTCCTGGCCAAGCCCCTTTCAAACCCAGCCTCTGGGTTCCCCTCCAGTCCTTGCTTTTCTCTCTCTCCCCAACGCCCCTCCCTCTTTCTCTCTCCCACTCCCTCCCTTCCTCTCTCCATGTCTCCTTCACTTGTCCAAGTAGAAGGGATGAGATAAGAAGGGTGAGATGTGGTGAAGGCACAAATAAGAATCAGCCTGGGGATATTTTCCCTCCACTGTTCAAGCAGATCATATATTTTATATTTTGCCAGCCCTCAGAGAGAGAGAGTTGGGAGTTTTTATTCTGTGCTGTGTACGCTCACCTCCCTTGGGAAGCAGGCAACATGCCAGCACAGGGCGATCCCACACCCATGCTAAATTCTGCAGCCTTAACTCCCAGGCAGTCTGGGATTTCTGTGGCTGGGTACAGAAGAGTAGAGAGCGTGTGACATAGATGGTGCACCTGCCCCTTTAAACAGTCAGAGAGAAACACCGCTTCCTAGAGGGTAAAAGCAATACCACCTCGAGCAGCTGGCTCTGCTTGATGGAACATTCTTCCACACTGTCTCATCCTGTCTACCAGCCCCAAGCCAGCTGGTTTCCTTCTCTGCAGGTCATTCTCTAGGGGAGGGTTGGGGAGCAGGAAGATTGGGCAGGAGAAGGGTGTTTAGAGCATGAAAAGGTTCAGGAAGGGTTTTGCTCTCTTCCAAAAAAGGACTGAGCCAGGAGAGCCGAGGAATTCCCCTTCACAAGCCAGTGGTGTTGGAGACACAGGCAAGGGATGCTATCAATTTAGCACTGATTGCCCTGCATCTGGACCGTAAGAGGTCTCTGACGCCATAACCTCACCCCTGCTGCCACACATGTGGCAAACGCTCTGATTGCAAACTCCTAGGGAACACAGTCGGGGAGCAACTCACTCTGAGTGGAAGTGCAGAGGCTGAAACCAAGACACATATCTGGGAGACGCTGTCAGAGGACGACAAGAAGGCACCCGAGAACCTCCAAAGGGCCCCAAGGAGGAGGGCCCTGTGCTAGTGTGAGGCTGGGAGTTACCTTTGTCCCCTAAATCCTTCCCATCTGTCTTTCCCACTTTGGCAAAAACAAAATATAAAGGAATAGAGAGGAGTATTGGTCCACAAACTTGACTGTATGGGAAATGTCATATGGATTTATGTACTTTGAATTTGACTCAGAGTCCTTTACCCTCCAGTCTAGTGGGAAACCCAGTCATTCCTCATTCCCATATCTTAAGGCTATGCAAAGGACCCCAGGGATGTTTATGAGCTCAAAATATTGGTGAGGCGCCTCCAGCGCACACTAGTGACTGCACTGTACCTCCACGTGACCCCTTGAAATCTAACCTCCCTGTGACTTTCCTGCAGCTTTAGATGGGGACTGTGGGGGGACTGCAAGCCCATTCCCCCTGGAGCCAGGGTCTTGCCCACCTAGGAGTGCCATCCGCTTCAAAATCCTGCCAGCCTCCCATCAGGAAAAGAAGTAGGGGTTCTCCCTCTTTGAGAGGCTCTCTGACCCCCTTATCCCTCCCTTAACAGAGAAAAGGAATCTCTCCTCTCTCACCTCTTTACCCTTGAAGGTCCTAGTCTTCCCAGCTCCTCCCTCCAAGAAAACCTGGGTAGAATCTGTGTGAGTTGAAAGCAGTCATCTCAAGCTGCTAGCTGGCAGGACAAATAATATAAGTTAAATTTTGGACAAGGCAGTTGAGGATCCAACTTCTGGGGAGCCTGCATTCTACTTTATGTTGAAGACATAGAAACAGGCTTGAGGAGGGCAAGTAACCATGTGCAGAGCAGGGGTAAAAAGGATCCTTGCAGGCAATGCCAGGGACCAGGAAGAAAATATACCAAGGGGGTAGGAGGAAGAGTAAGGCTGAGAGGTCAGGGCAGTTTCTCCATGAACGCATCCTCCTGTAGGCTGAGGCCTGAAAGACAAGGAGTGCAGCACATGGAGAGTGGTGGAAGAGCCTGCCAGGTGCGAAAACACCAAACACAAGACTCCAAGTTGGGTACACATTTGACTCTTAGGAATAACAAATAAAAAGCCAGTGGGACAGTTGAGCTGACTTCAGAGTTGGGGTTAGGGACTCAAATTCAGGGGAAGAAGGACTGTTGAGAGGAAAAGCTTTTGCAAAGGAGATAAGTGAGTCCTGGATCAACGTAGCAGGCTGGAGTCTAAGGAGGGAGGTGGCAACGGGGAACCTCCAAACATGAAGAAGCATGACCACGGACTCTAAAAGCACTGATGACTGACCTGGAGCATTAAGCTTCCCTTTTCTGTGTTATAATTTTCTTGTGGCAGCATCAGGTCCTTGGGAAAATTCTATCAAATAGCTATAGCTTTCAATGAGCTGTTTTGGAACAATCAAGTCCGGGCTGTGTTCTTCTTTGGGGACTAGGTCGCAGGGAGCACTATAGATGTGGTTACAACAAGCCCAAGGTAATGAGCAGGGCAAACTGAAGTCAAACAGAGCTGGGAGAAGCCTGGATGACTTGAGGGATGTGGGGGGGGACTCCTTGATGATTTTCAGAAACACTAAGGGAAGGGACAGAATTACTGAAACATGCAGGGTGGGGACTCAGACCATGACAGCTGATATTACCGGTGGTGAGGCTGAAGGCCAGAAAATCTCTTAAAAGAGAAGTAGAACTGAACGGATGGATGAGGTTTAGATCATACTTAGAAGAATTGATTTGGATCTCCAAAACAAAATGCAAAGCTTTCTCTCAAGAACTTCCTTGGTTAACGTATCTCAAAGCTGCGACAATTAAGTTTCTGGAAGCACTGATCAGAACAGCAGTGTGTCGCCTCTTCCACTTGGCTATATTGCCCCTCCTTAGGCATCACCAGTTGGGGAAGGAAATGGCAACTCACTCCAGTGTTCTTGCCTGGAGAATCCCAGGGACAGGGGAGCCTGGTGGGCTGCCGTCTGTGGGGTCGCACAGAGTTGGACACGACTGAAGAAACTTAGCAGCAGCAGCAGCAGGCATCACCAGAGGGAGGGGCCTCATGTGGCCAAGCTTGCTTAGAGGACCTGACGAATCTCCCGATACTCCCGATACAATGCCAAGAGTGAGATGGGAGAGCTGGGTGAGAGAACTCGGCTCACATAAAGGCCAGGAAAAGCCTGGCATAAGTCAAGGGGGATGGGCAGGATGACTTTCCAATAAGCCTGGTGCTGCTGCTGCTGCTGCTGCTTAGTAACTCAATTGTGTCCAACTCTTTGTGACCCCATAAACTGTAGCCCACCAGGCTCCTCTGTCCATGGGGATTCTCCGGGCAAGAATACTGGAGTGGGTAGTTATGCCCTCCTCCCGGAGATCTTTCCAACTCAGGGATCGAACCCAGGTCTCCCGCATAGCAGGCAGATTCTTCACCATCTGAGCCACCAGGGAAGCCTTCCAATAAGTCTATTGTAATTTGATTAATTCATTCAATAGAATTGGGAGGTATGGCAATTTCTGTCCTCATGGGGCTTATATTCTAGCTGGTGAAAACATAAACAATAAAAGCATAATAAATACATCAGTCATATGGTATGGTGGAGAGAGAGAAATGCTTTAGAAAGGAAATGCGGAAGAAGGGAAGGGAGATCGGGAGTACAGGGAAGAGGGCTTGAGGCGCTTGTAATACTGTGGTCCACATGCGGTGACATTAAGTGGGACATGAAAGAGGTGAGGGAGGAGAAACTTTCAAGCAGAGGGGACAGCCAGTGCAAACGACCCAACATGGGAGTGTGGCTGATGCTGCAAGAGCAGCAGCCAACCATAGCTGGGCCATCGAGAGGGAGCAGAGTAAAGGGATGACCAGGGCCTGTCCTGGGGGGCCTTATAAGCCACTGTTAGAACTTGGGACCCATCAGCTGCAACAGAAACCATGATAGGCTCCATGACGGCAAGGGCTACACATTTTCATCCCTGCCTCCCCAACACCTGGTACATTACCTGCTTCCAGCAAATACTTGTTGAATGAATCACTGCCTGTAAAACGAGCCCTTTATGGTGTCCCAGTGCATGGGCCAATGCTGAGTCATCAACACGGCTCCCACTTCCTCACTCCCACACCTCCACGCCCCTCTCCAGGCCTGCAAGCACCCCTGATGCAATATCAGGCAGTATCACCACCACCCAAAGGTGCGGCCTCACCCACCCTAAAAGAAGACATCCTGCATCTCCAGAGACCACATTATCTGAAATTCTTAGAGGAAAGGGCTGGAAATGTAGGTCGCTGTGAGCAAATAAAACAAATCAGCCCCTAGTCAGCCTTACCTCCAGGCCCTGCATCCTGTCTCTTATACACATCTTTGGATATCTCCTAAGAACCGTGGAGTGGCCTTGAGGTTGGGAGTCCAACCCCTCTTGGCACTTAAAAGGATTATTGAGCTTGCTTCTAACTGTGGGAAGCTGTGAGAAGCAAATCAGAACATGTATGTGAAACTTTCTGTGAAGTCTATCCCAGTACTTGAGTACAAGGTGGAGTTATTTCTGTAGCTGTTGTCATCCTGTTGTTGTAAAATCCCAGGGGCCACCGTGCCGAGTTCCACTGACTGTTTGCTGGCACCCTGAGGGGCTGTGTTACACGTGTTCTACCAACACTTGGACCAGCTCCCATGTGGCTCTGGTGAAGCACTTCCCATAGCATCCTCCACGTCCCACCAGACATCAGTGCCCAATGGCAAGATATGGACGAGCACATTTCCCCTCCTCCTNTCCTTAGTTCCACCCCTTCCCCCTCCCTAAACAGCATCAGCACTCTGTAAATTGTGTAAATAATGTTTTGACTTTACCAGTCACCTTTGCCACCAAGTGGTCTAAATCAAAAAACTTAAGCTGGGGTCTAGGAACCCCTTAGGAAGCTAAGTAGAAGTTCAGAACATCCACGAATCCCTAAAACTATATGCAGTTCTGCCTTTTTCTGAAGAGAGGGTTTATAACTTTAATAAGATATTCCCTCCAAAGGTTTTAGCCATTTATCAGGTAGCTAGAGAGCAGAGCTCTGTAGCAACAATGCAGCCTCAGATGATAAGGTAGCCTTAAACCAGGTCGCTATTTAATTGGCAGTTTGAGAAAGAGAATAAATCATTTTTTTTTTTAAGTAACTTTTCCAAAATAGCTGCTATGAGAGTTGTGAAAAAAAAAAAAAAAAAATCAGCAGGAGTTAAGAGCAAGGAAAATGAAAACACAAATTCTTATTTTTTCCAGAGAATTTTTGTAAATATGATTCAATAAGCTAGTGCCTAACAGCTAATGCCTTTTCAGAGACATCAATAAAGTGATTCTGAAATGCAGACACTTACTCCTGCATTTCACATTCTGAAGAGTCTGGTTTTATAATCTTAAAATATTAACCATAAAAACAAAGATGAATCAGATACATAGATTTATTGTATTCACTGGAGAACAACTTAGCGCAGATAAAACAACTGCAATAAATGAACCCAAAGTTAAGGATGGATGGAAGCCTAGAGCCAATTAAAGCTAAATGGGAAAGAAATTTAAGTCTGAAAATTGAAGATAAGGGTTGGCAATTATCCTACCATCTAACCAAACATACAACTGCCACGGTTCTGGATGACTTGATGTATTTTTAATTATCCTATCAAGTGTTTGACTCTAGTTAGAAAAAAATGAAATTGACTGTTATAAAAAAGAAACCTTCATCTCTTTTCCCCCATAATTCAGAAAGAGAAACATCATGTCTGCCCACATAGTATCTCTACATGTAGACAGAGCTGTGCAGTGCCATTAAAATTATATCATAAATTATAGAGAAAGAATGCTCACCATCTCCTGATCTGTGTTTACCTCATATTAATTCTCAATTGAATGTGGAAATGTTTAGTTTTGCCTCATTTACATTGTTAATAGTCTTACACTAGATTACGAGGAAACAGATGAGAAAGAAGATCTTTAGAATGTGGCAAATGGTTTAAAAGTCTTGGCTGAACTTGCCCTGTGGAAGACAATATTAAACTTAAGCTCCAGGCAAGAGGGCCCCTGGCCTGGACTTAAGTGTTAGAAGGGCTCCCGAATCTCACAGTTCTTCCCAGATGGCACTAGTGATAAAGAACCTGCCTGCCAATGCAGGAGACGTAAGAGACATGGATTCGATTTCTGGGTCGGGAAAGTCCCCTTGAGGAGGGCATGACAACCCACTCCAGTATCTGTGCCTGGAAAATCCTATGGACGCAGAAGCCTGGTGGGCTATGGTCCACAGGGTCACAAAGAGTTGGACACCACTGAAGCGACTTAGCATGCGTGCACATATCTCACAGCAAACATAAACACTCACACATGTGAACAGTTCTGTCACTTGGCATCTGGTGCTCAGAGGTGGTGCAGAGTGACCCACAATCCCAAAGATCCACATTTGCTTCCAGCGCCCTTCATGGCCCTAGAGAATACTTCACATCTCCTGCCCATGTCCTCAAAACAGAAGGCGGCTGGGTCTGGATGCCACGAATGTCTGTGGGTTTTGTCCTGCAGATATTGAACCACAGGGAGGATTCAAGCAACAGAAGCACTGAAGTATAAGAGAAGAGACAAATTAGCTTGTCAAACTCTTCCTCTTGGCATAAACGCGATACTTCTTGCATACCAAATGATTGGTTCCTAGTAAGTGCCAGGTGTCTGCTTTCTTCTGTCTCTTTGTATTCTAATTTAAGGTTCCAGAAGTAATCACAAATGATCACAGTATTTGCAACAGATGCAGGTAGCAGCTGAGGAACATTATGCAATATTAAACAAACCATATCACCCTTAAATTTGTGTATATGGTTGAAGCATGGTATCAGCGTTTTTACTGGTAACTAGAAGAACGCTGAATGCTAAACTGTAAATGGTTTTGTTTTCATACAAACACTTTAAAATATTTAATTAAAGTTCAAGAAAAATCATATTACATTTCAGGTTTATTTAAAATACAGTCAATATTTTTCAAGGAAGATTGAGTAGACATATTTAGATACAGGTATTTCTTCCACTAAAAATCCTGGACATTATACATAAAAATAAAGACAAGAAGTCTCTGAAACAAAGAGAAGAAGGCAAACTGACAAGAGACTTCAGAGCCCAAGAAATGGCAGAGTGATGAATTCCTGAGTTTTCTTTTTGCCTCGTGCATCCCAGACATAAAGCTGAACAACCAGCAGCCCAGAAATACTGACAGACAGACAAAACAAGCCCCAACAAAAGCCTTCTCTCTCTAGACAAAGAAATAGGACAAGGGCAGCCTAGCAGACAGAAACAACTATAGACTATATTTTTTAGACTATAACAACTCTACTCCAGCCAATCCCCATAGGAAACATCTGTGGCCCCATTCCCACCCACGCCAGCAAATTTCAAGTGGGAGCGTAGACATCCTCACATGCATAGTTTGCAATTAGGTGCTTCAACACTCTCAGTGGTATCAGGGAAGGTCATGTAGGGTGCCCAGACTTTCATCCTCACCACCGGTAATGAGCTCCCCCCAGGCCACAGTTCAGGGGAGAACACGCTGACAGCTCGAACTTGCACCCCATGAAGCGATAACGAAGAGCCCCTGTCCCTCAATCCCCTCTCCAGTTCTGTCAGAGGCTGCCTACTGGAGAGTCAGGACTTTCACCAATGGCCAGTTGTAGCAAGGTCACTCTATCTGCAGAGTCAGTGGAGACCATATGGGGAGCTGGAACCTCCCCTCCACCCCAAGCAACTCCCTCAGGGTCAGCCATCAAGAGAGAACAAGCGGATAACTTGGATGTCTATTTCTATTTTGCAGTGATGGAGCAATATCTCCGCTTCTCCTGACAGAGAGGCACAAAAACATTAATGTGTGTGTGCTCGGTCACTCAATTCTGTCCCACTCTTTGTGACCCCGTTGACTGTGGCCCACCAGTCTCTTCTCTGTCCACAGGATTGTCCAGGCAAGAATACTGGGGTGGGTTGCCATTTCTTCCTCTATGGGACCTTCCCAACTCAGGGACTGAACCGCCTCTGCTACACTGGCAGGTGGATTCTTTACCACTGTGCCACCTGGGAAATCCACAACAAAATAAAGAAATAAAAACAATTTCATTTAAAAATCACTTTTCATACCAACAACCAGAAAAATCTCACACTGAACGGGAAAAGACAATTGATAGATGCCAACATTGAGATAAAAAAGACATCAGAATAATCTGACAAATATTTTACAGCAGCCACGTTAAAAGTGCTTCAGTGAACAATTAAGAACATGCATGAAACAAAGAAAAACACATAGCCTCAGCAAAGAAGTAGAAAGTGCCAACAAAGAAATAAAAGATATAAAAGAGAACCAAATGGAAACTGTAGAACTAAAAATCAATAACCAAAATAAACGCTCAGTGGATGGACTCAACAGTGAGCTGAAGGATAGAACAACAGGCATGGCTCAATCTGAACAACAGGGAAAACAGATTGGAAAGAAAATTAATGGTGGACTTCCCTTGGCAGAAGAATCCACCTGCCAGTGCAGGGCACAGGGGTTTGATCCCTGGTCTGGGAAGATTCCACATGGCTTCGAAGCAACTAAGCCCATGCACCCCAACTATAGAAGCCCTGGAGCATGAGAAGTCACAGCAATGTAGCTGTATACCACAGGGAAAGTAGCCCCTGCCCACCGCGACTCGAGAAAGCCGACAAGCAGCCACCAAAAGTAAAAAACAAAGGAAAAATAAATTAATTTAAGATTTTTTAATTATTCAAATTTTAATTAAAATATTAATGGACTCAGAGACTTGTGGAACCATAACAAGAGTTCTAATATTCACATCAAGGCAGTTGTAAAGGAGAGAGAAGGTGGAGCTGAAGAAATACTCAAAGAAATAACAGCTGAAAACCTCCCAAATTTGACAAGAGATATATATAGATTAGAGAAGCTTAGCAAACCCCACAGTATTCTTGCCTGGAAAATCCCATGGACAGAGGAGCCTGGTGGGCTCCAAATCATGGGGTCGCTAAGAGTCAGGCACAACTGAGCAACTTCCTTTTTCACTTTCATGCATTGGAGAAGGAAATGGCAACCCACTCCAGTGTTCTTGCCTGGAGAATCCCAGGGACGGGGGAGCCTGGCAGGCTGCCATCTGTGGGGTCGCACAGAGTCGGACATGACTGAAGCGAAGTAGCAGCAGCAGCAAACCCCAAACAGGTTATACACAAAGAAATCCATGCCCAGATGTATCATAATTAAACTTCTGAAAATCAAGACAAAGAAAAAAAAAACTTGAAAAAGTCAGAGAAAGACACCTTGCCTATAGGGAAAAAACAATTTGAATGACAGTGGCTTTCTCATTAGAAACCAGAGGGGTCAGAAGAATTTTTTTTTCAAGTAAAAATATTTCACAATATTTTTCAAGTGCTGAAAAAAAAGAGTTGTAAACCCAGAATCCTACCTAGCAAAAATCTTATCTAGGAATAACGGAGAAATCAAGATATTCTCAAGTGAAGAAAAACTAAGATGATGTGTCACCAGAAGACCTACCCTAAGAGACTAGCTAGAGGAAGTTTTCTAAACAGAAAAGGAAAAATAAAAGAAAAGAGGAAAAAAAAATGTAAGCAAAAATATAGGTACATACAATAGGCTTTCTCTTCTTGAGTTTCTAAATTATTTTTGATGGTTGAAGCAAAAATGACAATACTGTCTGATATGATTCTAAGTATATATAGAGGGAAATTTAAGACTATTATATNGGATATAGATGTGTATAAGAGACAGGCTTTAGACATATCAGAGTTCAATGTTGATTGATAAACAAGGTGTTCAACCTACGGACTGAACAAATGAATGAATGACCTCGAAATATCTTGTAAATTATACATTGTAGGTTACTTTTTAACTTCACTTCAGGACCTTTTACAAAGTGAGAGAGAGAAGAACAGAAAAATATACAAAACCCCATAACTCAGGAGGAAGAGCCCCACATAGCAGCAGCACACACAGGGAAGAACGAGTACGTGATTGGAATCATTAACGTCACTGTACAGCTTTTATTAATAAGTTTGGGGTCAGGTCCTTTGAACTGTTCTTTAGGACCAACGGGAGAAGGAATGGTGAGAAATCATTGCATCATTTCCAGCTACTCAGAGAAGAATCCCAGTGTGAGTCCTATTTGTCACGAAGAGACCCAGACACATCAAATCATCAAACAGCACATTTCAGTTTTATGCACAGTCCCAGCCTTAAGGAATTTACAATCCACTTTCCACTGTAATCATTCCAACCACTTGCCTTTAAAGCAGTTTAATGTAGCAAGGAAATAATGCATGAGAAGGAGCAAGTGTTGTTGTTTCAAATAGTCCTGAATTCAAGCCTGGCCTGACCCTTTGTTAGTTAGTTACAGGAGTCTGTCACCTAATTTGTTTCCATGGCTGTAAAATGCAATATCAGACCACTTAGCCATGGGGCAAGTATGAGAATTAAATAAGATAATATATGTAAATTGTGGATCACAATGCCTGGCACACAGTAGGTCAATAAATTGTGACCATTTCTCTTCCCATCAAAGGCACCAATCTCTGGATTATGAATTTCAAAATACCTTCTGGTGAAATATTTTTTCTCATTTAAACTGTATTAGAAACTAAAGTTATATTACCAAGAGAATACCCAAGAAAAGTATGATACATGTAAAAAATGTTACATTAGAAACCCTGTAGGGCTCTCAGTCAATACTTGTTGACTAGCAAATGCATTGTCAGATCATAAAAATCACAGAGATGGAAAGAGATAACAGCATAAAAAGGTAATTTGGAATCAGCACAGGATAATGACTATACTTCAATAAGTATTTTATTTTTATAAGCCACAGTAAAGGAAACTGGAAATCATTTAGGAAAAAAAAGTCAGGTTTTCTTTTACAGCCACAAGTTTATATGAATACCAAGAGGCAGAGCACCCAAAATGCTGGCATCTCATTGGCAAAATTGCTAAACTGGAAGCCAAAATATTTCATGCATTTAGGGGTGTGTGTGTGTATTCACAGCTGTGGCTGCCTTCTTCTACATGACCCAGGGAGCAGGAAGAGACCTAAACATCCTACACAGCCATGACTCAAGCACCGATTCAAACAAACACTTCCTGGAACATCATCATCTCAAAGACATAGTTTATATAACAAACGTTTATTGAGCTTTACTGCATTCCTGGTACCATGCTGGGCTCAGGGACACTAAGATGACAGATCCAGATTCCTGTCCTCAAGAGCAGAAGTAGGTATAGAAATAAATAATTATGAGTGGAGAGTGACTGTCTATACGTGGGGTATATACAAGGACACACTGAGGCACAAAGAAAGCAGTGGTCCATTTAACCTGCAAGATTAAGGAACTATTTCTCAGAGGTAGTAACAACTGAGCTAGACCTTAAAAGATAATACGCTTTTCATGCCAACTGATGGTAAGGGCAAGCCAAGCAGGGAAACCCCTGGATGAAGGTCCAAAGACTAAAGATGCAAGTGAACTCAGGGAATTGCAACAGTTTCCTGAGAACTGGGACTTTTATAAGTCATACATAGTGTACATATACATGCTATCTCACATGCATAGTGTATACATATCTTCCTATCTTTGTGAAATTGGCAGCAAATAATTCTTTCAATTTCGTTGATGCATGTACCATGAACTTACACTCCCTATGCCATGAATTCATCAGTCTGCCTAATATTTTTAAACTAAACATGTGGAGGTTGTTAAATGGCCTTCAGTTACCTATGCCTTACTCCTCACAGGTTGCTGAATTTATATGAGACAGGCCACCCACAGTGGTGAAGATCCTGGAGGGATGCAGAGGAAGAGAGACTGAAGGATCTAGGGACACAGCTTCCCAGCATGGGCATCTCAATGGCCCAACACAATAACCCAACATCCTGGAGAAATCAACATTCTCGAATTGTCAAAAATATGCTAGAACTGTGAGTAGTACATGAATCAGTCCTGTACATTGTGAAACCTAAGCCTTAGGTTATTCTGCAATATAAAAATAAAAAGTTTGCCATCAAGAAAAAAAATTTTAAAGACAAGATGTGCCAATTTGTGGAGAGACTCTCGCCACCCTAGGGTTTTGAGCCATTACAGACCATCTTATTTAGGCTACAGAAAGAGCTGCTATATCCACAGCAGGCATCACTAAGTGATCTCAGTATGTTTTCCCACTGAACCTGAGATAAGGGGAGGTCAAAGCATCCCTTGTACTGTTAAAAATAGTGCCTTTAGGCACCATCAAAATGGCTCTATGCTTGCATTAAAATTGTCACTTCAAAATGTTATCTACCCAACTTTGTGTCCCAGGTCTGCTACGGAAGGGTTATGTCTCCTTTCCAAAGGTCACGTAATTTCTTTAAGCTTCTAATCCCTCCCTTGCAAAATGAAGATCTGGACCAAATAACCTCCAAAGTCCCATTCTGACAGTTCACAATTCTGACTTCTCTTTTTGCCACATCCAGTTATCCCAAGGCACTATCGCACTATCTATACTAAGAACCACTTGCCTTGGACAGCAGAAGTCTAACCCCTAGTCTCAAAGCCATGCAGGTGAATCCTTGACCCAAACAGCACAGTTCATCTGAAATGCCCCATGGGACCATCTGATCAGTGTTTTTGCTCCTCGTTTTGGGCAAATGTGCACTAGAAGTAAATCAGTAAGAAAATGATTACTGTCCCTAGAGCAGTTGAAAATCAATATTTGCCTTGTCTTCTGTGGTTTCATTTCCTGCCCGGAAACAGAGCTGGGTGCTGCAGATGAGGCCTGAGATGACAAACACTTCTGATATAGGTTCTGAGTTCAGCATGGCTTCCTTTGCTGAGATCTTGCTAAACACGAGAGAAACTTTTCTTTGGTGGGATCAGGCAGAAAGCACAATTTGGATGGACTTCACTCTGGATTTCCTACTTCTGGATGAAATTAGCTGGTGTGCCACTTTCCAAAGGGCTTTCCAGCCTCAAGGAACCCTCAACGTAGGTAGAGAAAGAGGAGGCACCCAAGGGTGCCAGCAGCCAGTGGGCAACAGGTGTGAGAAATGCAGCTGCACTGGGCACCCAGCCAGGAGGACCACAGAGTTGCCCCAGGAAGAGCCTACCCCTCAGCTCAGCAACACTGGGTACAGCCTTCTACTAGGGCAGTGAGCTCTGCCTGCATATTTATAAGAGCACATAGGCAGTGTTTCAAAGCCTGAATTATAAAGCCAGAGACATGGGTTCAAGTTCCATCCCTGCCCTTTATCACTTCTCCAAGCCTCAGCTTCCTCATTCTTAAAATGATGCTAACAGTAGAATCTAATCACAAAGATCATTGTGAGCATTAAATAAAACAGAAAGGAACAGAAAACAATAAGTAGTCACTAGTTTACAGTGCTTTGCTGAGTTCTACTTGTGTGCTCAGTCACTCAGTCATGTCTGACTCTTTGCGACTCTTTGGATGATAGCCCACCAAGCTCCTCTGTCCATGGGATTTTTCAGGAAAGAGTATTGGAGTTGGTTGTCATTTCTTCCTCCAGGGGATCTTCCTAACTCAGGGATCAAACCCGGGTCTCCTGTGTCTCCTGCATTGCCGGTGGATTCTTTACCCTCTGAGCCACCGGGGAAGCTCCAGCTGTACTTCAGCCTGAGGCAAAAGGAAAAATCAGTACTACCGAGCTTGTCTCTTTTAAAATCTTGATATTTTATGTTGCACATTAATTTTCCACATTTTTCATTTTTAAAAATATTGCATTAAATAATTATTTATCTTGACTATTGAGGGACTTTTGTGAGGTATACCTTAACTCTCGCACACTTACCTAAGAACTCAGTAAATGTGGTTTAACCACCATCATATGATGACTGCACATCACAATTTAGCACTTAATTACCTAATTTCTTATATTAGTCATTGCTCTAGGTGGTTATGTCCTGTTTCCCAACTAATTTGTGCACTTATTAAGGGCACAAATTATGACCTATGTCTTTTACTCCTAAAACTGCTGAGTCATAAGAGATTCAAGTAAGTGCATGTCCAATGATTACCTATAGCCCAAGGTAGACAATTTCCATCTCCAATGTCCTATAATTGTTTCATGTGTTTAAAGGTTTCTGTCTCATGATCCTTGAGGCCAGAGATGGCATCTGGCATTTATTCTATGTGCCATGTCTGGTGCAAAGATGAGGGAGAAAGAACTGGCAGAGACCTCTGAGTTCATCTGATCCCACCTACACATTTTACAAAGAAATTATTTGCTGCCCAAAGAAGTTTAATGGTGCAGGAAACCCCTCAGTGATAGTGCTGGGGTGGAAACGCAGGCCTTCCAGACTGTTTCTTCTCTAGTGCTCTGTTAATTTCCTTTCACCTCTCCATGCCCACTGTATCAAGCACAGAATTCTACAAGTAGGAAAAATTCAGTAAGTGATGTAGATGATTGATTTCTGGAACTCGAATAATCTTCTTTGCTTAAACAGGGAGTAGGGAGGGAGACATTGCCTGGAAAAATGTCTGTGTATTTACCAGCTATCCACAACTCCTGGCTCAGTGTGGCAAGGTGGTTATGAGAACACTGGATTTGGAGTTAGACAGATCTGTGTCCTGGGTTCACTACTTCCTAGACATGTGACCTTGGATGAAATTAAGTTTCTTAACTGAATTTTCCTCATCTAAAATGTAAACTTAATAATGGTACTTACCACATAGAATTATGGGAAATTATACAAAACAGAAGCATGCAATGAGTATGGAAGACTGCCTAACCCATAGTAAATTCTCAACAAATATTCGTAATTATGACTATTCTAAAAGCAAAGCCCTAAGAGTTAGGTGGGCCATAAGGGGAGACGGATAGAATCATATGTGCATTCACGCACGCACACTCAGTCGCTCAGTTGTGTCTGACTCTTTGCAACCCCATGAACTGTAGCCCATCAGGCTCCTCTGTCCTTCGAATTCTCCAGGCAAGACAGTGAAAAGTGAAAGTGAAAGTCATTCAGTTGTGTCTGACTGTTTGTGACCCTATGGACTGTATCCAGGCAGTCTCCTCTGTCCATGGGATTCTCCAGCCAAGAATACTGGAGTAGATTGCCATTCCCTTTTCCAAGGGATCTTCCCGATCCAGGATGGAACCCAGGTCTCCTGCATCACAGGCAAATTCTTTACCTTCGAAGCCACTATGAGAATACCAGAGTGGGTTGCTATTTCCTTCTCCAGAGGATCATCCCCATGTAGGGATCTAACCCATGTCTCCTGCAGCTCCTGCATTGGCAGTGGGATTCTTTGCCACTGAGCTACCTGAGAAGCCTTAGAGTTATATGGATGGTAATATACCCACATCTTTATATAATAATGGATAAAGACGGAGAATAGGGAGCTAAATGATCAATTAAGCACTTAGAATTATGCAAAAGACTAGAGATATCTTCAAGAAAATTAGAGATACCAAGGGAACATTTCATGCAAAGATGGGCACAATNACATCTTTATATAATAATGGATAAAGACGGAGAATAGGGAGCTAAATGATCAATTAAGCACTTAGAATTATGCAAAAGACTAGAGATATCTTCAAGAAAATTAGAGATACCAAGGGAACATTTCATGCAAAGATGGGCACAATAAAGGACAGAACTACTATGGACCTAACAGAAGCAGAAGATATTAAGAAGAGGTGGCAAGAAGACACAGAACTATACAAAAAAAGATCTTACTGTCCCAGATAACCACAATGGTATGATCACTCACCTAGAGCCAGACATCCCAGAGTGTGAAGTCAAGTGGGTCTTAGGAAGCATCACTATGAATAAAGTTAGTGAAGGTGATGGAATTCCAGCTAAACTATTTCAAATCCTAAAAGGTGATGCTGTGAAAGTGTTGCACTCAATATACCAGCAAATATGGAAAACTCACCAACGACCATGGACTGGAAAAGATCCGTTTTCATTCCAATACCAAAGAAGGGCAATACCAAAGAATGTTCAAACACCCAATTGCACTCATCTCACATGCTAGCAAAGTAATGCTCAAAATTCTCCAAGCCAGGCTTTAATAGTACATGAACCGAGTTCTAGAAAACACTTACTTCTGATTCATTGACTATGCTAAAGTCTTTGACCGTGTGCATCACAACAAACTGTGGAAAACTCTTCAAGAAATGGGAATACCAGACACCTCACCTGCCTCCTGCCAATCTTGTATGCAGGTCAAGAAGCAACAGTTAGAACCAGACATGGAACCANGATTCATTGACTATGCTAAAGTCTTTGACCGTGTGCATCACAACAAACTGTGGAAAACTCTTCAAGAAATGGGAATACCAGACACCTCACCTGCCTCCTGCCAATCTTGTATGCAGGTCAAGAAGCAACAGTTAGAACCAGACATGGAACCACGGACTGGTTCCAAATTGGGAAAGGAGTATGTCAAGACTGTATATTGTCACCCTGCTTATTTAACATATATAGAGTACATCGTGTGAAATGCCAGGCTGGATGAAGCACAAGACGGAATCAACATTGCTGGAAGAAATATCAATAACCTCAGATATGCAGATGACACCACCCTTATGGCAGAAAGTGAAGAGGAACTAAAGAGCCTCTTGATAAAAGTGAAAGAGGAGAGTGAAAAAGCTGGCTTAAAGCTCAACATTCAAAAAACAAAGATCATGGCATCCAGTCCCATCACTTCACGGCAAATAAATGGGTGAACAATGGAAACAGTAATGGGTTTTATTTTCTTGGGCTCCAAAATCACTGCAGATGGTGACTGCAGCCATGAAATTAAAAGATGCTTGCTCCTTGGAAGAAAAGCTTGACCAACCTAGACAGCATATTCAAAAGCAGAGACATTACTTTGCCAACAAAGGTCCATCTGGTCAAAGCTATGGTTTTTCCAGTAATCATGTATGAATGTGAGAATTGGACCATAAAGGAGGCTGAGTGCTGAAGAACTGATGCTTTGGAACAATGGTATTGGAGAAGACTCTTGAGAGTCCCTTGGACTGCAAAGAGATCAAACCAGTCAATCCTAAAAGAATATTCAATCCTGAATATTCATTAGAAGGACTGATGCTGAAACTGAACTCCAATACTTTGGCCACCTGATGTGAAGAACCAACTCATTAGAAAAGACCCTGATGCTGGGAAAGATTGAGGACGTGAGGAGAAGGGGACAACAGAGGACGAGATGGATAGATAGCATCACCAACACAATGGCCATAAATTTGAGCAAGCTCCAGGAGTTGGTGATGGACAAGGTAGCCTGGTGCATTGCAGTCCATGGGGTCTCAAAGGGTTGGACACAACTGAGCAACTGAATAACAACAATAATAATATACCCATATCTTTATATAATAGTGGATAAAGACTGAGAATAGGAAGCTAAATTATCCATTAAGCCTTTATAATTATACTGTATCTATCCCATGGGATAGAAGCCTTATAGATAGCCTTATAGAAGCCTTATAGCCCCATAGATTATGAAGCTTTATAAATAACTCTGATATCCAACCTATTCTGTGAGATCTCAGTTCCACACAACCGTGACAAGGACCCCACAAGTACATACACACCAGTAACTTAGCTCCTGAAATCTGGCCCAGCAGACTGCATCCTGTCATAGAGTCAAGAGTTCCTAACTATAATCCCACTTTTAGTTTCATTTCAAGAGAAAACAAACTATATTAGCAAGGACACCCAATCGATAAGCTGAAGCCCAGACAAAGATAATACAACACTCCATGACTTGGAATGTTGCCAGCATAAGCCTGACACTATGAACAATGGATGGAGTAACCCAGGGAAACCAACTGCATAATCGAGTTCACACCATACCCTCATCTACTTTTGTTCTTTTTGCCCTCCACACAAAGCAGGGCTCCGAAGCCAAATTCATACGACTCCACAGGAAGATGTGAAGTAGAGGTCTGTGTGAAAAGTTATCCTATTTTTTAGTACTTAGAACTTGGAGGAAAGAGACTTAGATATCCCAAATTTCCAATCAAAGACTCCAATATTTTGCATTTTTGGAGCATCTTTAAACCAAAATCCTGAAACCACTTCTGCTTGTCTGATATTAGCATCTCAGAGAAGCAGCCAAGAATTTGTTGAAGCACTTTAAAGAGCACTTAATGTTCAAATCCCTTCTGAATTTTAAAAAAAAATGAGGGGAAACACAAATACTCTACTGGCAATCTGAAAGTTCTGTTAAAATTCAAGGTTTCCCAAAATCAATGTGGTATCCTAAATTGGATCCAAAAACAGGAAAAAAAAATGGGATGGGGGAACATTAGTTGATGTATTGGTGAAATTCAAAGAGTCCATAGTTCAATTATTAATACTGAATTGGCCAAAAAGTTTCTTTAGGTTATTCCAAAAGCTGTTACAGAAAAACTTGAATGAACTTTGTGGCCAACCCAATACCATACTGATGCTAATTTCTAAATATACCACAGTTACATTAGATATCAGCACTAGGGAAAACTGAATGAAAGATATTTAAGATCTCTGTATTTTCTTTGTAATTTGCCTATAAATCTAAAACTAGTCCAGAATTCATTCAAAAAGTTATTTTTGAATTAGCAAAAAATAGTAAGTCAAGATTTCCCAAAGAAACTTTGGTGAGTGAGAGATATGGGGATTCCTATTCCCTCTCCCCAGTGAAAAGTATATTAAAAGGAAAAAAATCTCCAGTCTTTCACTAGAGATTAACCAAAAGATGGTGGCCAACTCTGTGTCTCCTCCAGGTAACATGTTGGAAGGCAAGCAGAACTGGGAGCTCCAGAACGTGGGGTCTCCAGTCTGCGAAATGGAGATCATGACCTCTCTTTCAAGCATCCCCATGGGGAATTAAGCACACAGGGGATGTAGAGCACTCTGCACATATCAGGAGCTGCGTGGGAGTGCCATTTTCCTTTGCACCTTCTCAGGACATCCCCTCTGGCAACTCCTGTCAGTCTCTAGGGGTGGAAGGATGGCTCCTATATCTTGGTAGGAGGGCTCCCCATGTCCTTGGCCTTGGAGAGCCTGCTGGATGGCTTGGCACCTGGACAGTGAGCTGTGGTGTCTCAGCCCCACCCCTACAAGCATTCATACTCTGCTGGGCTCCTGTTAAAACTCTCTGGAGGCAGATCTGTCTTTGCACTACTTTTTAAAGAACAGCCCATCCATCACTGTGGGGGGATACGGAGACAGAAAAACCTATCACTTTTTCAGTAAGAGTGAGAAGGGAATAAATGAGTCATGAGCTGAAACTAGGGGGCTCAACCTTGCCCCATAGAGTGGCACTGTGAAAGCCACAAGGTGGGTCATTTCTAGAGCAACATTTGCTGCCCTTGGCTTGGCCCAACTTTTAATATGTCTGCACTGACTTGTCTTTTGCTTCAAGGAAACTTAAATTAACTAGACTTTGTCATTGTGTGACAGTGTAGAACCCACCCATTCTTCCTGGTATTGCCTGCTCTTACAGATAGAGACTATTTGGTGAAAGTCCCAAGTTTTTACATCCTATGTCCATAGGTTGTGAATTTTCTTGAGTAATCTCTATTCCAAATATTCTGCCTTATGGATCCTAGAAAACATCCAAACATTCCAGAAACTGAAAACGTTTTAGGATGTCTTCTCTCCCCAGCAGGCTCATCCACCTAAAGGTAACCACATGCTCTGCCAGCCCATCAGCTTTCTTCAGAAGAGGTCAACGGACTTTCCTGGTGGTCCAGTGATTAAGAATCTGCCTCCCAATGCAAGAATCGTGGGTTTGAACCCTGGTTGGAGAACTAGGATCCCACATGTCATGGAGCAACTAAGCCTGTGTGGGGCAACTACTGAGCCGGAACACTCTGGGACCCACAAATAGAGTCTGCACGCTGCAACAAAAGATCCCACATGAAACACGAAGATCTCATGCACCACAACTAAGGCCCCTCTTTTCATATCCGACTCTGCAACCCAGGGACTGTAGCCCACCAGCCTCCTCTGTCCATGGGATTTCCCAGGCAAGCATACTGGAGTAGGTAGCCTTTCCCTTCTCCAGGGGATCTTCCCAACCCAGGGATCGAACCTGGGTCTCCCACATGGCAGGCAGACTGTTTACCACAGAGTCACCAGGGAGCCCTCACAACTAAGGCTGGAGGCAGCCAAATAAGTGAATAAATATTTTTTTAAAAAGAAGTGGCCAAGGTACCCATTGGGTGTGTGGGTACTGTCAAGGACAATTCTCATGCTTTTTGGCCACTCAGTATCTGAATCCGCTTCGCTGGTGTGCGTCCCTCTCCCTGTGGGGCAGAACTATTCTCCCCTCTGTGGAGCCAGCGATGACAGGTATTTGCTGACTGGCCTCCTGTGCAACAGAAGGGCTAGCCTTGAACTAGACTCTACCAAATGAACCTCCTCCAGATGTCAAATTGGAAACTAGTCATACAAAAGAGTAGGGATCACATAGAATCCCACCTGCTGTAGGAACAGCTCATCTGGCTTACAGACATAGACCCAGGACAGCCAGCAGACCTAGGACAGTTTCCAGTACCCACTGTTAGCGTGGCAGGGGACAAGCGGGAGTGTCTGGGCTGAGAAGAAGCTGCCATGTGTCTCCACCAGGCCAGTTCTTCAACACAACTGGGCTGTTTCCCCTGGCCTAGGAGCCCCCGGGTCTGGCCCTCTGAACTTTCTGAAAATTCTATGAACCAGAGTCGACTTCACAGGTCAGCAACCTATAGTCACACAGGGCCCCAGGCTCAGCTTACTGACCCTGTGTTTAGTTAAATGATCAGCTTCCCACCTTCTAATCCTTCAAATTTTTCATCAAGAGGCCTCACATTTTCATTTTGCACTGGATCCTACAAATTATGTAGCTGAGCCTGCCATGAGCTGGCTAATAAGCTTAGGGCTTTTGTGTGCCATGGAGCCCTTTGGAAGTCTGATGAAGCCTGTGAGGTATATAAAGAATGTTTTGAAATGTACACAATGAAATACATGGGAAGCCAGCTATATTAAAATATAGTTTAAATATTTTTTGTAAAACAAATATATGATAGCATAATAAGTGTGAATTACATTAGTACATTAAATAAATCTAATGACAAGTCTAATAACTGCTGTTGCCCAGAAGTAGTATGAGCATAAATAATATTCTGGAATGCCTGCAATAACTGAAATATGACTTGAACATACCTATGAATTCTAAAGGTGATAAAGTCACAGATATCTGATTTGTTGTCTATATTTATAACTGAGGGAAATGCCAAGTTCAGTGAGAGATAAAGTGAGGGCTTCCTGGTGGCTCAGTGGTAAAGAGTCCCACTGCAATGTGGGAGACCTGGGTTTGATCCCTGGGTTGGGAAGATCTCCTGGAGAAGGGAATGGCAACCTACTCCAGTATTCTTGCCTGGGAAATCCCATGGACAGAGGAGCCTGGGGTTACAGTCCCTGGCGTCACAAACAGTCGAACATGACTGAGCAACTAACCCTTTGACTTTTTATATAAGTCGCAGACACCTTATTTTTTCATTGCAGTTTAATTAATTAAAATTTAATATAAATAAATTCCTTTTCTGGTTCAGTCAGCCAAAGCTGTTGCTTTGTTGCTTACAAAGAGAAGCCTGTAGGATACAGGGGCCTGATGTGACCCAGGCACCAGGCCAAGTGCTGAGCATGCCAGGCTTTTCCACAGAAAACAAGCAAGCGCAACAGTCAGAGTGGCCCCGAGGGAGTCAAAGGCACATCCAACATAGTTCAGCCTCAAGTGTTAGGATCTTAGATGGGAAAGTGTCAATGCTGACAGTCCAGGATGCTGGACTCTTACAAGCCCTGGGCATGTAACAAACTGGACAAGTTACAAATCCTACATGTGTGGTATAAACCAAGGTATCTAGAGGTCTGAGCACATGGAGATCCCTTCCAGGTGGGAAGGTCAACTACTAATAACTAATAACGGTTCTACCACCTGAGAAGGGAGATAAGATACATGACCCTATAAACACTGCTCCGAGGCCCACAGCAAGTTAACAGCACACTGAAGAATCCCCTTTCTCAGTTTCCCAAACCCTAATTCAGAATCCTTTCTTCTAGTCAACTGTTGTCGTTTAGTCACTAAGTTGTGTCCCACATTTTGCGACCCCATGGACTGTAGCCCATCAGTCTCCTCTGTCCATGGGATTCTCCAGGCAAGATTACCGGAGTGGGTTGCCATTTCCTTCTCTAGAGGATCTTCCTGACCCAGGAATCACACCCAAGTCTTCTGCATTGGCTGCCGGATTCTTTACCACTAGTCAAATTACCTCTCAGATATTTCAACATGAGTTTGTTTTTTGCACAGCTCCTGGGAAATATGATCAAAACAAACCTCCCCAGGTACTATTCTCTTGTTGCCCTTCCACTCTTCCTTTTGGGGGGGGAGGAGACTCAAAAGCCCCTCAATACAAGGGAATATCTATCCTTTCAGCACACTTGAAAATCCCCCGTTTATTTAGAAAGTGGAAAACAATCCATTCGCAGATATCTTTAACTTTCCAAAGTTATTTTCTATCCATTGTTACACTTGATCTCTGGGCACATATCACTATCCCTGTTTTACAGATGAGGAAACCGAGGGTCAGAGAGGCTGTGACTCGCTTAAGGTCACAGAGCAAGAAAGAACATTCAGGTTTCTTGCCTCTTAGCCCAGTGTCCTTTCCCCTGCCCATAACCCTCCTCTGAGCAGATCACAACAGAAAGGGAAGAGGTCTCTGAAAGGGAAGTACAATCATGCAGATCATCCAAAAAAAAAAAAAAAATCAAGACACCCACACCCCAAATTCTGGACAGCAGGTGTCAGTTAGGAAAAGAGAGGCTTGAAAAAGAAAACAGATCACCTCCTCCTCTGACCCCAGACAGGCTCTGAGCCCCCAACATAGGACAGAATTCCCTTGGCCAGTGACCAGCACACAGAGGCCTTCCCATTCCTGCCTGGGATTGAGGCTCCTAACAACAGCAACAGCAGGAAAAGGGCTTCATGAACATGAAAATAAACAAACTTTCTATTTTTAGCTGGGCTGCAGCTGTGAGAGCTTCATTATTTGCTCTTTAGCTGCAGCCTTCTGAGGGAGGAGAGGCGAGGGGGGAGGGGTGGGGAATGAGGACAGCTAGGGACAGTCACACTGGGAGCCAAATTTTCCACTGCTGAACCTTACTGCACACAGGCCGAGAAACCCACGTCCAGCCTGGAAGTCTGTGGAGCCTGCAGGTCTGGAAAAACCAGAGAGCGACAACCAGGAAGCCAGCACATGACTGGGCTCTCTCCGGGCCATATATAGAAATAAATCATCTTTTGCCTACATGGTTTTTAGAGCTACTAAGAACCATGTCACCGAGTGATTCCATCAGAGGAGTGGAAGATAAGCTAGCAAGAAGAGACCTTTCTGGGTTTCCCAGGTGGCTCAGTGGTAAAGACTCTGCCTGTCAATGCAGGAGACGTGAGTTTGCTTCCTGGGTCAGGAAGATGCCCTGGAGAAGGAAACAGCAACCCACTCCAACAGTCTTGCCTGAGAAATCCCACAGATAGAGGAGCCTGGCGGGCTACAGCCTATGGGGATGCAAAAAAGTCAGACACGACTTAGTAACTAAACATCCAGAGCCCTTTCTCCCCTTCACTTAGACTCTAGTGGGAACCTGTGTGAACCTCACAGAAACTCAGATCCAGCATCTTCCAGGTTTAAACACACTGGGGTCCAGAATTCCCAACGAACGTGCAATGCTTTCTCCTGCCCAGCCCTCGCTGACAGCAGCAGTATCGGGGGCTTGAGAAAGAACAACGCTAATGTTGAAGGTGGGAGTAAAGGGAGCTGTGGGTCCTCTTCTCTGTTTGCCTGGCCCAGGATTGGGTGCTATGAGGAGGGAGTTCCAAGCCACCAGAGAGGAGGGACCTTTCCTTATAAATGTCACAGTGGCTTTAGGAAAAGCATGCACCTGTGACTTCGGAAGCACCTCCTTCGCCATGCCGTACCTGAACCCATGGCATCTTGGACTATGTTCTCTTCCCCTCTTGTCATAGCCCTTTTCTTTTTTAAAACGTTATTTTATTTATTTCTTCTTGGCTGCACTAGGTCTTCGTGGCAGACTTTTCTCTAGTTGCCAAGAGCAGGGGCGACTCTGCAGTTGCGGTGCATGGGCTTCTCATTGTCCACTGTTGTGGAGCACGGGCCTCTAGACTGCAGGCTTCAGTAGCTGCCATTCCCCAGCTCCAGAGAACAGGCTCAATAGTTTAGGCACGTGGGTTTAGTTACTCTGTGGCATGTAGGATCTTCCCAAATCAGGGATCAAACCTGCATTGGCAGGTGGACTCTCCACCCCTGAGCCACCAGGCAAGCTCTCGTGGCCCTTTGCCTGCACGGTCCCAGCTATATGTTCAGTCTTTGTGAGGATACAGAATTGCAGACCCTGAAGCATGCTGAGGAAGGAAAGAATACAATGCTTTGGGTACTTACAAGGAACACAGTAGGAACACAGAGGACTGGCTTCTACCTCATTCCTGGAGAGTTAAGATCTTTTCAGGGAATATGGTGGCACCCAAACAAGTAGAGACTAGGTAAATGGAAAAGTTTCTCCTTAAACACCCACCATGAAAGTTGTTTAGTCATTAAATTGTGTCCAACTCTTTTGCAACCCCATGGACTGTAGCCCAACAGGTTCCTCTCTGTCCCTGGGATTTCCCAGGCAAGAATACTGGAGTGGCAGCAAAAGAGACACAGATGTAAATAACTGATTTTTGGACTCTATGGGAGAAGGCGAGGGTAGGATGATATGAGAGAATAGCATTGAAACATGTATATTACCATATGTAAAATAGATGACCAGTGCAAATTCGATGCATGAAGCAGGGCACCCAANGACACAGATGTAAATAACTGATTTTTGGACTCTATGGGAGAAGGCGAGGGTAGGATGATATGAGAGAATAGCATTGAAACATGTATATTACCATATGTAAAATAGATGACCAGTGCAAATTCGATGCATGAAGCAGGGCACCCAACGCTGGTGCTCTGGGACAACCCAGAGGAATGGGGTGGAGAGGGAGGTGGAGGGGGGTTCAGAATGGTGGGACACATGTATACCCATGGCTGATTCATGCCAATGTATGGCAAAACCGCCACAATATCATAAAGTAGTTAGCCTCCAATTAAATTAAATTAAATTTTTTAAAAAAGAATACCAGAGTGAATTGCCATTTCCTTCTCCAGGGGATCTTCCCAACCCAGGGATTGAACCTGCATCTCCTGTGTTGGCAAGCGAGTTCTTTACCACTGAGCCACCAGGGAAGCCCCTTCCCCTCCCATAAAAGCATGGCTCTCAAATAATAAGATGGTAAGAGGACATAGCAGGACTAAAATATAAAAGAAGTTAACACCACCATCTCAGAAATAGTCAGTTTCTACCTACCAATAACATTGATCATTTTACCCAACCCAGGGATATTACATTACTGAGCAAACCAAATTACAAGAGGGAAAAAAAAAGACAGTATCATAATCTATTTGACTGTGAATTTCGACAGTTAACAATGTAAGTCCTGAAATCTTGGGGCTGGAAGAGATCATATGGGCTACTGAACCCTCTCACCAGCTATAACAATCCCTTCTACAGTATCTCTGCCAGGTTGTTCACCCAGCCTCTGCTCCAATTGTTCCAATAATGGAGAGATCTCCAAGGATCAAGACAACCAGTTACTTCATTTTAAAGGCAGGAATTAGAGTGCATAGAGGCTTCCTACCAGGCTGAAGTTAAGTCCCCCAGCTTTTCCATACTCTAATAAATCACAAAAGGTCACCAGACTAACTTTGAGAGTGGTCAGTTCATTGTTCAAAATCTGCAGTGACTCCAACAACTGATATACAAATTCTAATTTCCTGTGTTGGCAAGCNACTATGTTCTCTTCCCCTCTTGTCATAGCCCTTTTCTTTTTTAAAACGTTATTTTATTTATTTCTTCTTGGCTGCACTAGGTCTTCGTGGCAGACTTTTCTCTAGTTGCCAAGAGCAGGGGCGACTCTGCAGTTGCGGTGCATGGGCTTCTCATTGTCCACTGTTGTGGAGCACGGGCCTCTAGACTGCAGGCTTCAGTAGCTGCCATTCCCCAGCTCCAGAGAACAGGCTCAATAGTTTAGGCACGTGGGTTTAGTTACTCTGTGGCATGTAGGATCTTCCCAAATCAGGGATCAAACCTGCATTGGCAGGTGGACTCTCCACCCCTGAGCCACCAGGCAAGCTCTCGTGGCCCTTTGCCTGCACGGTCCCAGCTATATGTTCAGTCTTTGTGAGGATACAGAATTGCAGACCCTGAAGCATGCTGAGGAAGGAAAGAATACAATGCTTTGGGTACTTACAAGGAACACAGTAGGAACACAGAGGACTGGCTTCTACCTCATTCCTGGAGAGTTAAGATCTTTTCAGGGAATATGGTGGCACCCAAACAAGTAGAATGAGTAGAATGAGTTTTGAATGCCATCTGATCCTATGCTTTTCAAATTAGGGTGCCCACAACCCTGGAGGAATATGGAAAAGTATGTCAAGTGTATAAGTCAAAAAATATTAAATAATGTCTTCCTGTTGTTGTCGTGTCCAACTCTTTGCTACTCCAAAGGCAGCATCACACCAGGCTTCTCTGTCCTTCACTGTTTCCCAGAGTTCACTCAAATTCACATCCACAAGTTGGCAATGCTGTCCAGCCATCTCATCCTCTGCTGCCCTCTTCTCCTTTTGCCTTCAATCTTTCCCAGCATCAGGGTTTCTTCCAATGAGTCAGCTCTTTGTATCAGGCAGCCAAAGTATTAGTGCTTCAGCCTCAGCATCAGTCATATCTTCCTAAAACAAAAATATTCCCCTTTGGAGGAATACTCTGGTGGGAAAGTATGAGAAGCCCTTTTGTAGCCCATGTTTTTTTAAGTGCAGGAATTCCCTCTAAGGCTGATATTCAGATACTGTTTGAGTTGATCCATTTAGACTTTGCTTCTAGATACTTTCAGATACCTGTTTGTTTATACCCCACCAAGAGATGTTTCTGAATGAAGGTACCATTCATCTTGCAGACAACAAGATAGAGACTGCTGGTCTAGGAGCCAGAACACCTTGGTTCTGGCTGGTTCTGCAGCCATTGTGGGCAACCAGCCTCTTGAAGCCCCAGCCTCTCATCTATTCTGCCCTCCTAACAAACGTTGAGTTAAATTAAATAATACATTTGAAATGTCTTTGTAAACTGAAATTTACATGCAAGCTTCTAGTATTATTGTAGTCGTCTTTATCATCCCAGAATCAGTTGATTTGACTTTGTCCCAGGAGACAGGTTTTCTTCCCAAATCTGTCCAGTTGAACTAAGGAGAGTAGCTGCAGAGCTCTGAATTGAGCAATTTTGCTTCCCCGGTGGTGCAGAGGTTAAAGCGTCTACCTGCAATGTGGGAGACCTGGGTTCGATCCCTGGGTCAGGAAGATCCATTGGAGAAGGAAATGGCATCCCACTCCAGTATTCTTGCCTGGAGAATCCCATGGATGGAGGAGCTTGGTGGGCTACAGTCCACAGATCGCAAAGAGTCAGACACGACTGAGCAACTTCATTTTCACTTTCTTTAGGTGGAAACCTGGCTCCACCAGATTAGACTCTCATTCATTTTTATATATCTCAGGTTTTCCACAGTACTGGAAGAGAATGAATGCTTAATGAATGCTGAATAAATGTGTTTCTATTATTCGGAATTTCTGTCTTCCATCATTTACCTGATCTCTGACAACATTAAAACTTTTCCAAACTTCAGCCTCTTTAACTATAGATAGGTAGAACAGTACCTCAGAGTACTGCAAATTTAAAAGCAATATACATCAGTTGCCTGGCTCATAGGGAGCAGTAAGTCAAAGGCAGTTAAAACAGAAGGAGAGGGTGAGTGTATTTCTGCAACTTAGCAGATGAAGGCTAAATTATTATTTTATGATTTTTGTCAGCCCTTCCTTTTACCTGTTATGAAAGAGCCAGCCCAGGGAAAGGAAGTTTGTCTGCAGCAATGTTGTTCTGAGTCACTGAACTAGTTAAGGAAGCAAATTTCAAAGGCGCAGTTACTTGGTGGGCCCTCGGGGCAAAAGGAATAAACAATTCTAGTCTTCACAGAAACTTCTTCCAAAATGAATATGCTTGGGAAAGGGGAGCTGGGGTTTCCTAGGTATCTCTCTGACAAAGTGACAAGAAATGCTTTACCTCAGCCATGGAAATGCTGTGTGAAACCCCCATGGTGGACTCATTCAATAAATTGACCAGTAACCAAGAGCGCTGGGGAAACAGCATTCAAGGCACCAACTAGGAGGCAGAAACTGAAAATGAAAACTGAGCCCCTGCATGCCCCAGAGGTATAAACAAACAGACTTCCAAGCCAGCACCACCCACTTGCCAGACTCACTGCTGGAAGTGGGGGCTCCATCACTAGGACTTACAGAAGGGCTCGAGAAAGCACTGAGCAGATGGAGCAGACGGACACGGGTGAGGGGAGACCTGGGGATTACCAAAGTAGACATTTAAGAGCTTCCTCAACTTCCCCCAATGCCATGGTTTAGAGCTATAGTCATAAAAGTAATATTCTCCCCCCTGGTATCCAAGATACAGCATTGAAGACGCTCTGGATGCTGTGTGGAAAAGCGCTCCCCAGAAAAGTATATTGTCACTGCTCTTTTTAGAGGAGCTTTCATAATTAGAGTAATTTATGTCAGAATTAGACAGTTTAGGGAATGGAAATCTAATTGCAAGAGATAAATATAATAACCGATGTGAAAACAGGCTCTCAAAATCTGCTTAGAAATCCAAAGCCAAAATGAAAAAGCAATGCATTTAAAAAAAGGCGACAAGGGGTGGGCTGGAGGGGTTGGAGGCGGGGCGAGGAAATACTTTCTCAGAATGGTTATAATTTAGCTGGAAAACTTGCTGTTTTTAGGATAACCTGCTAAAACTGAACATGCATGAGACTAAAAATAAAAGAAAGCATCTGCAGCACATACTTGGCTAAGGTAAAAAGAATGAGGTTTTGCTACCTTCATGAGGCAAAGGCCACAGAGACTGTAGAATTGAGCATGTCCATTGGCTCAAATCCAGGCCAGGGCTCCTGTCCTCAAAGACCCCATGTTCAGGGCCTGTTGGGCCACCCTGAACTCTCAACCACATGGAGTCAATATCAGCTTCTTCCAGCACTCCTTTAGGGCTCTGCCATTCACAGGTCTGTTCCAAACCCCTCTGGAATCCATTTATGTTGCCAGCCTGTACCACCTCTGGGAGATAATCCATCCCATAAATTCATGACCTGCTGCATAGTGTAGTATTTTCACCAACTTGTCCTAAACTTGCCTCCCTCGTGGTTCCACAGTGCTGCTGAGTTTCAGGATCTGGTGAACAAGTCTGTGCTCATCCGACCCGTACCATTTATAGGCTGACCATTTCCCCCAACAGCCTGCATCTTGTCAATCACCCTTCTGACTTCCAATGGGTGCCTTAGGGAATCTAGGCTGCTGATCCGGTGCTTTCTGTAGCCTGGGTATGCTTTGAGATCCTTGCCCAAGAGTTGCAGGCACAAATATAGCCCAGGTTAAGGTGAGAATAAGATAATGTCCTCAGTTTAATATTTTCCTTTCCTGAAAAATGGACTTCCCTTGTGGCTAAGTTGGTAAAGAATCTGCCTGCAGTGTGGGAGACCTGGGTTTGTATCCCTGGGTGGGGAAGATTCCCCTGGAGAAGGGAAAGGCTACCCACACCAGTATTCTGGACTGGAGAATTCCATGGACTATATAGTCCATGGTGTTGCAGTCGGACATGACTAAGCAATTTCACTTTCACCTTCCCTGAAGAACAGGCCCATCTGGGGGCAGCACTGTCCTGGGTGCAAACACATTATATTTGACATGGCTTCTGGACTCAGAGAGTTTGCAAATGGAAAGGACAGTGTCTGCAGGCAGCACAAGGTGGGTAGTTTCAGGCCAATAGTGCAAGTCAACCATCTGATCCAGGGCATCATCAAGAAAGAAAAGCAAGTGTGGCAGACCTGGCCTTCACAGCAGACTATGGTTCTATGCTAAATACCACCCCCCACCACCAAAAAAAAAACCCATTTGTATGCTCGTACCAAAACAAGGCAGAGTGGAAGCCAGACTCCCAGGATACAGCCACTGTCTATTATAGATATCAATGGGCAATTCAGGAATAATGATATATAAATGACTGGTAGGTTTTTAAAACTTCACCCTCACTAGCAACTGATGATCTGAAAATTAAGCCTTGCAAATGAGAGTGACAGGGCTTCCCAGGTAGCTTTATTGGTAAAGAACCTGCCGGCCAGTGCAGAAGACATGACAGATGCAGGTTCGATTCCTGGGTTGGGAAGATCCACTGCAGGAGGGCATGGCAACCCACTCCAGTATTCTTGCCTGGAGAATTCCACAGACAGAGGAGCCTGGCAGGCTACAGTCCATGGGGTCACAGAGTTGGATGTGACTGAAGCAACTTAGCACAATGAGAGTGACAAAGATTAAGAAGGATCTTTCTCAGAATTTCCAAGGGTGGTGGGAGACAGGCACTCAAATACAATGCTAACAGAAGAACAAAACTGTATAACCTTCCTGAAAATCAATTTTGCAATGTATGCCAAAAGTTTTAAAAATACACCTATTCTGCAATTGGACTTCTAGGAATTTAGCCTAAGGAAATAACCAATTATTTAAAAAGTTAAATGCACAAAAAGATATTTAATGCAGCATTGTTTACTATATTTATAAAGGAATGAAAATGTTTATAAACATTTAGAAGAGGTTATAGAGTCAGTAAATTATGGAAAATCCAAATGATGCAATATGATGAAGCCATTAGGAATCAATTGGTTGCAAGATAATTACATATACAGAGAGATGGTCATGTTACTGTAAGTTTTAAAAATCACAAAATACATAATAAATCTTCTTCTAATATCAAAAACCAAAAGGTAAATGCTATTTTAGTCTGATGGCATTACAGGTACTATTTCCCAAATCTGTAACAGAAAGAGACAGCTTACATGTCACTCAAAAATTATTTAAAAGCCTCTCAAAATCAAAACAAAAAGAAAAATTTAAAAACTGAAGTAGGACACACCCTCCAAAAAAGATACAAATGAAAAGTTTAGCCTTGGAACCATTTTTTAAATTTCAATAAAACATTAAATGTTTCAAATATTTAATGTTTATATATATTAGGACTTACCATGTATCAGGCACTGTCCTAAAAACCTTCTAGACAGTCATTCACATAATCGTCATAACTCTATGACTTAGGTACCATTATTATCCATATTTTACAGATGAAGAAACTGAGGCACAGACATCCCACTAGCTATAGGACTAGTAACTAGTGAAGATGAGACTCAAATCCAAGTAGTCTGGCTTTGGAGACCATTATTGTAATCACTTGGCTATTCTGTAAAAGTATTNTGAACGCCAAAGATCTGATGCTTTTGAATGGTGGTGTTGGATAAGACTCTTGAGAGTCCCTTGGACTGCAAGGAGATCCAACTAGTCCATTCTAAAGGAAATCAGTCCTGGGTGTTCTTTGGAAGGACTGATGCTACAGATGAATCTCCAATACTTTGGCCACCTCATGCGAAGAGTTGACTCATTGGAAAAGACTTTGATGCTGGGAGGGATTGGGGGCAGGAGGAGAAGGGGACGACAGAGGATGAGATGGCTGGATGGCATCACCAACTCGATGGACGTGAGTTTGAGTGAACTCCAGGAGTTGGTGAAAGACAGGGAGGCCTGGCGTGCTGCAGTTCATGGGGTCGCAAAGAGTCGGACACAACTGAGCAACTGAACTGAACTGAACAGAAGGCTCTATTCCACTCCATTTAGAGTCCACTAACCTCTTGACCACTCTCAAATATCTTTACTAAAAATATGAAAAATAATAAGGATTAAGCAAAATGTAACAGCACCGTGGTGGCTTGTGGCCAACCATGAGGTCATGAGACCTGGGATTTCACTGCCAAGAGAATAAAGCAGTAGGTTGTGCTCTAACCTGCTGTTTTGTAAGGACTGCGTCATCCACCCAGAGTGAGAACATCCTGGTCAGTCGCCCACTCCTTCACTTCTACCATAATTGCATCTTCCTCGTAATGCCAGTCTTTCCACAGACTTGGAAGGCTTGCAAAATACCGTGAGCAAATCTGCCTTCTTGCCCACTGCTTTCTCTGCCCCAGAAGAGACGGCAGAGAAAGCAGTCTCACTTATTGAGACATTACAGAGATACAACTTACGGATTCGGGTAAGTGGCTTCAGTCGTGTCTGACTCTATGTGACCCTATGGGCCATAGCCCACCAGACTCCTCTGTCCATGGGATTCTCCAGGCAAGAACACTGGCGTGGGTTGCCATGCCCTCCTCCAGGGTTCTTCCTGACACAGGGATCGAACTCCCATCTCCTGCCCTGGCAGGTGGGCTCTTTTACCACTAGCGCCACCTGAGAAGCGCGCCTTACGGTTAGGCCTGGGATTTTCTTCCCACCATTGATAGCCATGACCATAAAGCCCTAGGCTCAAGTCAATTGCCTCAGTTCCTCTTGTTTAGCTGCTTTCTGTCCTCTCCTCCAAAAGCAACCCTAAAAACAGTCATGTAGGCCAGAACCAATGTGTAACATTGCTCCAGCTTTCCAGGAAAGCATCTTCTGTACTCCTTCCTCAATAGACTTCATTCCAGGCCTGAATGTGACCCTTGCTCACATGTGGGATTCCTTCACAGAAGGGGCTTTCCTCCTCTATTTGATGACAGAGTAGTGAAAGGATGGCTGGAGGGACTGGGAACAGACTCAAATCTGGGTTCTACCACTTATGAGTTATCTGACTGCACGGAAGTTACTGAGCTACTCTGAACCTCAGATTCTCATCTGTAAAATGAGGATGATACTACATTCACAACTATGTTGTGAAAGGCTGAGTGATACGTTGTGTGCCAAGCTTCTGGCACAAGGCCATGTCCTTAGCATGAAAGGAAACCTCCATTCCCAAATCCTCAGGCCAGCACTCAAGGCCTCATTCCACCCTTGCCCTGACCCCATCCCTTGCTCAGGGTTCTGTTAGACTCTGGCTTTCAGCTCAAGAGTGTCAGAGGAACCAGGTCTGTTAATACATAGGTAGGCAGTTTATACTCAGTGATGTTACAGAGTGAGTGTTTCCCACCTTGGTTAGCATATCTGCTAAGAGAGGGTCCTCATCCTGACCCTTCTAAGCAATCTCTCCAGCCCAATCGTCCAATCTCTGCTGGCCCTACCTGACCACCTGTTAGCCCACCTGCTCCCGGAACCCACCTTCCCCCTCTTCTTGTTCAAATCCAGACTGAGTTTTCTCCACCCAGGTTTCTGGCAACAAGGTCTTAACTAATTTCCTTCCACTGGAGGAAAACTTTTTTCTCGCTCTCTTTCCTTAATGATCCTTGGCATTTCTGATGGGAGTGCTGGGTTTTCTCTTTGGTCTTCAACTCAGAGCCATTTGGTTTCTCCGTCACTAACAGAAACAGATCTCTCATTCCTCCCTGGAAACAGCTGGCGGCCCTAGTCATTTTTAACACCAACCAGCAGAGGCCAAAGGACACCAGCTCTCAAGCACAGGAGGTGGAAGGCAAGAAGATGCAGCTCAGCACCTGGCACCTGGGCACCCGGCAGAAAGAGTCCAGAGGGCAGCATCTCAGGTCCGTGACATGGAAGGACACTTGGACACTCCAGGGCCAGGCTTCCCACCCACACAGCACCCAGGAAACACTGAGCTCCCTGGCCTGAGTCATCAGAAACGTTGGGTCTGGAGTCCTTCCCACATGGTAGGCAGCGCTTTCATTTCCTAGCTTCCCAGGTGCTGGACACCCGACCCACTAGATCCAAATAAAGAGTGGGTGCAGGGCAATACTGAGGAGGAGAGGGGAAGCAACTCTGAGACCTCTGTGAAGGCATTTCCCCCTCCGTCCCTGCTTCTGACAGCTCCTGCTGGAGCACACAGTTTCTCTTGGCCGTGCAAAGGCTTCTCCAAGGTGTTGCGTGTACCGCATCAAACACCCAGCGCTGACCCGGGGCTGTGGTCACTGGGCGGAGGCACTAGAACCTTCACCCAATCTGCCCCATGGGTCCCTCTCCAACACCTCCCACCCTCTCTCCGAGAAGGCTGCTCCATTAGGAAGAGCTGGGCTGTTTTCACTTAAGCCCACTTTCCCTCCCAAATAGGTCTCAGGACTCTAGGAACTTTGTTGCGTCTCTGAAAGCCACTGAGGGACTGGTTGGTTCCGCAGGCAGGCAGGGGAGCGGCTGTGTCCTGCAGGAGGCGTGTTCCGGGACCGCTGGGGCACCGACACGTAAGGGCGGGGCGGGGACGGGGGTAGCCGGTGGGAAGCCCGGGCAGGAGGGCACGTCCGGGCTCGTGTGCGCCCAAGTCCAAGGGCACCAGTCCTCCGCGGGCCCGGGCCCGGGGTGGAGAGTGTGGGCCGAGCCCAAGACGCGCGAGGGGCAGCGAGTCTGATTCAGGAAGTCGAGCCTCTGACATCAGGGACAGGACGACGGAGTGGAGTGAAACCTCAAAAATGAGAAGCGTCCGCCCGCGGGAGGGCAGGCAACATAGAGGGCGCCTTTCTTGCCACCGGCGGCAGGTACGCGCAGCGCAGGGTGGCCCCCGCTGACCCTCCCCTCTGGGCCAGGACCACGCGGGACCCGCAGGGGCTTCTGAGGAGACACCCGGGACCTCGGCCGCTTTCGCTGGGGCGGGACCCGGCGGATCCCCGGGCGACCGCGCCTGCAGGAAGCCCTTCGGTGGGACTCAAAGGTGAGTCTCAAGAGTTTGGTTGGTTGTCTGTCTGTCTGTCTGTCTGTGTTTAAATACTTTTTAAGGTGCCTTCCGTCGGCAAGGGGACTTCCCACTCCTTCTTGCCTCTAGAAGGATGAATCCAACCCCAGAGGTCAGTGAAATTTGAAGATCGTTTCCAAACAGCTTCTTGCCCCTCACTTCCAGGGTTCCCCACCCCCACCCCCACCCCCGTTTG
>SJYV01016936.1:70024-104518 GCA_006410875.1 Neotragus pygmaeus | reverse complement strand
ACCCCCGTTTGCAAGGATTCTCAGCAGCCTTACATCTGCTTCTGGGCTGAGTCCACATGGGTTCATAGCCGTGTCTGGGGTGGAGTTCTCAAACTCTAGTTGACAACAGCTGCCAGCAGGAGCGGCTTGAAAGGGACAGAGAGACATTCAGTTTGCCACGGAAGAAGTCAAGACCTGAGACCCTCCAAAAAGCATCCCAGGCTCACAGGTTTCTAAGTTGTCCTAGGCAAGCCCAATTTTCAAGGGGTCTAAGAAATCGGCCACAAGAAAAATACGGCCTGGAGCCAGGGCTGGAATGGGAGCCTTTCTGCTATTTCCTGAGCCTCAGGGGATTTGCTGTGACCCAGACTGTTACTAACTTCTCTGCCTCTCTCAAGGGTCCCACTCCTACTCCCCTCCCCACCCTTGAAGGAGGACACAATGAGACCTGGTTCCCTAGTGTTTTGAAGAGCTTCACAGGAATACATTTTGTAATAGAGTTAAATAAACTATAGACATTAGCTTGTGGGAATACCAGTCTTGCCCAATCGAAAGGGAAACTGAAGCAGACAAGCACAGCTTTAATTTCTCAGAGAACACTAGCGGTCCACTTGCTGCAAGAATTCTGTTGAATGAGGAAGGGTGGTACCCTTGAGCATCTGAGAAGCACTTTTCTCCCAAAGCTGTTGCATTTAATTCACTCAGCTCAAGTGCGTAAGAACCTGAAGGTAATCTGAAGGGACCCTCATTCTGAAGTCCTGCTGGGTAAGGGAAGAGCCTTGATTTATATGAAGCATGACTTGAAGATAGCACTGATGCTAGGCTGTTCCTAACCTCGGTACAAATGGTTTCCAAGTTCCACTTAGAGAATTCAGCAAAGATGTCACCATCAACCTCCTGGCCTGATGTGTCTATCTGTTGCCCAGTGCTGAGCTGAGGAGGCAGATGTATTGAAAAATCTGATCAAGTCTTTCATTTTATCTGAGATTCTGGCTCCCCATCCCCAGTCTGGATATAATTTTAGGAAAGAAATGCATTGAAAACCAAATGTTTCTCTAGCCTTCAAACTTTGCTAATATTTAACCCGTGGAACGGGCTTCCCTGGTGGCTCATGCATGTGTGTGTGTGCGCGCTAAGTCGCTTCAGTAGTATTTAACTCTTTGCAACCCCATGGACTGTAGCCCGCCAGGCTCCTGGAGTGGGTTGCCATTTCCTACTGCAGGGGATTTTCCTGACCCAGGGACTGAATCTACATCTCTCATGCCTTCTGCATTAGCAGGTGGGTTCTTTACCACTAGCACCACCTGGGAAGCCCCTCCCTGGTGGCTCAATGGCAAAGAATGTGCTTGCCAATTCAGGAGACATGGGTTCAATACCTGGGTCAGGAAGATCCCCTGGAGAAGGAAATGGCAACCTACCCCAGTATTCACACCTGGGAAATCCCATGGACAGAGGAGCCTGGCAGGCTATAGTCCATGGGGTCGAAAAAGAGTTGGACATGACTTAGAGACTAAACAACAACAAACCTGTGGAATAGAGAAAGGATGCTTTCCACTCTCTCCCCTGAATACTAACCCCAAGAGAATAATGAACACTCAGCAAGCTGAGTTACTGATTTCATCAAAGAGAGATGTACATCCATTCATTCAAAGTTACTATGCTCACTGTGTGTCAGGCCATATGGCAGGGCCTGGGAGTCCAAAGATAATGGTACAGTTTTTGCATCTGAGGACATGCTGCTGCTGCCGCTAAGTTACTTCAATCATGTCTGACTCTGTGCGACCCCATAGACAGCAGCCCACGAGGCTCCCCCATCCCTGGGATTCTCCAGGCAAGAATACTGGAGTGGGTTGCCACGTCCTTCTCCAATGCATGAAAGTGAAAAGGGAAAGTGAAGACGCTCAGTCGTATCCGGCTCTTAGCGACCTCATGGACTGCAGCCCGCCAGGCTCCTCCATCCATGGGATTTTCCAGGCAAGAGTACTAGAGTGGGTTGCCATTGCCTTCTCTATCTGAGGACATGAAATATGGTAAATGAGACAGAGAAACAAAACATAGTTACCCCAAGTGGTACAGTGGATAAGAATCTGCCTGACAATGCAGGGAACACGGGTTTGATCTCTGGTCTGGGAAGATTCCATATGCCATGGGGCAGTAAGCCCATGTGCCACAACCCCTGAGCCTGTGCTCTAGGGAGCAAGAGTCCCAACAAGAGAAACCACCACAGCGAGAAGCTGGCACACTGCAACTAGACAGTACCCCCCACTTGCTGTAACTAGGAAAGCCCTCACACAGCAACAAAGAACCAGGGGAGCCAAAAATAATAAACAATAAAGTTTTTTTAAAAAAAGAATAGTATCCATCATCATAGCCATAGCTATAGGATACTGAAACAACGCAAAGGAGGAGTGAATAACACCCCCAGGGGTTACCTGCAGATGTGATGGATGAGCAGGTGTTGAAAATGATTAGGCACTCCCAGGAAAAGGGTATTCCAGAAAGGGGAAAGAGTATCTGCAAACTCAGTGGTAGGGTGGGGGAGCTACAGGTAATGCAGATTACACTACTATGTAAGGAATGGTGAGCTCTTTCCTGTGGCAGTGGGAATTTGTTTTTTAAACAGGGAAAGAGTATGGTCAGATCTGTGTCTGGAGAGAGAACTAATGGCCGGATGGAAGCCGGGTTGGAGAGATAAGGAACCGAGATAAGGGGGAGCTCTGCTAGGAGAATGGCAGAGGGAACTGAGAAAAGGGGCATGGACTTTTGGTGATTTAGGAAGTAGAGTCAGAGGTACCTAGAGACCAAGTGAATGTGGCTAAGGAGGAATGAATGGAACGGAGGATTATAAGGTGTTGAGCTGGGGATAGGAAGGTGCATTGTGATGCTTATAATGGAAACCACATGAACTAGAGGAGGCGTGGACTTCGGAAGCAGAATTTGGGAGAAAACAATGAACACTTCAGACACATTTAAGTTGGATGTACTCAGGAGATGCCTGGGTGGAGATATATGGGAGGCAGTGGGTACACAGGTCTGGAGCCCAAGGAGACATGAGGTTGCTCTGATGTGACTATCTCAGATGCTGTGCAGAAAAGCAGTGTTGAAGGAAAATAAACAGGACCATATTACACTGTCAGGGAGATCACTTGACCCTGAAGGGTCTTGGATTGGTCAGTAATGGCCTACGGTTCTTATTTTCATATCACACACTGACTTCCATATGACTCCCATGAGATGACCATGGTTTCCCCCAGCTGTCTTGCAGGATGATACCTAAAATGTCGGTGAGAACCCTGGGTTAACGACACACAGGTGGTAAGGATGCATTTAACCAACAAGCAAATCCCCAGGAGTCACTCCCCAACATGAGAAATGAATACTTTAGCTGAATTGTAAGATCTGCAGGAGATCTTCCCAGAACTCATACCCCAAGTCAAGGCATGGCCCTTTTGTGGGAGAGTCCTACCTTCATTAAAACAAGAAGGACAAGTTTCTCAGATTAATTCTAAACCTCTGTAGAGTGGTCCTTTAGGTCTGACTGCCAATGCCCAGGTCAGGATTTTATGTGACCTAGTATGAAAGAAAAAACACCTTGAACTTGGAACTAGACAGACATGAGTTCAATTCTTGCCTTGACCACTTATCAGCTGCCCTTGCACAAGTCTTTGAATCTCTCAGCTTCATTTCCTTTACATTTAAAATGGGAATAATTATGTCTCACCAGGGCAATGGTTAGGATCAGAATCAAATTGAAAAAGAAAGTACATTTAATGTGCTATATAAATTGTACGGTTCTATAAAAATGTAAGGGGGTTTTATTATTATTACTAATCTTTCCCCTTGAAGTCACCAAATCAGATGTGCTGTGTAGGTATAGGATTTGGACAGTATTGTGGGCCCAGACGTGCAGCTTTTTAACTGCATATAATATTTGAAGGCCATAATTATAGAAGTCTCTTTCCATCAGAGCAATGATGGGTATCTGCTTCTCTTTTTACTGCTTACCTAACGTGATCAAAGATCAAAGAAGTGAATGGTCTCCTAAAGCGAATGCAGGTTGTACACTGACCAAGAACTCCTGGAAGCCCACAGGGCTAAAGCAGCCAGGATTCCACTTACTAAGGCACAGACCAACCCCGTTTGCTGCTGAGGGCACCCAAAGGGGGTACTTTTTTTTCTGTAACCGTCATCAGTGTGCTAGTTGAACCAGCAGTAGCCCTGAATCCGAGCATCTTTCGATGGCTTAGATGTCTCTGTGGTTTTCCTGTCTCCCAGCCAGAGAAGCCTGATATATTCCAACCTAATGAAGCTCAAGTTTTGTGCCAACATTAGAACTTTCAAATAAACAGACTTCTGATAGGGGCTGGTTGTTGAACGAAGAAAAGGAAGTAACCACAGACTCAGAGACTTCAAATGGAAAAACACTTTAGAGATGAGCCAGCCCCTCCCCCTCACTTCACAGATGAGCAAACTAAGGTTCAGAGAGGGAAGTGTGTGCTGGGGTCAACAGCTGGTTAATGGGGGAACCAGCATCCAAGTCCTTGAACAGTGAACACTCTCTGGGGTTTCTATCACCTGGACCTTCTGTACCTCACACACGGGGGCACAGGCAGGCACTCAGAGGCTGGCAGAGGGGAAGAGTGGAAAGACTGTACTTAAAGGCTGCATCCTCCCTCCAGTGGCCCCTGGGAGTAACCCTGGGGGTAACCAGGGGCAGCCCCTCCTTTAAGGGGCTTCTCAGGTGGTGCTAGTGGTAAGGAAGCCACCTGCCAATGCAGGTTAGACTTAAGAGATGCAGGTTCAATCCCTGGGTCAGGAAGATCCCCTGGAGGAGAGCATGGCACCCCACTCCAGTATTCTTGCCTGGGTCTCACAGAGTTGGACACGACTGAAGTGACTTAGTGCGCGCACCCACACACACACACGCACTCCTCCTTTATAGCAGTCTCTCTAACACACCCAAGCCTTCTGTTTCATCAGTGTCAAGCCTCAAACTGTTGTTAAGAATTCCGAGATTCCCTCAAGAAGGGATACAATACTTGGTGCCTTAATGAACTAAAATCTGGTTTGTTTGGGTTGGGGGGGGGTGGTTTCTCAATCTTTTTTTTAAATTAGAGGATAACTGCTTTGCAATGTTGTGTTGGTTTCTGCCATATAACAATGCGAATCAGCCAAAAGTATCTATCCCCTCCTTCTTGAGCCTCTGTCCCACCCACCCCCATCCCATCCCTCTAGGCCCCAGGTTGAGCTCCCTGCGTTACATAGCAGTTCCCTGTATCTGTTTTACACATGGGAGTGTATATATGTCAGTGTTACTCTCAGTGCATCCCACCCTCTCCTCCCCCACTGTGTCCACAAGTCTGTACTTTATGTCTGTGTCTCTATTCTTGCCCTGCAAACAGGCTCATCAGTACCGTTTTTGTAGATTCCATATATATGCCTTAATAGACAATATTTGTTCTTTTTCTGACTTACTTCACTCCGTATAACAGACTCTAAGTTCATCCACCTCAATTCAAACTGACTCACATTCATTCCTTTTTATGGCTGAGTAATATTCCATCGTATATATGTACCACAACTTCATTATCCCTTCCTCTGTTGATGAACATCTAGGTCACGTCTATGTCCTGGCTTTGGGGTATAGTGCTACAATAAACATTGGGGTACATATGTCTTTTTGAATTATTAAAATCTATTTATTAGTGTTTCATGAAACTTGTCATGAAGACTATTTCCAGACCAGTGGGTCTGGAAATACATATGGGTATTTCATTTTTGAAATGGGTCATCATTACACATGGAAATGATAGTCAACTCACTGTTCAGTGGAAAGGCTGTAAGTGAATCACAGGAGCTCATGAGACTCATCACAGGCACAGAAGGGACAAAACAGGGGAAGGAAAATCTGCAGCACAGTTTTGGATAGACTATCCCCAGGGCTACCGAGCAGCTCAGGTTTCCGACGTGTCCCCCGCATCAGCCCGAGCCATCTGAGCAGAGCACCCCATGGGGACATGAGTGGGAGACCAGGCACGGGCCGCTGAGCTCCCAGAAAAACTCCACCCAAACACAGGGTTCCTTTCTGAGGGTCACTCCCAAGGGACTGTGGCAGCGTCCAACCCGAATCCCAGCCCTGGGAAGAGGCTTCCTCCCACGCTCGTAAGCAAACTGCTCCATGGAATTTGTTGCCAAGAAATGAAAGGAAACCTAATCACAGCCATGTTTCTTGATCAGAACTGAAGATTTGTTCTGATTTGTTCATTGCAGACTCTCACCTGTCTTTCTCTTTTTAACAAAGAGCAAGCCTTGCTCTCAACTGTCTATAACTCGTTCCTCTTGGGATGTTTCTCAATAGACTTTTATTCTTTTAAATACTACCCTGATTTCAAGCTGGATAAGCTTAAGGAAAGCCCATCCACAACTTTGTTTAGTTTTCCAGGCAAGTTAGAAAAGACAAGTGGCAGGAGAAGGGGAAAAATGTAATAGCAATAAGGATGTAAAGTCGCTCAGTCGCATCCAATTCTTTGTGACCCCATGGACTATACAGTTCATGGAATTCTCCAGGCCACAATACTGGAGTGGGGAGCCTTTCCCTTCTCCAGGGGATCTTCCCAATCCGGGGATTGAACTCAGGTCTCCTGCATTGCAGGCAGATTTTTTACCAGCTGAGCCACCAGGGAAACCCTCAGCAATAAGGATAGTTGTACATAATAATATTAATACTTTTAGTCTTCTATTGTCCTTTTCAAGACAAAAGTTGGGGGTACATAGGTTTATAAATGGGTGTGGAGGCAAGGCTTTGGGGGCGGAGAATTAGGCAGGGGAAACTGGGACATTCAATTAGCTTTGGTGTCATGGGAGCAGAAGGCATGCAGTGCACATGCTGGGTCTTAACCTAAATGAGATGTGGCTGTGGCCACCTTAAATAAGAAAAGAGGAAAGCTGCACACGAGCCCAGAGCCTCTGAGATCCTGGGGCTGTGTCTTCAAAACTTCTGATCCTAGGTCTCTCTGCAGCTCCACCAAAGGGACAAAGCACCAGCTTTCAAAAGCCCCTCTGCTGTAAAGGCTCCACAGCAGCCCAGGGCTCCAGGGAGCCTCTCAGGCACACTGGCCCAAAATCCCCTAGGAACTAATACTGGGGTCACAGTGACTTTCCCAGCGATCAGGGACAGGGAGTAAACACATGTCCACACAACTCTTCTTGCTCACACAGATCTGCAGTGTGCACACTAGGCTCTCCATAGCTATTGATTGAATCGTGGTGCTAAGACTTTGAGGCATACAAAAGTGGCAGCCGCTGCTCCCTCCCACCACCCCCGCCAAGCTGCTCTACCAGCACATCAAGCATATCATGGTTGTTTATGTTCTGCTGGGGAGAAGCAGTGGGGCTGGAAGAGAATACACCACTGTAGGGGCCAGCCCTGCAGACACACCCCATCTGTCGGGCTCCCTTTCTGATTCTTGACTGATGGCTCCCACCTTTGCCTCCCTCGCTCCACCTTCCAGTCCTGACCTGAAACATCCCCTCTTGCCCAAGGCCCACAGTCTTCCAAGCAGCAGTTGCCAGAGCAGTGACAGGCATGGCCTAGATGAAAACCTCCAGACTCATTACGTGGGTGACCCACCCTATCCCATAATGAGACCTCCCAGGGAGAGGTGAGCACATGGGCACAGCATACCCCCCAGACATGACCTGATTGCTCAGAGTACTCCTGGTTTCCAGAAGAGAAACTCAGACCCTTCCCTGCAGGATGTTTGGCCCAACGCCTTCCCTGCCTCAAGAGAAAAGCACTGATGTGCCGGGTGCCTTAGGACACTCGCTGCTTTCCAACTACTGAGTTTGTACAGTTTTGCAGGGAGATATTACTGACCCCTCTGAGGAAAGAGCTGATTTCTACTGTGTTTTCAGTGGATAGATGGCACAGGTATCCACAGCAGGGTGTGGAAAGAATATCTCATGTTCAGGTAGAAATACTGCATCCCCCACCCTGTCTGGGACAAGAGGAAAGGACATAGTCACAGGGCATGTGACACACGGGGAAGAAGATCTGATGCTCCTGACTGACATTTTCCAGGAATAAGTCTACAGATGTTTTAAAAAAAATAAATTTTTCTTTCAAGAAGGAATACTTCAACCACTGAGGGATGTGGTCATTCAGTGTTTGGTACTGGAGGGAATGAATAAATACACACCAAAAAGATAATCAAATCAACAATGTTATACTTAATAATGGAAACTATACCATTGTTTTCCATTTATTGTCTATCAGCTTTCAATAAATTTTGTATTATCTCCTCCCATTTTTTTATGGAAGTGAAATTCACATTACAGAAAATTAATCATTTTAACGTGAACAATTCACGCCATAAAAAAAGTTAGGGTTAGAGTTAGGTTAGGGCATTTAGTACATACACAAAAGGGATTGATTGAACGTTTTAGTTGCTCAGTCATGTCTGACTCTTGTGATCCCATGGACTGTAGCCCGGCGGGCTCCTCTGTCCATGGAATTTTCCTGGCAAGAATACTGGAGTGGGTAGCCATTTCCTTCTCCAGGGGATCTTCCTGGCCCAGGGATTGAACCTGGGTCTCCTGCATTGCTGGAGGATTCTTTACCCTCTGAACCACAAGGGAAGCCCATAGTACATTCACAATGTTGTATTAATAGCATCACCACCTCTAGTTTCAAAATACTTTCGTCATTGCAAAATAAACCCCCAGACCCACTAAGCAGTTACCCCCTTATTGCTCCCTCTTCCCAGCTCCTGGCAATCTGCATTTATGGATTTATCTATTCTGATATTTCCTATTAATGTATGCCCTTTTGTGTCTGGCTTCTTTCATTTAGCTTAATGTTTTCAAGGTTCATTCACATTTTAGCCTTTACTGGAACTTCATGCTCTTTGTGGCTGAATAATTATTCATTCTGTGTATTTACTACAATTTGTTTAACTGTTCATCTGTTGATAGACGCTTGGGTTGTTTGTACCTTTTGGCTATTGTGAATAGTGCTGTTATGAACATGTAAGTACAAGGATTTGTTTGAGTACCTATTTTCAATTGTTCTGGGTAGATACTTAGGAGTAGAATTTTTAGATCATTGGGTAACTCTATGTGTAACTTTTTGAGGAACCATCAAACTGTTTTCTCTAACATTTTAATCAGCAGATGTAAATTTACTTCCTTTCTTGAGGATAAGAGGCATATGAAGTGGCATGCTTTCCCACACCTGGCCCCTTATTTGTTGCCTTTGATCTTATACTTTAAGGAAAGATATTAAACTCTGCTTCTTGTCCTAGAGATGCAGAGTTATTTGGATGCTTGAGATAGAAAATATTTGGGGGACTTCCCTGGTGGTGCAGTGATTAAGAATCCACTTGCCAAAGCAGGAGACATAGGTTAGATTCAGAGTCCAGGAAGATTGCACATGCCACAGAGCAACTAAGCCTGTGCACCATGACTACTGAGCCCGTGCTCTAGAGCCCATGAGCTGCAACTACTGAGCCCACAGGCCACAGCTATAGAAGTCTGTACACTCTAGGGCCCATGAGCCACAACTACTGAAGCCCGTGCACCTAGAGCCTGTGCTCTGCAACAAGAGAAACCGCTGCAATGAGAAGCCTGTGCACTGCAGCTATAGGGTAGCCCCCACTCTCTGCAACTAGAGAAAGCCCATGTGCAGCAACGAAAGCCCAGCACAGTCAAAAAATAAATTAATTGATTAAAAAGAAAATATTTGGGTAAACTACAAATCCTTCTGGGTGTGGTTAAGTAGTAAGCAATAGGTAACACCAGCAGCATTTCTGAAGGACTGTTTATGTGCCAGGCATTGCATTAAGAAAGTCATATCCTTGCTCCCACTTAATCCTCATAGTCCAACTATAATACCTATTTGACATAGGAGGAAAACTGAGGCCTCTACCAAGAGTTAAGTTCTCTTCCTCTGGCTCCAGAGTTATTTATAAGCCTCTCCTACAAAGAAACTGCAACTGCCACCAGTGATGAATCAGAAGCTGTTCTGTTACAGTCCACTTTGGCAGATGGATAAAGATGCAGTTATAATACAATGTGACCAGTGCTATGACAGGTGTGACAATAGGGAGGAAATACACTTAGCCCAGCTCTTAGGTGACAGACTTACCAGAGGAGACAAAATCTAAGTTCCTGTTATTATTTCATTTATAAGTAAGTGAGCGTTTGTGCCACTTGGTGAGGCTGGACCCTCCCCCATCCTCCTTTGTTTGGCACCACCACTTCATCACTCCTTGTGCCCAGTGTCTGGCACACAGTAGCTGCTCATTAAACACAGGTTAATAAAGACACGTGCTTCTGCAGATGGAACTTCCAGGCCCTGTCACGCTGCTACAGGACTGCAATGCCTGAGACTCAACTCATTTGCCTTCTTGAAACAGCTGTGGGAGCCTCCCTAGTGGCTCGGTGGTAAAGAATCCACCTGCCCAGGCAGAAGACATGGGTTCCACCCCCAGTATGGAAGGATTCCACGTTCTGCAGAGCAACTAAGCCTGTGCACCACAACTACCAAGCCTGTGCTCCACGACACGGAAGCTGCCACAACAAGTCCACACACCACACCAGAAAGCAGACCCCACTTGCCACAACTAGAGAACAGGCTGAGCAGCAGCGAAGACCCAGCCAAAAATAAATAAATAAGTAAATAAGCAGCTGTGGCCCAGGTAGGAGGGAAAGGAGATGAGGAAAGGCCTAGAACAGCTTTCTTTGTTCCCTCAGTATGAAAACATCAGGAGACAAGAGAAGGCAGGGACCAGGGGAGAGGGGCAAGGCTGTGAAGACATCTTCCCTTGCCCAGGTGAGGAGTCTGTAGAGGTGCCTGGGATCCTGGAGCAGGCAAGGAACGAACTGCTAAACCACTTTCTCTAAAACTCTAAGTTCTCCGCCTCATCTCAGGGTTGAGTTGTTGCATCAAGACTTCCAGACTCATGGCTATCTCATATCCCAGGCAGTTCACCTGGGCCTGCAGGGACAAGCAGCAGCAGCCTGGCGGAAAGATCTCAACTCTCCCCGGTGGATAATTCCCGCTCCTCTTTCCCAGGGCTTTTCGCTGAGATTCAGCCCTCACTTACCTTCCCTGGTTCACATTCAGCCCCTCTCTTATGAAAGGAGAGTTGTAAAAACTCTTGGGAGCCCTGCTGGCCTTGCTTTAGAAGGCAGAAGCTGTCCCAGCCTGGCTCTGGTTGCATTTTATTTATTTACGTTGGGCCGCACTGGGTCCTCATTGGTGTATGGGCTTTCTCTTGTGGTGAGAAGAGGCAATTCACTGCAGTGTGCAGACCACTCATTGCCGTAGCTTCTTTGTTGTGGAGCCTGGGCTCCAGGTGCACAGGCTTTAGTAGTTGCAGCTCGTAGGCTCTAGAACACGGGCTCAGTAGTTGTGATGCATGGGCTTAGCTGCCCCAGACCAGATCTTCCCAGACCAGGGATCGATCCTGTCTCCCTTGCACTGGCAGGCAGATTTCTTAACAACTGGACCACCAGGAAGTCCTTCTGGCTTCATTTTTTTCTCATATACATTTCTTTAAAGTCTTTGTGTGTGTCAAACACTATCCTGGAGGCTGTGGGGGAATTTAAAAACCAAAACCAGGCACAGGTCCCACCTGCAGGGGCCTTCTGCCTATTCCTAGGAAGCTGCCCAGCCCAGCCCAGCCGTAGTCATCCCCCCTCATCTAGAGGTGGAAGAAACAGCCTCCCCCCACCCCAGGAATTAGAGCCTGTTCTGGGATCTCTGCTTGCAGGTGCCACCGTCTCCTTGCCCACCACCCAGGCTCTAACTGTGCCACTCATGGCATCCCCAACACCTGCTTCACCCCTGCTTGGCTGGCTCTCCAGGCTCAACTTAGCTGAGGTCTTCCTGTTCTTCACAGGCTCGACTTACCTAAGTCGTAACCTGCTACTCTGGGTTCCTACCCCAACTGTGAAAGCAAGGTCTTCTTGTTCTGCACAGGCCCCAGTCCTGGTCCCCTCCACTGCTGTAGCCCTACCCTGTTATAGCACCTTGACCTGGCCCTGCAGAGGCCACTGCAAAGCTCATGGAGCTATGAGGGTTCAGGTTCCCAGGGATGACTGTGGGCACCCTGACCTGGAGGAGGTAACATACAGCCTCACACAGACACTCGCAGCTCTCCCATCCCATAACCGTTCAGTTGGTTCACTAACCAATCGACAAGCATTTATTGAGCAGCTACTATGTACCAGCACTGAACTAGGCATGGGGGATCCCTAGAGGAAAAAGCTCTCAAATAGTCTACATCAAGTGGAAAAGTGGATATGAACAGCATCTGTACCACACGTATACAATAGGAAGACTACATAAGTATCCACAGTATCTTACATGCCTTATCAGGGAGGTAGGTAGGAGAGAGGGGCAGAAATGTTCAACTGTGATGATCTCAGTGTAACTGTGATTCCAGAAAAAGTCCCTAGGTCACTAAATTCTCCTTTCTCTTGCCCTGTCTACTGAGGGCTCTTCAGTACACATAGGTCAGAGTTTGCTCTAGTTTTATAGGCCAGAGCATTCCTCATGGGCCCTGCCCAGGACACCCAAAGGCATCTTGCCATGCTACACGCGGGGGTCAGCAATCACGGTGGTCCCTTCTGCATCCTTGAACTCCCCACTGCTGGATTACAGCAGGGGTCACAAGCTCAACACCCACGGGGCCTGACAGATAAAACTAACATTTATGGAATGTGGGCCAGGCGCTGCTTTAACCACGTGACAAAGATGATTCAACTCATCTGATTTCCATAACAATTCAATGGCAGAGGGTCTATTCTGATTATTCTTTTATAGCTGAGGGACAGAGGGGTAGAGGGACTTTCCTAGGTCAGACAGCTAGTGAATGGAGGAGGGCAAGCCGCCTTTGACCCAAGCTGGTCCACCTGACAGAGTGACGCAGCTGGTGTGGGAATCCCTACAGGACTCACTGGAAGCTGTGTCTCAGCTGACCTCTCTTCACTGATCACATCTACCTCACAGGCTTCCAGTTTGCAGCCTGTGATCTCAGGTTGCCCTTCTTACACAAAAAACTCATTTGGTTTCCACCAACCTTGGGCTAAATGTTAATAGTACTATCACATGGGCAGGCTAACTGAGAGTGTGTGTGTGTGTGTGTGTGTGTGTGTGTGTGTGTGAGAGAGAGAGAGAGAGAGAGAGAGAGAGAGAGAGAGAGAGTTGTTGTTGTTTAACTGCTCAGTTCTGTCCGACTCTTCGACCCCATGGGCTGTAGCCTGCCAGGCTCCTCTGTCCATGGGATTTCCCAGCAAGAATACTGGAATGGATTGCCATTTGGAGCAATCTCTTTGATCCTAGGCCAGCTGGAACTGACTTTGGTTACCCTCATGGCCCCAGATTGGAATTTTGGATTATCTACACATTTAAGAATATACAAAGAAATACAGCATGTTTGGAGTTGAGAGGGAAAGAGGCAGAAAACTGACTAGCCACTCAGATTTTCACACAATAATCTGCTTTCATGGTTAAACATGAAAAACAACCCCTGGGCAGGTCCTTGGACGAGTGCATCATCTTGTAACCCCTGCTCTGTGTGTGTGTGTGTGTGTGTGTGTGTGTGTGTGTGTGTGTGGCAGGTCCTTGGCCGAGCGCATCATCTTGTAACCCCTGCTCTGTCCTTGGACATTCAAGTCAGAATAAGGAAGGAGGTAAGGAGGGAGAGCAAGTCTCCCAGTAGCATCTCTTCTCCTCAGGCCACAGCTTTAGGAACTCTCACCTTGGGCCAAGCTGTTGCCTGGAATTCCATGGATTAGAGCAGCTGGCTGGGAGAGTGAGCTGTTTGTTGCCATGGTAACAATGGCAGATTCAAACTCTCCAGATCTGGGCCACCTTGATTGGCTTCTTTCTCTGAGCCAGCTGTACTTTCTCGAACAGCCTGGAATCCCTTCATTCTCATCCTTACTGCATTTAATCATCCCATTCTCCTGGCAGGTGCCATTTCAAATCCTGTCCTCCTCGAAGCCTTGCCTAGATTCCCTCATTGGAATGAATAGCTTCCTTCGTGCTGCTCCCATAACCATTTGCTTGCGTTTCCCTTGGGACGTTTAACTAGTCACGCTTCACTGTTTCCCTGTGCTCATCCATTTCCCAAGCAAAAAATAAATTCCTTGATTCACAGTCTGTGTCTTTAGTTTGGAATCCCTTACCCAGGTAGTTGGCAGCAAGTTTCACATCTTGTTAGGCAGCATTAGCTGGGAGAGCCTTAGAAAAAAGAAGCTCCTTGTGCACACAGTAGGTTCTCAACAGATATGCATTGTATTGAACTGTGTGCCGTAGAAAGGGGAAAGGGCAGTTCCTTGGCCTCCTTGGACTCAATTGTGTTGACTACCCAGGCTCAGGGAAGGAAGAAAAAAGCCAGCCAAAGGAGTTCCTCTTTCTGAGGGAAAAAACCAAGAAGGACTTTTTGCAGTAACACCAGTGAGGTCCTGAGACACTGAAAGGAGCACACACTTTCGCTCCTCAGCTGACTTGGCGTCTGAGAATTACCAAATGGAATGTTAGCAATTCCTGACAGCAAAACGTGTCAGGAACACAGCCAACTGGGGCTTTCCAAAAGCATGGCAATAGCCTCACTCCGGTGTGACTTATAATATTCAGTATGGCACCCCGTGAGGCAAAGGCCCATATCCACTTGAGGCCAGCGATCTTTGGAAGTCAGGTCTCACTGCTGTCATTTCTGTTTCTTGGCACTGACAGCCTCGCTGGAAATCCAAAAGTAGCCATTCACCAAAAGAGGCCTGCAGAGTGTGCCTACAGTCTGGAATGCCCCTGGCTACCTGGCATCTGAGCACATTCTGAGCCCAAGCTGAATGAATTCTCCAAACCCAGAATACTGAAATTCCAATTGGCCGATTTTTTTTTCTTTTCCTGAGTATCTTCCGTGTGGCCACAGGGCTGGGCGTGAACCCAGAAATCAGAGTGGAATGAGCCCTGGATATTGAGGGGCAGAAGAACTGCCCCGTCTGCCGTGATTGGCTATGAGACCTTGGGCAACTCACTGAATTTCAGTGAACCTCAGTTTCCTCATCTATAAATATGGTCATTCACTAATGCAACAAATATTTTCCAAGAACAAAACAGGTACAAGTATTTTCCAAGAACATGTCCCATCAAATATTTTTCCAAGAACAGAACAGGTGGGAGTACATTGTGTCTAGAAAGGAAACAAGATGATTAAATAAACAGTGACTCTAAAGTGGGTTGTGGGCTGTGGTGACGGCACAGGGACAGTGATGGGGTCCATGACAGGGGCTCTCATGAGGTCGTGGAAGGTTTCTCAAGGGGGGGTGCTACTTCAGTTGAGACTAAATGCACAGAGACCCAGAGACAGGGGAGTACTGGTTGAGGTGGGATTGGGGGAGAGTTGGGGTATATGAGATAAAGAAGCTTTCATGAGGCCCCAAAGCAGGAAGGCCCACATTTCTCAGGGAGTCTGAGAAATGGAAGGTTTTATAAACTGGAGGAGTGACTGGTTGCCGTTGTTGGTTCCTCTCCTGTAGCTTTTTGGGAGTTAATACAGTAAGGAGAGTATCACGCTGGGAAATGGAAAAACGAACCTCATCTGCCCTTGGCCACTGACCAGCTTTGCAATTTTAAACAAATTTTGAACATCCATTTCTGTTCTTTAGTTTATTCATCTGTGAAATAGGGCAAGAAATCCCTTCCCTTCTCACATTATAGTGGATTTAATGAAGAAATGTTTGCAGAAGAGAAGCTGTTAAAAAATTAAAATGAGTTATAAGTACAGGGTCTATGCTAGGACTTTCCCCAGTCATAAATAAACTCAAACCCATTCAGGCATCAGTTTTAAGACTGGAGAAGTGATTGCACCATGGATTTTTCCCCCCTCCCCTCTGCCTCCCTTCCCAAGGGATCAGAAAATAAATCACAGTTTCTTTCTGATTGGTTTGGTGATATTTTGTCTAAGGGAGAAAGTACTGTTAATAAAGGGTTGTGGTTTTTTTTTTTTTTTTTGTAATATTTGTGATTACCAAGCCTGGCTGGTTAGGGCAGACTGCCCATGAGCCCAGGGTGGCCCTTAATCCTGCTCTGGCCAAGGCATACTTTGAATTACCAGAGGGATCAGGTAAGAGACTGAAACATTGACATTGCTACGTCTCTTCTGCTCACCAACATTCAGGACTTTCCTGTTACACCAAACCTATGCTGAGCCTTCCACGCCCCCTGAAATCTCACCCACCTTCCTCAGGAGGTTTGTTCACTGCCTACCCAGTCCCAAACTCTGTACGTGCTGGCCTCCCAGCTCTTGCTTTCCCATCCTATCCAGCTCAGCCTAGCTTCCCTTCTCCCACTCGAATGTCCAACCCTCGATGTGATTACACCCAGTACAGGGGCCCTACACAACCTGCATCTCCTCCAGGTTGCCTCTTCCTTAAAACCTAAGCCAACAACCATCACTCTCCTTTCTAACTGCGCATTCATTTTGGCACTTTCTGATATTTATCTTAGACTTTAATTGCTTATATTATTTTTGAAAATTAAACTGTGAAGTGCATTATCAGTTTGTAAAGACTTTCATGTATAGATAACTTGACTTTCACAACAGCAATGGATGGTGAGTGGAGTCAGTGGAGTTATTATCTTCCCATCTGAGAGATGGGGAACCTGAGGCTTGGGATTCAGGGACCTGCACTGTCGCCTGGCAGGACTTACCATGTTCTAAGTTTCACTAAGAAACTCTTCTAACTCTGCTCATTGTTATGTAGCAGCCCGGATGGGAGGGGAGTTTGGGAGAGAATACATGTGTATGTATGTCTGAGTCGCTGTGCTATTCACCTGAAACTATCACAACTGTTGATTGGCTATACCCCAATACAAAATAAAAAGGGTTTTTTTGAAAAAAAGAAATCCTAGGCTGGGAACCAGATCATACACTTCTCTTTTCCCCCTCAGCACCATGTTGATCACACAGCAGATACTTAACTAACATTTCTTGGAATGAAATCCATATGCCACTACCGGAAAAATAATTGGAGTGGCATATTTCATTGATGCAAATCATCACTATTAGTACTATTAGCTTCCTCATGGATAAAGAACAGGATGTTTGCAGAATTATTTTTATTTTAGCGACGCAGTAAACAACTTCAGGGAGGCTCCCGAATGTTCTATACAAACCTCCCCGTCGCCACCCCTGCCCCCGGCAGTCAGTCAGAGGGCAGCCACCCCTGCAGTTTCTGCTCCTTCTGCTTACACCAAGCAGCCTGGCCCCACCAACTCTTGCCTGCTGCGAAGGACGGAATGTGCTTATCAGACCTGCCCAGCAGGGTGGACATGCTTGATCAGCTCTTGGAAATCTGGGGTCACTTGGGCACATGGAGGATCCAGGCTACCTAGCACCGCGGCACCGAGAGGGAAAGAGGAGCTTCGCTGGTTGGGGTGGGGTCGGGGTGGGGTCCACCCATCCACTCGGGGTTGGAGGCAGGAAGACCTCCCAGCATGGCAGCCAGTTTTCCCAGAACTTCAGGCCACCGTGACTACCTGGCAGAACTAAGGGGCGATGGCTGCTGCCCTGTCCCTATATCGGCCTGGAGTAACACCAGTCATGACTCTTAAGAACTTGTGCAGTTCCTGACAGCCAGGGTGCACCATCACACGCCCTGCTGCTCCGACACAAGGACCCAGGCAGGTGCCCACTTCCAGTCGCTGGTTGACTTTGGAAAGTGCCTGTGTACAGTCAGGCCTTCAGAACTGTACCAGCAGCCTGCCTCCCTCCCAACCCCATGCCCGATGCCCTTCTGCAGAGGTGGACCATGCTATCACTTTCTTGTGTCTCTTCCCAGATTTCCCCCATTTGGGAGATAAAGAAAACGAGGCCCCAAGCGACTGAATGAGCTTCCTGAGGACACGCGTTAAGTCACAGGTAAGAGTTTGAACTGGCTTCTCATACCACCATGAACTTCCCCTATGTTCCCAAGCTATCTTTTAGCCAAGAATTCAGCTTGTATGAAAATCTACAAGAGTATAAACAAATAAAGTGAAGTCGCTCAGTCGTGTCCGACTCTTTGCGACACCATGGACTGTAGCCCACCAGGCTCCTCCCTCCATGGGATTCTCCAGGCAAGAGTACTGGAGTGGGTTGCCATTTCCTTCTCCAGGGGATCTTCCCGACCCAGGGATCGAACCCAGGTCTCCTGCATTCCAGGCAGACGCTTTAACCTCTAAGCCACCAAGGAAGCTTTTATAAACAGGTTTATAAAAGGTTTATAAACAAATAAAACCATATATTATTCAAAGCCAGGCCTAGGGGTCTAGAGCCTCATAGACTGGCCACTGAGAAGCAGAGCAGGGCACTCCCTTCGAGGGCACTCCCAGGCCCTTCTCTGGCTGCTTCAAGCCAAATCCCATCTCTGGGACCCTCTCCTGCCTTCCAGCTAGCAGGAGAAGGACTATACATCCTGACCATTTTGCCCTATCAAAAGGTTCCCACCCAATGTCTTATTTCTTCAAGATACTGCTACTTTGAGGGTTGGTCTGATAAAATATATATACATACATACATTGGGCTGATAAAATACACATACATACATAGGGCTGCTAAAGAAAGATAAAGCTTAAGGCTGGTGTAGAGCCTGCTGGGAGAGAAGGTCAGAGTTCCCTGGCTTCTCCCACCATCTCCCCCACCTCCCATTGGCCCCATATGCTTTCCATAGTGTCCTCCATAATACTTTGAGGTCTCCAGGCAAGGATGGAGCAGAAGTGGTGGATAGGGAGGACGGGGTAGGGCTGAGGGAAGAGAGAGAGAGAGAGAGAGAGAGAGAGAGAGTGTGTGTGTGTGTACTCTTTAGTATCTGTGAGGAACTCCCCTACCCCCAAAATCCCCAGCTTAAGCAGTTTCTTCCATCCATACTCCCAAATCACTCATGGGCAATGCCTGCAGCCTCCTTTGGGAAGGTCATTTCAAGGGTGGAGAAGAAAAGATATGGATATGTGGGGGTGGGGTGGCGGCAAAGGCAGGCAAACTGAAGGTATCAGGGATAAAGCAAAGCCAGTGGCAGTTCCAGAATTCCTCTAGAACAGGACTTAGGGGTAGCAATCTATTTGCACAGAAGCACCTAAAACTGCATTTGATAAGACTGAGCAAATGTCACCTGTATCAAAGAAAGAGGGTACTGAGGCAAAAAAGGGGGTGTTACTTGTCTGGGTGGGTGCTCCATCAATGTTTTAGCACATTCATATGTATCTTCTCCGCTCACCAACAGTTATTTATCAAAACGGTTAAAATACATCTATATCCACACTCAATGTTGGGGATACAGGTGTAAATGCATACAGAGAGGAAGTGAAGATTCATCCACCAGTAACATCGACTCCTCCGCACTACCCGCCCTCTGTGGCCCAAAGTCTGATGAACCTGAACTGTTTCCACACTTTGCATTCCACAGGGGTGAGTTATGACTGGAATGAGAATATTTCTGCTCACTCCCTCTATGACTTGGCCTTTACATCTTAAGCCTTAATATTACAGTAAGGTAGCTTTCAGCTTTTAATTGCCCTGAACTTTTGTTAACATTAAATGAAGGGAAGAAATGGAAAGGAAAATAAAATTGTATCTGTATTGCTTCTGAGTTGCATAATTGTATATTTTTGCCACTCCATTAGTTTTCAACTATTCCAGCCTATAAACCTCTCCCCCGCCACCACTGAGGAAAATAAGTCAGTCATTCAGCCATTGCTGCAAAGTTTGCCAAACTCTGAGTTCTCTAATATTAAAGAGAGTGATGCAACTTTAAATCCAGAGTCTATTTTTTAATTACCACCTGTGGGAGACCCTGAATCACTCAAGTGCTTGACTGTCTTCTTGCTTTTTCTAAAAACATACCTTCCCTCTAAGCAGATATGACGTTAAACATCAGTTATAGGAGTCAGCCACAGATTGTGTCCCCTTTATTTGGGGACCAGAGAAAGCACTGCCCCTCCCCAACCGCTTCTAACTCCAAGATGACCTCAGAGCCTCAGCTCACACTTTCCAAAAATAAAACTGTACTTCGGCACTTTACCACACCCACCAAAATTGGCTCCAAAATTTTTTACCAAATAGTTTGGAAGAGTGAAAATCAGAACAGTATAACACAGGTATGTCACTGTAACCATGGCTACAGGTTTTATTAGCACTAATACCAGGATGTGGTCAGATTGGATATATACAGACGGCAAACACAAGCCTGCGTGGTGTCAGAATGTGTGCCCATAAATTCTCCAAATTGGAAACGTGGCCCTTAATGACTATGATTCATGAAGGACCTGGGGCAGGCGGGGTGAGGATGGAGGGAGGGTGAGAGAGTTGAGGGAGGAAATTTAGGGTGGAGGGCTGCAGCAAGAAGGGAAGTCAGGGTTCTAATTTTAGCTGTGATTCAGCTTTTGAATACAATCCTCTAACATGCCCCTACCTTGCATTTAGACTGCGGTTTTCACAATGTTCTTTGACATACCTTGTCTGTTGTTCACAAGTCTTGACAGATATCTGAGATGGCTAATAGCTGCAGTTCTCAGATGAAAAGGGGGCTCAGAAAGCTTAACTGATTTGCCCAAGGTCAGAAGCTTGGAGGACAAGTGAACCCAGAACTAGAACTGGTTCCTCTTAATATTCTTTCCACCTCACCCCTCTGCCAGCCTTTTATCTTCTGCTTGGGACATTTGGATATGTATTCATTCTTCTTGCAAACATCCCTCATCCTTATCATTTGTTTAATTAGCCAGAAACCAAGATCAATCCATCAAACTGGAGGTTGACAGCTGGAAAGTTAAGGCTTGGCTTTCGACCTCATCTCTTTTTCAGGCCCCCTGCCTGGCTTCCGGCTACAAGGATGACAACACAAAGAATAGGCAGTGTAGTCCCTATTCTGCAGGGAGTGTGTGGTCTTGGGGTTACAAAGTTTAATATGCCTCCAGGGACCAGGTAGGTATTAGGACTGGGTGAAGCCGGCAGGGTGGGGACTGGGGTACAGGTTAGAGGAACATTGGTCCTTCTAATGCTCCAGCAGATATGAGAGGTTAGTGTAGCCTAATTTTAGAACTCACTGAAGAATGAGAATTGTATATGAAATCAGAGGAAGAAAAAATTAAATAAAATAGAAGGGTTGGATATAGCTCCTGGGCTGTCAGTGAGCACTCTAAGGAGTTTTATGCCTTTAGGCCCCCACTGTCATGTGTGACGTATTACACTTCTCTTGTATTTCTGGTCCTATTAAAATGTGAGCCCCTTAGGGTCACAGGAGGTGTCTTAGTTCATCAAGGGTGTGTCCACAGAGTGTGGCACACATGCCAGGCTTTCAAATGCTTGACAGGTGAGTGATTGGTAAATACCCCTTCATCCTAGAATAGAGGGTCCCGAGACTGAAGTCCTCTGGAGAATGGCAGTTCTAGAGCATAACATTTACAGCAGGGTCTTCTGCACTTTAGTAGCTCCAGTTTTGTTCAGTTGCTCGGTCATGTCCAGCTCTTTGTGACTCCATGAACTACAAGTTTTTTCCGTTCACATGAAAAGTGATCAAACACCAGACTTCCCTGTCCTTCACCATCTCCTGGAGTTTGCTCAAACTCATGTCCATTGAGTCTGTGATGCTATCCAACCATCTCACCCTCTGTTGCCCCCGTCCTTCTCACCCTCAGTTTTTCCCAGCATCAGGGTCTTTTCCAGTGAGCTCTTCCCATCAGGTGGCCAAAGTACTGGAACTCCAGCTTCAGCATCAGTCCTTCCAATGAATATTCAGGGTTGATTATCTTTAGAGTTGACTGGTTTGATCTCTTTGAAGTCCAAGGGACTCTTGAGAGTCTACTCCAACACCACAGTTTAAAAGCATCAATTCTTCGGCAATCAGCCTTCTTTATGGTCCAGCTCTCACATCCATACATGACTACATGTCATCTGGCTAACATGGAGCAGTTGGAGGGCATGTGCCTGCTAGTCAGGGCCTGACAAAACGTGCTCCACTGGAGAAGGGTATTGCCAACCACTTCAGTATTTATTGCCTCAAGAACCCTATGAACACAGTGAAAAGTAGCTCCATGGCCGTGGGCAAATTACTTAGTCTCTGATAGCCTCGGTTTCCTTATCTGTATAATGGGGATTTAAAAGACTCACCTCCTGCATTCTTGAATGAGGTCATGTCTGTTGAGCCTTGATTACACACACAGAGTTGGGCACTTAGAACACAACCAATGGTGGCTTTTGGATTCAACAGATCATTCCCTGTTCCTGGGAAAGGTGATAAGACATTATGCCACCCTCTGTTTTTGAGGCTTTGGCCTCTGAGGTCTCTGTGTTAAAAGAGGTTAGTCAAAAGAAAACAAGTGAGCATTCTAGCTTAAATGAAGAGGAGAAAGTTGATAGTGATGGACAAGACAAGGTAGCCCTAAGAAACTAGATCCTGGATGTCAGGAGGGCTCAAAGAGGTGTGGCAGCTGAGAATGAATGGAAATAAAATTAATGAGAAAGCAGGGGAAAGGCAGATGAGTCTGCCTTGCCTCCTAGGATCGGCTGATTCACTTCTTAAACCAGTTCACAGTAAAAGTGATCAAACTCTGCAAAAACTCTATGAATTCTGTAATGAATGGCTGTTTTTACCTTTCACACAATGAGTAGTATAATAAATAGAGTGCTATATGGTTTTCAAGGCAATTTTAAGGCTCCCACTCTGTGAAGTGTACTTAGGCAATATGCTTTACACACATTATCTTTATACATATCATTCATTCACTCACTCACTCATTCATCCATTCAACAAATACTGCCAGCCCACTTTCTGCCAGGCACTCTGTGGGGTATAAGGAATAAGACAATGTAGTACAGTGGAAAAAACACCTCACCTTCTGAGAAATGTGCTAATAGCTAATATTTGTGTTTACAGAAGAGAAAACTAAACTCAAAGTGCTTAAGTGGATATTGCCCAGACTCCAAGCCGGTGTTAGTGAAGGAGGCAAAAGTCTTGACTTCGTTGTTTTTTAGTTGAGGAGAAGAAAACTCAAGTTTCCTTGACTATCTAGGAACATAAATATGAGGAAGTTTATAACTTGCTAACAGGCTGGGGATATTATAGTCAATCACATTTAGCACTGTTGGAATTTTCAGAGTATCAGAGAAACACGATTTTTAGTGTTTACTCCTAAGAGTGACTGAAAACGACTAATTATTGTCAGAGCCTATGACATGCATCCTTGGGAGACAATGTAATTAGGGAAGGGAAGAGAGAAATGAAAGGAAGAGAGAGAGAGAAAGAGTAAAGAAGAATAAAGTGGCTAGAGATTTTAGGCCATCCATAACGGAAAGTCAAAGAAAGCCCAGAAGAAAACCCTTTTAAACTCTTTTCATTGTCCTTAAATTATTCTCTAATTATTTTCCATGCATCATCTTTTAGTAGAGAGAAGGTCTTTTTCCTCCACTGTATTTCCTGGCATAGCTTAATTAATACTTGATTGATTGAAAGATCGACTCATTTGAACCTGGAGTGAAATGGAGCTTTTTAATTTTCTTTTCTGCTGAACCTGAAATAGAGCATATAGTAATTAGGGAAGGATCCCTTGTTATCAGAAAGTCACAGCCACAATGAGCAATTTGTAACAGAGCAAAAGGAAGGTAGATGATTATTTGGGACCTGATAAAGCATACTCCCCACTCCCTACTGCTTTCAGTGATATGAGAGTTTCTTGATCACTATTTCCTCCTTGAAAGAGTTTCTTGGCTAGGAATCTGTCTGGACAGTGGGCTAAATGGTGGGTAATTGTCATCAAAGTCTGACCACAGATGTGACTGATGGCCTCTTTTCTATGCCTTTCATTACCCTGGCTCTCTCCTCCAAAACCTGGATTGACTAATTTACATTTTTTTCAAGATCTCTTGAGTTAATCAGCATTTCATTCATTCATTCAGGGACATGTTCAACTTTGGGCATCCAAACAGAATAAAACAGGCAAGGACCCAGTTCTCACTGAACTCATTTAGCAGAGCAGGCAGACAGTCCATAAATGCATACGCCACAGTGACAAGAGCACTGCATGTGAATGAGAAACGTCAGAGTAGGAAGAACTACCAGGGCTGTAAGACAGGATGGTGTGGTAGAGATTCACTGGGGGCTTGGCTTCTCAGATGACTTGGTTAAGCAAGGCTTCCTGTTGAGCTAACATCTGAGGTTACAGTAAGTAGAAATGCCTTTGTGTGGAGCTCTGCATGTTATGAAGCTGTTGATCACGCCAAGATCTCAGAGAAAATGGACTGAAGGAATTAACAAGTTCCTGCAGGGTGGACAACTCTGAAGTAGGTGTGTCCAGGGCATGGTGAGTGAGGAGGGGAGTATAAGACAAGGTTAGAGACGGAGGCAGGGCCAGTGATGGAGGCATGTCTGGGGTATGGCATGGAGTCGGTTTGACTCCACAGGCATTGGGAAGATGTGGTGAGTGGGGGCAATGTGATCTGGCTCACGTGGGGAGAAGAGGCCATAAACAAGGAAGAGCAGAACCAGAGAGAATGGTTAGGAAGCTGAGCAGTAATCCAGACGAGGGGTGATGGCGACCTAGCCACGACATGGAGAGAAGTGGACACATGTGGGATATATTTTAGAGAGAGGGGCCATGGGAATGCTGAGGGTGGGAGTGCTGTGAAATCAGGGGGCATACATGAGCCTCCTGGGGCTACTGTGATGAAGCACCGCAGGCTGGGCACTTTAAACCACCCAGTGGGTTGTTCTGGGGGCTAGAAATCTGAGATCAAGGTGTTGGGAGGGTTGGGTCCTTCTGAAAGCCATGAAGAGAGGATCTGTTCCAGGCCCCTCTGCTTGGCTTGTCAATGGCCATTTTCTCTCAGCGTCCCTTCATGCTATCTTCCCTCTGTGCAAGCCCACGTTTATGTCCAATTTCCCCTTTTCATAACCAGTCATATTGGATTATAGACTCACTTTACTCCAGTATGACTCATCTTAACTAATTTATTGATACATCTCCAAAAATGCTGTGTCCAATTAAGGTCATATTTTGAGATAGTGGTTAGCTCTTCAATATAGACATATACTCTATATATGTGTGTGTGTGTATAATTCTTTGTGCTGTTCTGCCTTTTAATTTTTCAAAGAAAACAAATAATTATAATATAGTCAGACAAGGGCTGCTCCAGGAGAGCTCGGAAGAGAAAGAAATGGGTTTGGGGAGGTTTTCGGGCAGAGGACTAACCGTTACAGAAGACCTCCCAGTGGAATCTGGAAGGACAAGGAGCTCCCCTGTGAATGCACCGAGGGGAGAGGTGAGAAGCCACTCCAGGCAGACGGAACAGAGCATGTGGCAGTGTGAGAGAGCAGGATGCTTGGGAGAACCTGAGGGAATGTGGCAATGGAGGCGGTGGGGGAGACGAGGCTGGGGTGGGAGCAGGAACCACCAGCTCACAAGCGCTTTGTTCCCCTTGCTAAGGAGTCAGGATGATCGTACAAGTGACGAAGAGCCAAAGGAGGGCTGAGTGGCGGAGCATGACCCCATTCTAATTTTAGGAGATGAACTGAAGAAAGGAAAAACTGGAGACCGGTCTGAGGGCTTGGACAAATGCAGTGACAAGGCGGGTGAGGAGGAGGGCGCCTCTGCTCCTCTGATCCTTCGCTGCCCCTCCACCCTCTGCTTTCTATGCTCATGCCGCCAGAACTCCCTGGTCACCTTTGATGCTCCCAGGCTCCCATTCCCTCCTAGACTGTGCCAAGCTCTTCCTCATGTCCGGGCCTTCACCCTGCTGTTCCCACCTGTGCACAGGTAGACCCTTGTCATCCCTCAGACCTCAGCTCAAAGTCACCTCCTCAGAGGCCGTGCTGACTGGGTCCTTTACAGTATCAATAGCATCTCTTGGTTTCCGTGTTTGTGTACCTGTTTACCGTCCACATTCTTCCTGTGGAAAACAAGTGGCTCTGCCATACCTGCATCATTCCTGACTACATCCACATGCAGTGCCTAGAGCAGCGTTGACTCGCACTAGGAGTTCATGGAATGCAGAAGGAAGAAGGCGGGGGGCAACAGAAAGACAGCCTGATTTTGGTGGGGGGTGGGGACAGGGGCTCATGTCACACTCTGCCCAGGGATATGAGGTCCCCAGAGATGGTATCCCCATCCTCATATTCTGTATTTTATTTCTGAATTGGTTGCTTTGAAAAANTTACAGAAGACCTCCCAGTGGAATCTGGAAGGACAAGGAGCTCCCCTGTGAATGCACCGAGGGGAGAGGTGAGAAGCCACTCCAGGCAGACGGAACAGAGCATGTGGCAGTGTGAGAGAGCAGGATGCTTGGGAGAACCTGAGGGAATGTGGCAATGGAGGCGGTGGGGGAGACGAGGCTGGGGTGGGAGCAGGAACCACCAGCTCACAAGCGCTTTGTTCCCCTTGCTAAGGAGTCAGGATGATCGTACAAGTGACGAAGAGCCAAAGGAGGGCTGAGTGGCGGAGCATGACCCCATTCTAATTTTAGGAGATGAACTGAAGAAAGGAAAAACTGGAGACCGGTCTGAGGGCTTGGACAAATGCAGTGACAAGGCGGGTGAGGAGGAGGGCGCCTCTGCTCCTCTGATCCTTCGCTGCCCCTCCACCCTCTGCTTTCTATGCTCATGCCGCCAGAACTCCCTGGTCACCTTTGATGCTCCCAGGCTCCCATTCCCTCCTAGACTGTGCCAAGCTCTTCCCCATGTCCGGGCCTTCACCCTGCTGTTCCCACCTGTGCACAGGTAGACCCTTGTCATCCCTCAGACCTCAGCTCAAAGTCACCTCCTCAGAGGCCGTGCTGACTGGGTCCTTTACAGTATCAATAGCATCTCTTGGTTTCCGTGTTTGTGTACCTGTTTACCGTCCACATTCTTCCTGTGGAAAACAAGTGGCTCTGCCATACCTGCATCATTCCTGACTACATCCACATGCAGTGCCTAGAGCAGCGTTGACTCGCACTAGGAGTTCATGGAATGCAGAAGGAAGAAGGCGGGGGGCAACAGAAAGACAGCCTGATTTTGGTGGGGGGTGGGGACAGGGGCTCATGTCACACTCTGCCCAGGGATATGAGGTCCCCAGAGATGGTATCCCCATCCTCATATTCTGTATTTTATTTCTGAATTGGTTGCTTTGAAAAAGAATGATGAATGGAATGGAGTTAAGAGCCCCCTTACTATAGGAAAACTAGGGGAAGGAGGAAAAAATGCCTTTTAAAGGAGAGCTAAGGAATGGTGGCACCCAGGCAAATAGAGATTGGGTAGGGGGCTCACACTCCCCCATGAAAGGGTAGCTTTCAAATAATAACACAGTAAGAGGACATAATGGGACTTCCCTAGTGGCTTGGTGGTAAAGAATCCACCTGCCAATGCAGGAGATGGGTTTGATCTCTGGGTTGGGAAGATCCCCTAGAGAAGGAAATGGCAACCCACTCCAGTATTCTTGCCTGGAGAATCCCAGAGACAGAGAAGCCTGGTGGGCTATAGTCCCTGACCTCGCAAAGGAGTCAAACACAACTTAGTGACTAAACAACAACAGTAGCAACAAAGAATCAAAGTCATGGCTCCAGAACCATCCCAAGCTCTAAAAAGACAAACAAAATGAGCATCAGCTAAGGAGTCGGGGTGTTTCTTCTGCTCACATATTCATTTGGGGTCAGATATTAAGGGCACATGTGTCTGTTGCCAGGCGTGGTACCAAGAGGTTTTACATTTACTGACTCACTTGTTTTCACAACAGCCTATTCCTATCAGCTTCATTTTACTATGAAGAAAGTGAGCTCCAGAGAGAGAAGCTGAGTAACCTGCCCAATGGGATAGACAGTGAGTAGCAGTCAGGATTCGAACCAAGGCTACTTGGTCCCGTAACCTGCACTCTGGAGCACTTAGCTAAACCCCTCTTGGGTGGAAGCTGCACTACGAGAGACCTGTTAAATGGATCACATATTTGTTATAATCGTTACCAATGTTAGCTTTTTTTCACCTGTATGAGTCAGGATGGGTTAATTGCTATGTCAAATAATTCTTAAATCTCAGTGGCTTCCTCCCACAAAGGTTTCTTTCTCTTCCACTGTTTGCTGTAGTCAGCAAGGTGCCCTGCTAGCAGTCATTCAGGAACATCTCCCACCTCTGCAGTCCCAGGGGCCCTGGAGTCCTTCCCTGGGCCCTGTGCGTTGGCCAGCCAGTGAGCAAGCAGAGAGAGAACGTGAAAGGCCTCAAGAGAGACTTCAGGACCCAGGTACACACTCTGTTATCCAGAACTCAGTCACATCCCCAGGGGTGTCAGGGGGCTGAGAGGCACAGGCTGTCCTGAGCCCAGGATGAGGATATAGTGTACATCTTGTCAACTGCTGTCTCAGTCTTACCTGCAAGGACTTCTATACTGGCTACCTGACTGGGGTGGGGGCTCATGCTGGGAGTCAGAAGACACTGGTTCTTGTCCTGATCTCACCAACCGTCAACTGTCTGACCTCCAGCAAGACACAGCCTCTTCTGGTCCCTGATTCCTCATCACTAAAGTGAATGAACTCAACCACATGACCCATCTCTGGATTCTTCCAACTCAAGATGTCTGTCTGACAAAGCATCACTTCATTATTTTTAATAACCATAGTGCCTTAATCGTTTCTGTATTGATGACCTATTGGTACTTTTGTTCAAAATTGCAACCATAATTATAACATTGATTCTGAAGGTAAATACTACCAATTTTCCTCTAATACTCAATATCCAGTTCCACACCATATATGCATACTCTGCAGAGGGTGGAGGAAGTGGCTCCAACCTGGACTGGTTACTTAAAGCAATTAATTAAATTGGGGGAAATACAGATCTCTATTTCATCATGCCTTAAGCCAGGTTTAAGTCATAAAGTCACATTCCACTAGCAGATTATTTTCCGGAATCTGACACTTTTTGTACAAAACAGTACTTACATCTATTAGAGGGCATCTGAGCATGCCAGGTTAGCAAGGTGAGAACTGTGAAGAAAATATATACCCAGAGCGGCAGAGTTAATAACTGCTGACTGAGGTTCCAGCCGTGCCCTCGCTGCCAGAGAGCCTTGGTTTCAGAAGTGTGTGATGCTGTCATACCAAAGGGATTCTACAAGGACTGCAGGGTGGATCTGAGAGCTAGGCAAGATTTGGGCAGGCAGGGTACTGAGCCCTGGGGCTGAATAAGATGCTTTATACCCCCAGGAGAGATGGTGGGAGTCTTAGAACCTATTGGATGGGATTCCTATTTTAGAAAAATAAAATAAAATAATATATATATATAGCAGAGCTGGACACCAGAGAGGAGACTAGGGTTAGAAGACGAGGAGCAGTGCACAGCCCAGAGACAGTCCTTGGTCCCTTGGCCTGACAGTTCCGCTACTGCGTCGGCTGAAGGACGCCCAAGGGAGGCCACGTGTTCCACCTGCTATCACCACCCTCAGCCTCGTCCAGGTGTCATTTTCCCTCATCAGTTATAATCATCTCCTCCTGCCCCCATTCTCGGCAATCTGTTCTCTCACCCCACTGACAATGTTCTTTATAAAACACGGGTTTAGCCTATTCCCTCCTTGCTTGAAACTCCGTGGCCCTTTTGCACACACCAGCTATTCACATGGCTTAGCCAGCCCAACGGGTGTGGGGCCACCTGCCTCAAGGGCTTCCTGTCACCCCCATCACCCTCCATATACCCTGCAGCTACATCCAGCCACACTGTCCTTTCAGGGCCTTTTCAGGGAAAGCAACGGGTCCAGTTGTTTATCTGCAAAAATAAAGCACAGTGAACACATTATTTTCTGTGTTTCCAGACTTTGGGGAGGGGGGACACTTTATCAAGTGCTAACAACTGAACTCATTGCCTGAAATTTGGAGGCACTTCATCTGAAAAGGTATTGGAGAGTTGAAGATAAACACACCACACATATTACTTGAAAGTGCTTTAGATAAGTTTAGTCTAAGTTTTGAGACTTCTCAGACACCTTGACCACATGATTGCTGTGGTTCAGGCCTTAGCAAAGCCATCCTTGCCCAGTGCCTGCCCCAGCCTCCCTGATGGGCATCAGTCATTTTCTCAGCATCCCAGACTTCTCCTTTGTAGCACTTTCCATGTTACACTTGCATACCAGTCTTCGGGCTTCTTTGCTTCCCACACTGGACTTTGAGCATAAGAGGGACAAGGACTGATCTTGCCTATTCCCTGGATACCCAGGACTCAACCCGCTTCCTGGCATGTGGTAGGTGATGCCTAAGTAGTCACAGAAGGGATGAGCAGATGCTGTCCTGACTGTCGTTTCTTTCGCATCTCTTTCCCTTAATCCCCTCCAGGCCAGCAGGCTTACTCCTTCCCCAGGGCTTCTCTCATGCCCTTAACACAGAGCTTGACCACAGGACTCATCACCTTGTGCTTCTGCTAGTTCTGTCTCTCCTCCTTACGAGACAGGAAGGAGCTCAGGGTCTGAGCGCACAGGGTCAGACACAGTGGGTGTTCTGTGAATGTCTATTGCATTGAACTATGACCTCAAAAATCACTAAGGATGATGACTGCACCCAGGAAATTAAAAGACGCTTGCTCCTTGGAAGAAAAGCTATGACCAGCCTAGACAGCATATTCAAAAGCAGACATCACTTTACCAACAGAGGTTGGTCTAGTCAAAGCTATGGTTTTTCCAGTAGTTATGTATGGATGTGAGAGTTGGACTATAAAGAAAACTGAGCATTGAGGAATTGATATTTTTGAACTGTGGTGTTGGAGAAGACTCTTGAGAGTCCCTTGGACTGCAAGGAGATCCAACCAGTCCATCCTAAAGGAGATCAACCCTGAACATTCATTGGAAGGACTGATGCTGAAGCTGAAACTCCAATACTTTGGCCACCTGATAGGAAGAGCTGATTCACTGGAAAAAACCCTGATGCTGGGAAAGATTGTGGGCAAGAGGAGAAGGCAGCAACAGAGGATAAGATGGTTGGATGGCATCACTGTCTCAATGGACATGAGCAAACTCAGGGAGAGAGTGAAGGACAGGGAAGCCTGGCATGCTGCAGTCCATGGGGTTGCAAAGAGTCGGACATGACTTGGCAAATGAACAACAACAATGACCTCCAGGAAAGCAGCTCTGGCCCAGATGCCCTGACTATACTAGAGCAAGAAGTGACCTCCAAGGAGGCTGCCCGCGGCAGGCCTCAGTGCTGCCGCATATGAAGATGAATCTCTTCCCCACCTCTCCTCGCCCATGATCCATCCATTGTCTCATTCAGCAGATGGCTCCTGAGGGTATAGAAAAGGGTCATCACCTCAGCCTGCTCATTCAGCAGTTTTTGAACCTGATAACCATCCAGAAACACTTGGGTTGTTTGCTATAAACATAAATTTCTGGGCATTTCCTAGAACTACAGAATCAAAGTCTCCAGAAGTGTAATTCAGGCGCTTGAATCTTTAACCCCCTTGGTGACTCTCAGGCAGCCAGTGTGGCCAGAGTCAGAGGCCAGAGAGGAGACTAGCGCTGCCCTCCCGAGATCCTATCATCACCTGAGATCCATGGGTGAGGAGATAATGCAAGCTCAGTGATCACAACACAAGGTATGGGCTCAATGGAACAAGCGAGGAAAGGCCCAAGGCAAGGTCTCTGTCCCATTGCCCCCAGGGTACAATGATGAGATGGCCCCCACACATACTCAGGAGTCTACAGCTGCAGCAGAGGAATCTTTTAAGGTTCTGAGAGAGACCTGACCCCACACCCCACCCCGCTTCACCCTACCCATTATAAGAAGGCCAAAGATTTAAACCATATAATATGGAAAGCACTCTGGAGAAAGTCTCAGGGATTTCAGTTGGCTGCCATTATGATCCTTATCATTAACATTTCTAGAAAGCATTTGCTACCCAACAGACCCTATTCTCCAGCTTTACATGTATTATTTCATCTAATAGAAATAACAAGAGGCTGGTGCAAAGGAGAATGCCCTGCCCCTTTCCTGGGGAGTTCCAGAGGAAACAGCAGTCTGTGGGCCAGCCTTGGACATGACTCTGGAGCAGCTCTTGGATGTCAGGGATGGACCAGTCATCCCTGTGGCAGGAGCCATCCCTGTACATTTCCAGGGGTTCCAAAGTCTGGAGAGAGGCCTGGGCCTGCAGGGGACTAGGTGCTCTCCCCAGGCCTCGCTTTATGAGCTCAACAGTCCTCCAGACACTATCAGATGTTCCCCAGTGACCTTTCTCCATTCCTGTTGCTGAAAGCCAGAGTCTCTAGAATTACAGCCACAGAACTGCTGANTTTGTTCCATTGATCTATATTTCTGTCTTTGTGGCAGTACCATACTGTCTTAATGACTGTGGCTTTGTAGTAGAGCCTGAAGTCAGGCAAGTTGATTCCTCCAGTTCCATTCTTCTTTCTCAAGATTGCTTTGGCTATTCGAGGTTTTTTGTATTTTCATACAAATCTTCTTAAGTACCTATCCTTCCTCGCATCAAGCCCCTCTGCCCACAACTAAGCCACCCTAGGGTGACAGCGCCCCTGGTGGCCAGATCAGGAAAGAGTTTGCGTCAACGTGTTTTTCACCTTACAACAAACAGGGCTTCTCTGCTGGTGAGCTGCCGTCTCTGGGGTCGCAGAGTCGGACACGACTCAAGCAACTTAGCAGCAGCAGCAGCAGTGCATCTCTTAGAACATCAATCCAGCTATGTCGCTGATCCTTAGATGAAATGTGCTAAAGATTCACTGGGTTTCATGGGACAATCACAATGCCACACTCATTTGCTAGATAAGGGATTTTCACAATCTTAATTGCCGTTATAAACATTTCTGTGAAGTCTTCCAGACTTTACATCACTGCCTAGGAAAGCTTCCCTAACCACTCAAGTCTTCCCCATCACAACAAGATCAGACTACACTCTTCCTACGTCCCCAGCTCTCCATTCCATTCTCACCTATATTAGAGTTAGTCTTTATGAGGCCAGAATTGTAACTTACTCACCATGTATCTCCAATATCTAGCGTGGAGCCTTAGTGCATACTAGACGCTACATAAATGCACTGATTAAGGGAAAAAAGGAAAAGAATAACTTGTGTGTGTTTTTTTTTTTTTAACAAGTGCAGATCCCAACTTCCTTTTTGCCCTTCTGCTGGATTTATCTTGGACCAGACCCGACAACCTGCTCTTCTAACAAGCACACTAGGTAGATGACAGTGGTCTCTGAACTATATCTTGAGAAATATTATCTAGATATTCAGAAACCAAAATCATCCTATAGTCAAGCAAGTTTTCAAAGTGCTACATACCATGTCTTTCCCCCTCTTTCTTGAAATCTGCAAGTATCATATTAAAAGTTCTAATGGGTACTGGAATAAAGAAATGGTTGTGACTCTGCTGAACTCAGAGTTTTCTCAAGCTTATTTGACCATGAAACCTCATCTTTTAGCACATCTGGAGGAGCAAGGGTTCCAAGGAACACCATTTGGGAAATGCTGCTCTGGGGGTGTGCATACCCCCATGCTTCATCTGCTGCTAACACCTCAATTCATAACATTCCCAAGGAAACCTTTTGTGAAATGTAGACAGATTCTCCTTTTCTTTTACTTAACCTTTCTTTCTCACTCTGCCCTTTCTCTTTCTTCCATCTGTGAGCAAGCCATAATAATCCTATTGGTGCCTATTCATAGCAAATACACCTTAGTGTTGGCTAGAGATACACCTTTATAAAAGAACCTGCCTGCCAATGCAGAAGACAAAAGATATGCAAGTTTGATCCTGGGTCAGGAAGATCCTCTGGACGAGGAAACGGCAACCCACTCCAGCATTCTTGCCTGGAGAATCCCATGAACAGAGGAGCCTGACACACTATAGTTCATTGGGTTGTAAACAGTCAGACATGACTGAAGCAACTTGGCACATGTCTTTATTAGGGGGAAAAAAAAAAAAATCCCAAAACTTTGAGTGAAATTATGGAGACTGAAGAAGATGCAAGGCCTCTATCCTACCAGAGTGCTTTCTACCTCATAAAGGCACTTCCATCACCTTATGTGACTTTTGCACCAACTGACATTTGTGAGTAAATTCCCATTTTATAAAAGATGAAAGTGAGACCCAGACAAAGTGAGCAACTTGCCCAAACCTGGATTGNTACCAGAGTGCTTTCTACCTCATAAAGGCACTTCCATCACCTTATGTGACTTTTGCAGCAACTGACATTTGTGAGTAAATTCCCATTTTATAAAAGATGAAAGTGAGACCCAGACAAAGTGAGCAACTTGCCCAAACCTGGATTGGCCAAAACCCTCAGACTCCTGCCCTAGGGCCCCTGGGGCACACAGGGCAATGCGATCCAGGCCACTGATCTGGGCTCCTAAGAGACTTAACTAGCAACAGCACCTCCTATAGGTCAAAAACTCCAATACCAACTCCAATAAAGGGCTCTGCCCACAAGTCTTTAGACGTTCTGTAATGTCTCCTTCAGGGGTTCCACCGTGCAGTGTGAGCCCTGAGAGGTCTGTCTTTTTTTTTTTTTTTTTTTTTTTTT
>SJYV01016936.1:49527-65754 GCA_006410875.1 Neotragus pygmaeus | reverse complement strand
AAAAAAAAAAAAATCCCAAAACTTTGAGTGAAATTATGGAGACTGAAGAAGATGCAAGGCCTCTATCCTACCAGAGTGCTTTCTACCTCATAAAGGCACTTCCATCACCTTATGTGACTTTTGCACCAACTGACATTTGTGAGTAAATTCCCATTTTATAAAAGATGAAAGTGAGACCCAGACAAAGTGAGCAACTTGCCCAAACCTGGATTGGCCAAAACCCTCAGACTCCTGCCCTAGGGCCCCTGGGGCACACAGGGCAATGCGATCCAGGCCACTGATCTGGGCTCCTAAGAGACTTAACTAGCAACAGCACCTCCTATAGGTCAAAAACTCCAATACCAACTCCAATAAAGGGCTCTGCCCACAAGTCTTTAGACGTTCTGTAATGTCTCCTTCAGGGGTTCCACCGTGCAGTGTGAGCCCTGAGAGGTCTGTCTTTTTTTTTTTTTTTTGGTCATCCAAGTGCCTGACTTAAGCTTGGATTGCAGAAGCACCCACTTCAAAGACCACTATGCAGGATAAACACACTGCAAACGCACACAACTAGACCAAGACCTGGGCCGCCTCCCCGCACTGTGGCGCCTTTGTTTTAGAGATCCTGGGTGATTTCAGTAATTGACTATTTGGGCCACTTGATTTTTTTTTTTTTTTCTTTTCCTGTACTTTAAATTCACCAGGAAAGACTGATCCCTCAAAATCCTAGGCCCTCACCATGGACCCCAATAAAAGCAGAACCCTAAGCTCACTCTCTCTTGAGCTGTTTTCTCTCTCCCCCACAACCTCACTATGCAGCCCCAGGTATGTAGTGTAATTGCCAGGCCTCGTAAGAAATAAACCTTTATTTTTTTCAAAGTTTCCTAATAGTTATTGCTAAAGGGTGTCTTAAGATAAGAATCAGAAAAGCCACTCCAACCAAAACATTGATTATTGATAGGTTGAGACCAGCACAGAACACACAGCCAGCCTCATTGGCCTCCTTATCCTTCTCTCATCAAACCTAATTTTCTTCACTTGCCAAAATAAGTAATTGTTTCATTCCTTTTTTTTTTCCCCCTTTTTAAATTGCAATACTGCAATACCTTTGTTTTCTACTTCGGTCATTAAAAGTGCACTGTAATCTGTATTATAGAATTAACAGGCTTTTCTGGGCTAACCTGAGAACCTAACTCCTTTGTATACCAATGGAATCAGATCTCAACCCATTTCCCATTTCCCCTATAGAAACTAACACAAGGCCTATTGGGAAGTGGATTCAGCTGCGCTTTAGGAACTGCCTAAAACCCCTTCCAGGGGCGCCCCCCATCCCCTTGCCGGACCACCAGCCCAGTAGACCAGGTTGAGGGAGACAGTCCCCAGCTCACCAGGCAATCTCTTCAAAAGGGCTCCAGGGAACTGGGGCTGAGAACAGCGGCTGAGATGAAAAAGGGGGTGGCAGTGGATTACAGTTTCTCAATTACCTGTTTTGCGCGGCAACACTGCCTGAGCAACTACCAAGCGATGCTGGATGGTGAGTCGTACCCCACAGGCTGACTCTCCAGACGAATTTACCCGGGAAGGAAGAAACGTGAGGACCCGCAGAACTTCCCCCGCTGTAGGAGAGGAAAGGAGCTTTGAGGCTAGAGGTTCCCGGTAGGACCACACTGCCATCTGCTGGCCCGGCCGGGAACAGCGCGCCCCTGACGTATTGATTGATCTGCACTCTTTATTGACAGAACCCTCCCGATCCTCTCCACCGCCCCGGTGAAGGGCTTAAGGGTATGACTGGGAAATATTTTTAGCGGAAGACTTTCTCCTGTAAATGGCTACGTTTCGCCGAGAGCATTTCATTACTTATACTTGCTTTTCCACTCCCGTGCTGTAGCCCCACCCGGACACTCCAACCCGACCACAGCCTCCCTCTCCTCATACAACACACCTGGTCTTTTCCTTCACGGCATCCCTTTGATCATAATACCTTGGGTCATCTTTTTTTTTTTCTTTCTTTCTCCCAAGCTCCTTCAGCGTTTTCTGGCTTTAATGATCCTTGAATCCCTGAGAATTCCAAGTTAAAAAGCAGATTTTTTTTTTTTTTTTTTTGGTCACACAGCTTGTGGAAACAACCAAGGATTGAACCCAGGTCCTCAGCAATGAAGCGCAGAGCCCTAACCACTGGACCACCACGGAATTCTCCAAAGCAGAACTCTGGACATCATGTGACAAATTTAAATGTTGGGACCCTCTTCCCAGAGGAAGCTACTGTCAAGAACAACCAGTTTTAAACTCTGCCATAAAAGGAGTCCTTCCCTCATTTACCACCCATCCCCCTCAAATCCTGTTAACCCTCCCTTCTGTTAATGTTACTGATCTGTGCTCTGCTGTTTCCCGCCACTTCTGCCTCAGGCCAAGGAAGTCAGTGCCTGCCTGCTTAGTCGCTTCAGTCGTGTCCGACTCTTTGCGACTCCATGGACTCCACGGAGGCTCCCACTAGGAGTCTCCTCTGTCCTACCAGGCTCCTCTGTCCATGGGGAACCTCCAGGCAAGAATACTGGAGTGGGTTGCCATGCCCTTTTTCAGGGGATCTTCTCAACCCAGGGATTGAACCTGCATCTCTTTTATCTCCTGAATTGCAGGCGGATTCTTACCACTGACTCCTCTGGGAAGCCCGTCAGTTCAGTTCAGTTCAGTCACTCAGTTGTGTCCAACTCTTTGTGACCCCATGAACTGCAGCACGCCAGGCCTCCCTGTCCATCACCAACTCCCGGAGTTCACTCAAGCCCATACCCATTGCCTATTGCAGTAACCCTTCACTGTCTGTGAATCTCTACTTCCTTCCACGCCTCCTTCCATTCTCCAACTTCCCCAAACTTCCCCAACATCCCCAACTTACTTCCATGCCTCCTTCCATTCTCTATGCCTTCACCAGACTGATGTTCCCAAAATATGTCTCACTACAAGTGTCAGTCCAAGGTTTAAACACCCTCAGTATTCTCCACTGCCCCTCCCAAACTTTTTCATCTTAGCTGTGGTTCTCAACCCCAGCTGTATGTCAGAAGCCCCTGAAGCTTTAGAAAGCACAGCTGCACAGGACTCAGCTGAGACCCATAGAAGCAGCATCTCGGGGGGGTGAAGTAGGGTCTGGTTACATGACAGCTCCAGCTGCTTCTGACGATCAGTGACAGCTGGGACTACGGTGCCAGCTGAGACCCCCGTGCTCACATGGCTGGGATGAGTTCCTGCCTGTCTCTCCAGCATGGCTCCCCACCGACCACTCCTCACCCCACCAAGAAACCATCTTCCTCCCTGAAACATACCACACTCCATCCATTCTCATTTTTGCCATCAGGTAACCTCATCCCAAGGTGCCCGGCCTGCCCCCAGCCTTTTGCCTCTCCCTGGCGAATCCAGATTTGTTCTTCCAGACGTGATGCTGACACCACAGCCACAACACTTTCTGGGGCACCCCGCTCTGTTCACAGTACTCTCTCCATCGCAGTGCCCACTGAGCGCCCCCCACAGCTGTCTCCACCACACTGCAGGCAGGGGCTGTGTTCTGCTTATCACTCAGGGCTTGGCTGGCATCTCCCATGGAACAGGAAACTGCTCAGGAGACTTTATCAACTGTTTGTGATACTCCATCCTCACTTTTACCCTAGTGCCTGGCTGTGCCACATGTCCCTTCTATGACAGCTTTTGTTCCTTACTGTTCTTCAGTCGCTCAGTCGTGTCCAACTCTTTGTGACCCCTTGGACGGCAGCATGCCAGGCTCCCTGTCCTGCACTATCTCTCCATGAGTTTGCTCACACTCATGTCCTGAGTCAAGGATGCCATCCAACCACTCATCCCCTGTCACCCCCTTCTCCTGCTTTCCATTTGCCCAGCATCAGGGTCTTTTCCAATGAGTCAGCTCTTCACATCAAGTGGCCAAAGTATTACAGCTTCAGCTTCAGCATCAGTCCTTCCAGTGAATATTCAGGGTTCATTTCCTTTAAGATTATTTTATTTGGTTTATCCTAAACAGTAGGAATTGTCTCTGAAGCTTCGAAATGCTGATGGCTCATAATCTGACTCTAAGAAAAGTGTCTGACCCTCGGAAATGCAGGTCTACCCAGAAATCTATTCTGGGGCCTATATTCAGCTGCCAGAGCAGGAGCTCCCGGAGTTGGTCACGTTAAAATGAGGTTATGCACAGAGGTTTAGGTCTGGAATGTTCTCCTCCGTCAGGCAAACATCCTTTGAAAATGAGCTCCCTGCCCCTACCCCTACAGACTTCCTTCTCTGCCCCAGTGGAATCCTTGAGGAGCCAACTGAGGTTTTCTCTGCCCTGTCCTTTCAGGGCAGCAAGAATCTTATAGGTGAAAGAAAGCAAGAAACCACTCCAGTTTCCCACAAGTTCTCCGGCTACCATGTCAGACGCCTCCTGAGCAAACAGCCCATCAGTGAGTGGCCCCCTTCGCCAGAGTTACTAAGACAGCAGTCACCCGTCCATCAGCAGCCCCAGCCCAGACCTGCAGAGTCAGAAGGGCTGGGGCACAGCAGTCCTCTTCCCTAGGCACATCTGAGAAGCCTGATTCAATTTGGGAAGACCACCCACCAGGTACTCCACCCCCGACTCTGAATCATCTTGGGGTTTCATCCACTTTGCAAAGATGGCTTTCCTTTCCTAAAAAGGCTGCGCCCACTGGGGTGCTCACAGGACTCCTGCATCAGCAAGGTGGAGGCTCTACCTGCAAACAGGAGATGAGAGGCCTCGGGACTGAGAGGCTGCGCAAAGGGACCTTTAAAACCGACGAGGAAATTAGCTCCTGCTCTGGCCCTAAGGAAGCTGGATCAAGATTAAAGACATCTAGACAGTTTCTACAAATACCTGCTCCTCAGAGAGGCTTATGGAGTCCCCCGGTACTGCCACCAATCTCCACCTCCATCTCTTGATCCTACTATAATTTTCTCTCATGGCACTTATCACTTCTGGAAATTGTATGGATATCTGTTGTCTATTAATTATCAGCCTCCTCCGATAGAATATCAGCACAAGGACAGGAATCTTGAGCTTGGCTCACTTCTAGAGCAGTAGGACGTAGAGCAGACCAGCATGGAATAGGGCCTAATCAGTATTTGTTGAATGAAGGAAGGAAGGAATGCATGACAGCACACACTCCAGCAGGGCAGGAACTGGCTCGCTCAGCTCTGTGAGCTCGCCTCACACTGCCTGGGGAGCAAGCAGAGCCTTAAAGTCTCCTTGCATCAAGGAACAAGGTGCACGCTTGTTTTCAAACTACCAGCCCCAACACCTACACAGTGCTTCATCCAGACTACCCTTTATCAGGCTGAGCAGTTGCCAGGGCATTGCTCAGTGCGTGTGTGAAAGGAGCCGAGGGGATGCTGAACATTTTAAAGGTTGACAAACACTATTCCAAAAGTATGGCTTGGCGTTTGGCCAGAGGTTAAAACCTGGAGAACCCGAGGTAATAAAGGACTCCCAATCCTGCAGGAGGATTGCAGCCTGTAGGGCATTTGTCTTTCTCCTCACTCACTCACTCCTCCTGGTTCCAAATACCATTATTTACCATCACAACAGTAAGAGGTCACGGCCAACCAAATTCCATTATAACGCTCAAATTGTACCTTTGCTTGCACTTAGGTTAAATTTAGGATTCAAGTGCACTTATGTGGGGAAAATAACACACAGCAGATTTTTTTAAATCGGGGTTTTTTTTTTTCTTTCTTTCTTGAATAGGAATTTGACTTTTTTCAATGGTTACTGACTTTGCTACAGAAAAACCTTCCAGAGTGATAGGAAAATAAGACAAAAGTATCTGACCTTGGCCAAGTGTCCATTCAGACAATAAGCATCTGGTACTGAGCACTTTCAGGAAATCCAGGGGTCCAACAGAATAGGTGGTAGGGGAGAGGTGGGAAGGCGGAGGACTTGATGTTATGAAAGAGTGACAAAGAAGAGTCTTTGGGAGGACCCAATTACCAAGAGAGTCAAACTATTCAAGGCTGAAATAAGTGAGAATTTATTCACAACATATGTGGATCTACAAAAGTGATTATGCAGATGGCTGGTAGGGGGCACTTCAAAATAGCAGTAATATGGGAGCTGGGGTTTTCCAGCATGCCGGACACCAGTCAGAACTTAGCAAAATTCGACTTTCTTTTTGTCTCTTCTAGTTCCCTTGAATAACATCAGCAATTTTTTAAAAAGGGGAAAATGTATGCCTTTCCCCCCCCAAATCCAGTGGTAATGGAAGGTAAGTTTCAGGCTACTCTCAGCCCCTTGTCATCAAAGAGAAAGCCCTCTTTAGTGCTTCTTTTTAGACAGAAGATTTGTATTAGTAGAACTATGTGTATATACATGTATATACACACACATGCAAATTTTGAGATTTCCAATTAGTGAAGTACTAGATGACTCTTCACTTTTTCTTCCCTAACCCCATATATTTGTTACTGAAGATAGAACAGAAAGCCTTGCAGCTTCAGTGCTGTCTCTCCCATACACACCGTGCAGCTACTTTTGTGTGGGTTTTCAGGCCCCCAATATACGTGGGCAAAAGGCAGCTGACAGGGAAGTAAGCTGCATGACTGAGAGCTTGGTGACATGCTTTGTCCTGCAGGTTATCCAGCCATCTCAGAAGCCAGGGGCTACGAGCATTCTTCAGACTTCCATCAGCCAGTCATCACCACCCACCCCACCCCACGCTTACACGGATGGCCCCAACCCTGGGCTGGTCTCCTCTCGTGCCGTATGTAGACAAATGGGCCGTCAGAAAGTTCTCGAATTTTCTCCCAGCATTCGCTTCTTTCTGCCCAGGACATGCTCCCCGCTGTAGCCGTGAGGTCGGATCTTCAACTCCACAAAAGGAATGGAGAATTCATGTCCCTTCCACGGCTCCCAGTTCACCCCCTATATTAAATAAACAAATAAGCCAAGAAATAAACAAGCCAACATCAAGAAGAGGCACTTGGGAGAGTGGAGTGGGTCATGGCACCAAAGAGTGCTTCTCTACCGGGGAAACCGCTCCCTCACTCCTTTGCTGTTTAGCCACTCAGTCGCGTCCAACTCTTTCACAACCCCATGGACTCCTCTCCCCACAGAATTTCCCAGGCAAGGACACTGGAGTGGGTTGCCATCTCCTTCCCCAAGGGATCTTCCCGACCCAGGGATCGAACCCAAGCCTCCTGCATTGGCAAGTGGGTTCTTTACCACTGTGCCACGTGTGAAGCCCATGCCTCTCTGCACAAGGGACAGAAAAGGAGACTGGGATACTTATAATAAAGGAAGTGAGAGAGGAATCTGGGAGCGTGTGCCCTCTGCTGGGCAGCCGAGGTTAGACAGGTTGAGGACCGGGAAGCCCCCTGGGGTTAGAGGATAGGGGTGTAAGCCCAGGAGGCGGGTGAAGCCAGAGCAGCTGCAAAGACAACACGGGGTCAGCCTGGCCAAAAGTGATTAAATTCAGAGTGATTTGCTTCACTCTTTTCCTTTACAAAAAATTAAAGACAAAAATAAACATATTAATTGGCCAATTGTGTAAAATCATTTTCAATTTACACTGTACAGATATTAGCTCTGGGGTAACGAATAGCCTCCTGAAAACTAAATTTCATGTTATGACTTTTGACTGGTGAGCACAATAATATTTAATTCACTTAATAACCTTGCAACCTGGCCAATAAAGAGCCCAAGTGACCAATTTTATGTATTTTAATTTGTGAGGTAAATAATAAACAAGAAGCTAAATGCTGTGCAGACTGTGAAAAGCACATTAACCAGATGAATGTCTTTTATTAGCAAATACGGGGATGGTTTAGGGCACGCTGGCTGCTCATTTCAAATATCTGATCTCTGATCACAGCTTCCCTGAGTCAGTCCACATGCAGCCTCCAGGATTCATGGGCCCACCCTCCTCGGCTCCCCTAAGTGCAGACTTCTTCTTCCCTTTGAGAAATCACATAAAGATGGGGAGTCCCTACTGCCTGGTTAGGACCAACGGAATCAGAATGTACCTGGACTTGAGATGTATTAATATTTACAGTCATATTGGTATAAGGTGAGTTCTGGGGAGAGGTGGCTTCCTGAAGGCTAGGATCAAGATCCAGGGTAGGAAATTAGGAACCCAAGGAGGGGAAATTTCATAAAGTGGGATGGATTAATGATGAGTAGGAACAAAGATGCAATTTTCAAGAAGCTGTGAGGGAGCAAGCAGGAGATGCCTAGTTGCTGGTGAGGAGCCAAGATGATGTTCTCGGGGCATGAGAGTCTGAGAAATAACTGGTAGGAAAGTTTTCGAGCAAGGGAGGGGTGAGGAGCCTGTGTTCACACTCCTGAAGTGGAGAAACTGGTTTAGCACAACGCTCTGAGCAGGCTTTGGGTGGCTCTAGGATGAAGTGGCGGAGAAGGCAATGGCATCCCACTCCAGTACTCTTGCCTGGAAACTTCCATGGATGGAGGAGCCTGGTAGGCTGNCCTGGATCTGGAAGATCCCCTGGAGAAGGAAATAACAACCCACTCCAGTATTCTTGCCTGGAGAATTTCATGGACAGAGGAGCCTGGTGGGCTGCCGTCCCCGGGGGCTGCAAAGCGTCGGACACAACTGAGTGACTAACACTTTCAATGGGACAAAAAAGATGTTCTCCTGTCACCTACCTCACTATGCTTGGTCTCCCCGTATCTGCCATTGGGGTTGGCCAAGTGGCAGTTCTTGTACCACCAGCCGCCGTGATGCGTCAGGGCACAGTTGCTGAGGGCGATGTCGTTGTCTCGGTCAAAGGTTGTAAACTTCCATCCATTGTGGTAAGTGAGTGCATCCCCTGCGGGCAAGCAGAGGTGACAGAGTTGGGTGGGATCCTCCTCTGTCCTGAGAGAGGACCCGGCAGGAAAATCTCCGGGCACAAAAATGCCAGGGGTGCAGTCGGTAATGCCACAAGAAGTCACGCTTTTCTCAAAATTGCCAAGATGAGCACACAATACGAATGAACAGGTTTTCTTTCCTCACTTGTCACCCAAACTTCAGGCCTGTTTTTCTAATAGCTTGAATAGCATTTCCACTTAGAGGCTTCACAGTAAAATATCCAAACATCCAAAACCGAACTCCTCGACATTCCTCATAGTACCAGACCGACCTCACACAACTGGCCCCTGCCCATGCTGCTGTCTCTGCTTCAGAATCCCCGCAGTGGCCCAGAATGGGCACTCCTGAGCCACCTTTGACAATCCTGTTGCCCCCCTCCCCCACCAATGATCCAGCCCTTCCATCTGCAGATCCCTCCAATACACCCCTGTCCCCAACAGCGGCCACCCTGGGGTCTTCTCACCTCTCCAGACCTGTGTCAACACAAAAGGCTTCCCAGTTCTTCCGAAGGCTAATAAGTATCCTTTTTCACCATCTCAGATCTACTTCCTCCAACGAGGAGTGAATTACTCCTCCTGGCTTTGCAGGCTTGTACCTTGGCTGTACCTTCTGTACAACCTCATAGCCTGCTGTCCCCAAAGGCAATGAATGCGTAGGGTGGACGAGTCCATTGTCCATGCCTCTGCTTACTTGCTTCTCTCTACCCTTCATCAGTCCAAGTCCTCACCATTCCTCAAAGCCCAGCTCAATCCCAGCCCTGAGGAAGAGTCTCCTTCTTAATTCTCCCACGTGCCCTCTCAACACACACACCTGAACTTCTAGAGCCCTTCTGGGCACACAGGTACAATTAAGTGCTCATTACAAACTGTCTAGAAACCTGCCTTAATTACTTGACGTGTTTCACTATTTCCCCATCACATTTGTCATTCTTTTACAAGTTTACATTTTAATTCAGCTCATAAATGGCAATAAGGGCTCATATAAATCCCAAGCTTAATCAAGTCTGTTCCTCTGATAACAACACTTCCATTTAATCTGATTTCTGAGTTACAGATCACCTCCACATGTACATTCTCATCTGAGGCCCCTGACAAGCCTGAGGGGTGAGTCAGGCAGCTCTTAGTTCCATGAGGAAGAAAACTCACAGAGTTTGTTCTAGGGACTTGCCACAGTCTCTCAGTCCACTGGCAGCAGAGCCAGGACTCAAAGCTCCAACCCGAGACCCCAAGCCCAGGGTTCTTTCTGAGCCACCAATGCATCTGCGGTTTCCTTATTTCAACAGCAGGCTTTGATTATGCCAACAAGAGTGAGCTCTCTCTGACCATCTACAGCAGTGGCTCTCAAAGTTCAGTCCCCAGGCCAGCAGCATCTGTATCACCTGGGAACTTGTTAGAAATTCATGTTCTCAGGTCCACCCCAGTCCTACAGAACCAGAAACTCCAGGGTGGTACCCTGCAGTCTGTGCTTTGACAAGCCCTTCAGACGCCAGCTGAAGCTTGAGAACTTTTGTCCTGCAACCTCATTCATTCATTCATTCATTCAGGAAACATCAGGTACACCTGCCATGGCCCAGCCTCTAGGAATGCAAACAGTGGTTGGTCCTTGCTCTTAGTTGTGGGTGGCTGGGGTAGATACATAAAGCATTGACAAAACAGTGTAACGGGAAGGTCCCAGTTTGTCTTTCTCATTTGGAAGCTCAGACGGTGGCCCTTTCGTGTCCACCATGTTGTTTAGTCGCTAAGTCATGTCCAACTCTTTTGCAACCCCATGGACAATATATAGCCTGCCAGGCTCCTCTGTCCATGGTACTCTCCAGGCAAGAGTATTGGAATGGGTTGCCATTTCCTTCCCCAGGGGATCCTCCCGACCCAGGGATTGAACCCATGTCTCTTGCACTGGTAGGTGGATTCCAGCAGGCCACCCAGGTAGCCCTCATGTCCACCTATGTTACTGTTTAGTCACTCAGTCATGTCCAACACTTTGTGACCACACGGACTGCAGCATATCAGGCTTCCTGTCCTTCACCATCTCCCGGAGCTTGCTCAAACTCATGTCCATTGAGTCGGTGATGCCCTCCAACCATTTCACCCTGTCGTCCCCTCCTCCTCCTCCCTTCAATCTTTCCCAGCATCATGATCTTTTCTGAGACACAGCAAAACCTCTTCCCCCGTTAATTTTCTCCAATGAAAGAAGAGCAAACTGTCACTTCATTCACAGACATTTCTTCATCTCCTTAGATTTTCTGCAGATAGTTCCCTACAGTTCAAAATACCGCACAGTGGCTCCCTTAGTAACACTTTTAATGAGCATAGTTTACCTAACTTGCAAGTAAGTTCCAAGAGCTGTTTTCTAAGCACCTGTGCAGAGGCTGCTTCTTAAAGATCTCCTCATGGCTATCTAACCTTGGGCACTAGGATAAAGAAAGGTGAAGCAGGTTGTGGCCTGAGTGTGAGAGTACCCCCCTACCCCCGATCCATGGTGGATTATCTACCTCCCAACGTTCCAAGTGTAGATAGTGAGTGCTCTCATAAATCAAAAACTAACTTTTCTTTGGTCATCAGGCCCTGGCCAAGACAGTGTTCTGATGTATTAAGCTTATCTCCCCAAGGAAAATAAAGCAGAAAAGTCAATGATGGTTAGACTCTCTCCCTCTCTGGGAGTTTAGGAGAAAACATCGATGGGAGATAAGCGCCCCACTTCTAGTGTAATGGCCTTGGGTAGGGGGAGTCAGCGGCAAGCCCGTGAGAGGTCTGAACCCAAGCCCAGGTGGGGCTGCTGAGATGGTCAGCACCCATCCCATCAAAATCTCTCTTGGCAGGGGCAGTGGCCAGGGGGGTCCCTACTGGGTCCAGTGGTTAGGAATCCGCCTGCCTTTGCAAGGGACACAGGTCCGATTCACGGTCTGGAAAGTCCCCACATGCTACAGGGCAACTAAGCCCGTGTGCCTCAACTACTGAGCCCATGATCCAGAACCCACGCTCTGCAACTACTGAGCCTAGAGCCCATGCTCCACAATGAGAGGAGATACCACAATGCGAAGCCTGCGTCCACAACTAATGGCTACCCCCACTCACTACAACTCGAGATAGCCCATGCACGGCAACGAAGACCCGGTACAGCCAAAAATAAGTAAACAAAAGTAAAATGTTTATATTTATATATAGATCACTCTGGAGCCAACTCTTCTCCTCTTGTACTTCCTGAGATAGGAAAGATGAGCCAGGCAGCTAAGCCGTCTCAGGCCAGAAGAAGCTGTTAGCATCACATCCCCTGTTAATGACACACAGGCACAGGATCACGTGCCTGGACCTTGAACATCTTCCACTCTGAGACCAAGAATGGGCTGATCAAAGTGTGATTTGTGTCACCTCCAGCTTTCCCTTTTGTTCATGTCTTCAACGATGTTTTCCTTCTTTAAGTGCCAACACTTAAAAAATTCACTTCAAAGCTAGGAAGGCACTGGCATTTGGGGTGCAACAACTTTTCACTGTGGGTATTTGGCAACCCTGGCCCCAGCCCACTGAATTCTGGCTGAGTTCCTCCTCACATTTCTAAGTGTCCGTAGGGGGTGAACCACCCCTTCTTGAGCAGCTCTAAGTCTCTGAAATCAGCTGTAAGTGGCTAGAGAGCCCACAGAAATCCTTCTGCACCACCCTGAATGTCTGCCTGTTTAATCTGCCAAAATAATTTCCAAATTAATGAACAGCAGCATGCTGTAGAGCTCATAGAATGTCCTACCTGTCTCACTCCAAGAATCAGAACCCAGCATTACCTTACCATTACAACTGACCCGGCATTACCTTGCTGGAGTTTCCTTCAAGGAGGAATAATGTGCTGGATTTTTTAAAATTAATTTTTATTGGGGTATAGCTGCTTTACAATGTTGTTTTAGTTTCAACTGTACAGCAAAGTGAATCAGCAACACATAAGCTTCAGTCATGTCCAAATCTTTGAGACCCTGTGGACTGTAGCCTGCCAGGCTCCTCTGTCCATGGGATTTTCCAGGCCACCTATGGCTGGAGTGGGTTGCCACGTCCTTCTCCAGGGGATCTTCCTGACCCAGGGATCGAACCCATGTCTCTTTATCTGCTTCATTGGCAGGCAGGCTCTTTACCACTAGCGCCTCCTAGGAAGCCCTATTTAGCACAATAGCTGCTTTGCAAGGTTGTGTTAGTTTCTCCTGTACAGCAAAGTGAACCAGCTACACGTACATGTATATCTGAGTAGGGTTCCCTGAGCTATACAGCAGGTTCTCCTTAGTTATCTATTTTATACATAGCATCAACAGTGTGAATATGTCCAATCTCCCAATTCATCCCATCCCTCCCTCCCACTTTGGTGTCCATATATCTGTTCTCTACATCTGTGTCTCTATCTCTATTTTGCAGCTTCTTGATTTGACTTCAGTAGAAGCAAAAGTTGAGAGTCTACCTGGACAGTCTGAGTAGGGAAAGAGTCTAAAACCTCACTTATCCACCAGAGCTGTACATCTCTAGTTCCAAAAAGAGTGACAACAGGGTTAAAAACTGGGGAGAGCTGGCCCATGCCTGGAGATATCAAAATGTTCACTTTCTATCTGAATGCCATGTCCTCTAAACAGTACCTCATCATCTAGGACATAAGCAGCCAGAAGCTTGCTAAATTTCAAAATCCTCCTTGGGGACCAATCAGCACATATAAGGAAAGCTCAAACTCCACTAACCCCACCACTATAATTCAGAATTTAAGAGTAAGAATGATAGTACACAGGGGAAGATTAGACCGCTGCCTAAATGCTGCATGAATTCTGAGTCTCCCAAGGCTTCCTATTAAAAAATACATCCTCCACTGACCAACACTTGTTCGCCTGCACAACCTTAGAATGGGAAATAGCCCCTAATCGCAGTTAAAATGCAAATACAGTCCCCGGGAGGAGAATCACGGTAATTCACAAAGACGTTGACTCCTTTTCACTCATTTTCCCATTAGCATCAGGTCATTTACTGGATTAGGATAGACCTCAGAGAAGGGACATTTGAATACTAGAGGGAGTGGGACTAGGTAGCCTGGGAGGGCAGACTTGAGTGAGGTCCCCAGCAGAAGGCCCATGAGGGCAGGGGGTTCAGGAAGGGATGTGGGCACAAGTGCCAAAGGGAATGAGCCCAACCCCATATCTCACCTATACAAGGTGCCCTGAGTGGAGTCTCTGAAGACTGGGCTGTTTCAGCCTGAGAAAGGAAGGCTGACTGATCACTGTGGTCAGGATACTGAACAGGGTATTGGGAAGAAAAGGGATGGCCAGATATTTAACCATGTGGGCTGAAATAGAACAGGAGGAGGCCCGAGAGGTCTGATGAAATAAAGTTCATATTTTCTGGCAAGATACAGGGCCCATTTGGGCCTCGTCCTTACCCTTTAGTGTGTACCACGCATCTGTGTTAACCAGACCTCTTTAGGAAATGATACTCCTTCTTAATATCCTCAAGGAGCCAACATGAATCATGACCTGTGATCCAATACTTCGTATTCGGTGTAGATCTGGACTTTGTAAACTGTCAATGATACATCATTTGACGGACTTATAACCCTCTGTCTCAAAAACTTATCTAACTGTGCTCTGACCTCTAACAGGAAAGACAGTACTCTGAGTTTTCTGAAAGACTGCCACCCGGGTTATAATCCTCGGGTTGGAATAAAACTTCATGTCTTTCTTGTTTTTTACTGACAAGTCTAGGAGAGACTGCAGAGTGCACACCCCTTCCACCTCTGGCTGGAATGCAATCTGATCAGCTACAGTTGGTGAAAGAGGGTGAGATGCAGCGCGCGCACTCTTACAAAAGGGCGTCTTGAAATCCCTCTCATTCAATTAATACCCTTAGACTCAACTAAATGCCCATCTGTGTTTCCCAATTGTATTTTAAGTGGCTTTTTTCTATGCCTGACTTCCACATTTTTTATATCGACCCTGAATATTCACTGGAAGAACTGATGCTGAAGCTGAAGCTTTGGCCACCTGGTGAAAAAAGCCAACTCATTGGAAAAGACCCTGATGCTGGGAAAGACTCAGGGCAGGAGAAGAAGGGAACAACAGAAGATGAGATGGTTGGATGGCATCATCAACTCAATAGACATGAGTCTGCGCAAACTCTGGGAGATAGTAAAGGACAGGGAAGCCTGGTGTGATGCAGTCACTGGGGTCCCAAAGAGTTGGACACGACTGTGCGACTAACACACACACACACATTCCTACATAGCCCCACCAAAGTCAAAAACACGCTAAGTCAAATACTAGACTTACTTGCTAGGGTTTAAAGACGATAAATATAGGCTTAAAGTATAGTATTAAAACAATAACCACACCTTGCATCTTAAAGAAAATGCTCAGGGTCATAATTCCAGTATTTCATCAGCTGCTTAATTTTGTTCTTTTCTTTTCACGACTTAACACACCACCAACTGGCTTAAATCCAGTGAGATGCTAATTGAGGCTACCATTCCCCTCCTTTCAGCTGAACTGCTAATTTCTGTGTTGTCATAGTTATGTGGAGTTAATGAGACCTAGACTTCTTATTGTGTGAATCAGCACTTTCATTCTTCTGTCTTTATTTATGGCAAAGTACCACAATAAATTTAAATAGCACACACACAGGCACCACTGTGCAAGAGTGGCAGACACACTACTGAAGCCTAATGAGAGGTGGGCAGACACAGTGAAATCTCTCGGAATGTGGTTTCATCAACTAATGTACAACAGCCTGAATTGGGGCAGTAGAAGAGGAAGAATTTTACTGGTGGGGGATCAGTGTGTAACATACAGAAGTTCTGATTTTATGATGGTCAAAGATTGCTTTGACGATTCTGTTTAACCCCCTACAGGGAGCGGGGTCTCAACTGTTCAGTGAGGACAATGCACCTTCGTAAAACAATATTCCATCCCCTAGGTCCATGGCAGGTGGCCGACCCATCCTCAAGATGCCCCAGGCAGGAGACTCCAGCGGGAAGGGCACATTTCGTCTTACCTGCCGTGCCTCTGTATTTCCCCACTGTGAGCCTGTACCGCTCCTTGCTGGAGGCCACCTGGAAGGAGTCGTACACGGCATAGGCAGATTCGTTGGCAGTCTGTAAGTCCACTCTCACCTCATAGCGGGTGGGCGTGCCCATGGTGAGGTTGTGTAGCTTGTCAAGTCCTAAGAACAAAGAACAGAATTCTGGTAACCAATCACCCTGTGTATGTGAGCACCCACCATTTGCAACTGAGACTTTCAGTCCCCCAAAGGTGCTTTGGCCTTTTCCTCCTGTGATAATGGGAGGGTCCTCCCTATTCCATCTCTTCTGGCAGCAGAGGGTGGGGGGCTGTTTTCTCAACCCATTATGTCTTTGGCACAGTCATGCTTCTGAGTGTGAAACCATGCCC
>SJYV01016936.1:0-49408 GCA_006410875.1 Neotragus pygmaeus | reverse complement strand
GGTGGGTAATCATGGGATAACTCCTTCTCTCTCAAGCAGCATTCCTACTTATTATCCACTTATCTCACCAAGTGGGAGAGGAGATCAACCACTGACTCCAAGGTCACTGATGGGATTTTTGAACCAAGCAAACCACAAAACTCATCTACTCTGTCAGATGCTGAGAATCCACGTGATGAGTTTCTAATTCTTCATTTCCCAATTGATGCTTCTGGCTATTTCATTCTCCACAAACATCTGCTCCAGAAAAGAGCAGAAGGAAAAGGGAGAAAACAATGCCACAGTGACTGGCATGACTCACAGAATTCCAGGGGACCTGTGTGACTGCCCAGTGAGAGCCCAGAATCCCAATCAATCAATAACTGCTCTCCTCCTGTGGCTTCTGAGAAGTTCAGGCTGCAGGCAGATTGTGTGGGGCTCAGATGCAGCATAAAGCCCACGTGTGACAATCCCCCCCTCCCACACACTCAGTGCACATGAGAACCTTCCCAGTGACCCGGCCCCACTGACACCCTGGTGGGCAGCTTCCTGAGTGCCCATGTCACCTGGAGCTCTTCCTGAATGTGGGGAGCTCCCTTCTTAGGGAGGAATCTCCCCTCCACACCCTAGCCTTCAGGGATGCTCAAAGATCATACCAAGCCAGAACTCCTTCATGGGGTCCCCAAAGCCTTCCACGTAGGTCCGCCAGCGCTTGAAGAAATCCAGCTGCCCGGTGTTCCGCCTCTGGAAGACCTGAAGAGGGAGACTGGAGTTTCTCTCTGACACACGTGGACAGATGGCTGAATGAGGAAGGACAGCATGGCATGCTGGGGGCTGCCCTGAAGATGGACAGAAGTGGCCAGGAGGTGCAACTGACAGAGGTGGTGATGGACTGAAGTGGAGCTGAGAGAGAAGAGGACATCAAGACTGGCTTTGGAGTTCTGGGCTCCCAGGGCTGATGGCAATTCACTCTGCCGATCACTGAGAAAGGGGCTCTGAGAGAGGACAGTTTCCATGGTGGCAACATCACTCATTTGGGGACCTGGTGAGTGTGAGTGGCTTCTGAGGCATCCTGGTGAATGAAGGTGCCATAGGAGCTGCTGAATGTAAGGGCCAGAGCTCTCAGGAGCAGGCCAGGCTGGACTTCAAAGGTGAGCATGTGTCTGAAATAGTGCTGGCACTCACCAAGTCCAATTTCACTCTCCTCTCCTCCAGGACACAAAGAGACTTTTTGTTTTAGCCTTTCTTGCAGTTAAGTTGGAACCATGTGACTTGTTCCAGCTACAGGACTAAAAGCAGGAGCACAGGGGGTGGGGTGGGGAGGAATTAGAAGTGCAAAAGCACACAGAAGTGTCTTTAGCCTTCAGATGCTTTTTAGACTTATTTCATAGAAAAGAATCGAGTGATTCTGACCAGCACTGCCTCCCTTCCCCAAATGGAGGGATTTTTGAAAAGAAAAAGCCCATACTCTCATGAAACAGCCCCCACCGCGTCTCCGATTTGTCCCTTCTCACTCACTCTTCAGCTGAGACTGGTNATACCAAGCCAGAACTCCTTCATGGGGTCCCCAAAGCCTTCCACGTAGGTCCGCCAGCGCTTGAAGAAATCCAGCTGCCCGGTGTTCCGCCTCTGGAAGACCTGAAGAGGGAGACTGGAGTTTCTCTCTGACACACGTGGACAGATGGCTGAATGAGAGAGGACAGCATGGCATGCTGGGGGCTGCCCTGAAGATGGACAGAAGTGGCCAGGAGGTGCAACTGACAGAGGTGGTGATGGACTGAAGTGGAGCTGAGAGAGAAGAGGACATCAAGACTGGCTTTGGAGTTCTGGGCTCCCAGGGCTGATGGCAATTCACTCTGCCGATCACTGAGAAAGGGGCTCTGAGAGAGGACAGTTTCCATGGTGGCAACATCACTCATTTGGGGACCTGGTGAGTGTGAGTGGCTTCTGAGGCATCCTGGTGAATGAAGGTGCCATAGGAGCTGCTGAATGTAAGGGCCAGAGCTCTCAGGAGCAGGCCAGGCTGGACTTCAAAGGTGAGCATGTGTCTGAAATAGTGCTGGCACTCACCAAGTCCAATTTCACTCTCCTCTCCTCCAGGACACAAAGAGACTTTTTGTTTTAGCCTTTCTTGCAGTTAAGTTGGAACCATGTGACTTGTTCCAGCTACAGGACTAAAAGCAGGAGCACAGGGGGTGGGGTGGGGAGGAATTAGAAGTGCAAAAGCACACAGAAGTGTCTTTAGCCTTCAGATGCTTTTTAGACTTATTTCATAGAAAAGAATCGAGTGATTCTGACCAGCACTGCCTCCCTTCCCCAAATGGAGGGATTTTTGAAAAGAAAAAGCCCATACTCTCATGAAACAGCCCCCACCGCGTCTCCGATTTGTCCCTTCTCACTCACTCTTCAGCTGAGACTGGCTGGCTTTCTGCCCTCATCACTCACTAGCACAGCCTTCGCTCAAGTCAGCAGTGCTTCCTTCCCATTGCCCCAGGCCACGGTGCCATGGTGAAGGCCACGTGTGAACAGGGCAGAACCAGGAGCTGGAATCAGTCTGAATCCCTGAGTCGCCACTTGGTAGTGACTTTGCACACATGAGAAAGAAACTTTTTATGGGTTAAATCACTGGCATTAGGTGTTAGTTTGCTACTACGGCTTAGCCCATTCCATCCTTACTAACACGGAAAGCCACCAGGACACAGAGAGGGAGATGAAGCCATTGGAAGGATGAGACCAAAATAGGACTGAAAGGAGCAAGTGGCCTAGAATGAGGCCTGTGGATCCCAAGATATAAGAGCCACACACCGCAAGATGAGTTCATGAAGGAGAAAGAGGAGCAGCTGTGATGTGAAGGACAACTGGGAAAATGCGGAATCAGAAAGGCCACCAGAGAAAAGTGTGCCCGACAGTGCCAAGTGCTGGTGAGAAGTCAGGGAGCATGATGCCCAAAGTGCCCACAGACTCTGGTGGCACGGAAGCACCGCTGACTTGAGCGAAGGCTGTGCTAGTGAGTGATGAGGGCAGAAAGCCAACCAGTCTCAGCTGAAGAGTGAGTGAGAAGGGACAATGCGGAGACACGGTGGGGGCTGTTTCATGACAGTATGGGCTCTTTCTTTTCAAAAATCCCTCCATCTGGGGAAGGGAGGCAGTGTTGGTCAGAATCACTCGATTCTTTCCTATGAAGTAGATCTAAAAAGCATCTAAAGGCTAAAGACACCTGTGTATGCTTTTGCACTTCTAATTCCTGCTGGCCTTGGCAGCCATGCTAGACACCATCCTAGCTAACCCCACACGAGTCTGGAACTCCCTAAGAAGGGAGTGGCATCTTCCTCTCCACCTTCTGTCCTTTGTGCTCCTTCGGAAGCAGAAGCTCCAACACAAAATCCAATCCCCTTCTTTTCCACCATGCTTCACACCACGTGCCTTGAAGTCAACCACTTCATCTGGAATTTGGTGAGGTGGGCCTCCTAATACTTGAGCATTCTTGATACATTTTTCTCTAGGAAGAGACAGGGAGGGAGGAGAGAGCAGGTTGCCCACAACAGTGCCCAGAGCTCACTGCCAACTCCTGAAGCATCTGTCCCTGTCTGCTGGCCGGGGAGGGGGGAGGGGCACTTAATGAAGGGTGGGGGTCTTGGAAGGGTGTTGGTGACCCAGTCATTTCTGTTCCCGAGTGTCAGTTGACTAGTTGTCCAACAGGGTTGGAAGCGGGAAGGAGGTGTCTGCCCCAGAGGTGCTAGGAGGACTCATGAGACAAGGTGTGTGAAAGGTAGAGAGCCATGAGCAGAACGTGTCCATCTTGTAGAGTCATCACCTTCCTTCCCTGGCTTCCTTGAATTCTTTTTCACTTACTGATCTATGTAACAAGTGCTCATTGAGCACTTTTAAAGGCTGACTCCAGGGCAAGAATATACAATGCCATTTTACAGATGAGAAAGTGTAGAAAAACAAATAGAGTCACACAGCCAACTATTCAGTGGCTGAGGCAAAGATAAAACACTGCCTCACCTTTCCCTGAGGAATTCTGAAAACACCAGCTGTGTGGCGTCTACTGTTTAAAGAGCATGCCTTAAGATTCTGAGACTGTTCATTTCCTATCACAGCACCTGGGACTCCTGGATCATGAACAATGAAATCCTAGGGCATCACCATTTGGTTCCATACACACTGCATCAAATTCTATTCCCACTAATGTAGTTAATTCCCGTGTAAGGTCAGGCTCAAATCTGATCCCACTCTCCTAGGACAGAGGCTTTACAAAGGCATTTGATCTCTATCTCCAATCAATGAATGTAGTGCCAAAGCATTTTTTTTGTTTGCTTCTTTGTTTATTTTACTAATGCCTTAGTGTGGCTAGGGAAATTGGAAAAAAAAAAAAAAAGTTCTGTGCTCTTTGCATCACTATTTAGACGCAGCTCTACACTTACTGGCTGTTTCCTTGGGCAAGTCAGTTAACCTTGACTAGCCTCACCTCTCTAAACTACGAGATCAAGATGTTAATAGCTTATTTGTCATTCTCTTAAATCAAGGCTTCAGCATGGTCATGAATCATGATAAATCATAAAGGCCAGAGTCCGGCTCACACAGATATAACAAGTGATTATTATATCTCAGTAAATGTGTTAGCTCGTATTTTATAATGTCAGATTTCAAATGAATTGACCCACGGGGATCATTTGTACATCTTGATCAGGCAGCCTTAATTGACTCACTGAGAATCTAGTCCATTCCCTTCTATGAGATGAAATACCTCATAATGAACTATTTGGGATAACAGAAACCCCTTGCCAAATAAATCTCAAAGGAGAAAAAAATCTTTGTTTGATTCTAACAACAGAGCTTCGTTGTACTCTAGAATTTTCAGTCCTAAATGAGTAAATCAGGAGGAAAAAATGAAAATCTCACTTAGATGCCTATGGAAAAAGCCTCTCATGTAGTTCTTAGGACTTGCAAGATGGGAAACAGAAATGGAAATACTTGAGACATTTAAGTGTTCCTTAATAGTCTCCATTCCAGCTTCCCACCCCTAGCCTCAGTTACCTCAGGGCAGAGTTCTGGCTAACCCAAGTTAATCAAATTGTGTTCTTGCTGCCTGAGTGGAGAAGAATTTCCTTAAAAGGATTGAGAAGCTCAGTTTATAAGGGTAATATACTATGATCATCTTTCAGTGACAGAAGACTTTTGAACACCCCAAAACATGGAAACTGCCAGTAAAAGATTCGGTGGAGAGGTGTGCAGGACTCTACATATTTTCTGGAGTGTAGTGGTTTCGAGGAGAGCCCTACAGAGTCTCAGTTCATGTAGTATCTTCAGGAACCTGGGTGAGAAAACAAGATTAGGGAGGGGATGGGGCAGTGGCATTGGTGGGAACCCAGAGTTATTTCTGGAACTGACCTCTGTGTTCTGGCAAAGGGCACTTGTGTGGGCAAGATGTAAAAGGCAAGCTCCTTGAGGTCAGGGATTTTTGTCTATTTGGTCCACTGCTGGTTCCTAAGTATACAAAACAGTACCCGACACATAGTAGGCACTCAATAAATATTAGTGGAAAAGAATCATGGATACTTCCCAGGCAGACAGACTAGCAACAGGTATCTTTCAAAAAATTGTCTTAGACACACACCTCTTTGCCTGTGTAAGGCTGGCTTTCAAAAAGGCCACATCAACAGGGACTTCCCTGGAGGTCCATTGGTCAAGATACTGCACTTCCAAAGCAAGAAGCATGGGTCCCATCCCTTATGGGGGAACTAAGATCCTATATGCCATGCAGCACATCACCATCCACCCCCGAAAGCAAACAAACAAACAACGAAAAGATCACACTGGACAGTACAGACATCCTGCCAACGGGTAGCTACAGGGACAAAGGCAGGGAACTAGCTTCAAGCTGAAAGGGACAGAAGCACAGAGGTACAGTGGTGCTGATGAGAAGCAGCAGGTGCAGCCCCTGAGTCTAGTCAGGTGGATGGCCTCCCATGTGACACTCGGTTCCATTATTTTTACAAGTCAATCAGGAATGTCCCCCATCTGACCCATTTCTGCCTTTCGGCCATCAGATGCAGCTTTGTGGATAATAAGTTTTCCTCTTTCCTGCTTATCAGATGGTATCATTTATCTGCGGCTGCTCCAGTGTCTTTGGTTCCACAGGCCCCTGAGCGAATGTGTAAATGAACATAGTCTGAGCTCTGTGAGATCATGCTTTCTCCTTCCCACAGCAAGTGGTAGAAGCGCAGCGGGTAAGGCTGCAGGCTGGTTTGGAGCAGTGAGAGCCTCTCACTGTTCAGGTACAGGGAGAAGGGGGTAAGGAGAGGTGGAAAGATCAGATTGAAACTCTCAAAAGCAACTCATCATATAATTGGATCAGCAGATGCAGTCAAAGAAAGTACCATGCGGTTTAATGGCCCACAGAGAATAAAACCTCCACACAGATGTGAGATGATCAGAACATTGCAAGTTTTCCTCTTTCAGGGTTTAGCCTTTCGTATCAAAATTCCAAAGGCCCTGCTTCTGTACTGTGGAGCCAAGATACAGAGCTTGGGCAACAGGCTCCCAAATTCAGAGGACTGAGCCCCCAAAGAGGCGATGTGTTTCCATTTTGGATGACTTGAGATGACCCACTGGGAAAAGCAGTGACCCAGAAGGCTAGAGTCCTAGAATCTGGTCCCAACTTTGTTATTAACTCATGTGACCGACTCAATAGACATGAGTTTGAGCAAACTCCAGAGGATGGTGAAGGACAGGGAAGCCTGACATGCTGCAATCCAGGGGGGTCACAAAGAGTCAGACATGACTGATAACTGAACGATATGTGACTTGCTCAGGGCACTTCTCCTTCTGGGCTTCAATCTACCCATCTATAAAGTATGAGCAATATAATCTCTCTCATTCTATAGCTTATATGTGAAGGTCATGTTTATGAGTGTGCTTTGCAGAGAGTAAAATGTAGGCAACTCATGTAAAGAGACGATTAGTATTAATAGATGGTGATAAACCCACAAGCCTTCCCAAACATCAGCCTGAATTTAACCAAGCCTGCTCTATCCCAGGAATCAAGTACCTCGGGCTCTGTTCTTACAGTTCTCTGTTCTCTGAAAATAGCTGCAAAGCACCAAAGCCTCTCTCTCCCACGGATGAAGAAATAGAGCTCCCTGGGCTGAGAAACAAGACACTGCCCAGGGCTCTGTGACTCACAGTCCAGCCGCCTCCATCTGTGTCCATGTCACAGTACACCTGCAGGGGCCGGCTGGCATCCCCATGCAGGTAGATGGTGTAGAGGCCACTGGCGATGTTACTATTCTGCTGAACTTGACTGCAGTCCGAAGGGTGTGGAAAACGGGCACCAACTGGGAAGCAAGCAGAAGGACAGCGTCGTTGGGAGAAAGGCAAGGGAGGAGGGGAGTGGGGCTAGTCCCGTATTTTAAGATCATTTATTTTGTTTAGAAATATAATATTTTGGAACCTCCTACTACTTTGCATCTTCCAACTCTTCACTCACGTCTTATTTTTCTCACTCGCCTTGCTCACATCAAACCCCCCAAATGTACTAGTGTGTGTGCTAAATTACTTCAGTGTCCAACTCTTTGCAACCCTATGCACCGCAAGCCGCCAGGCTCCTCAGTCTGTGGGATTCCCCAGGCAAGAATACTGGAGTGGGTTGGCCATGCCCTCCTCCAGTAGATCTTTCCAACCCAGAGATTGAACCCACACCCCTTACGTCTCCTGCATTGGCAGGGGGGTTCTTTACCACTGGTGCCACCAAATAAGATCAAGTTCACATCACTTCCTCCTGACTAAACCCCCCCTTCCCCTCCACCAGACAATACTCCACTTCACTCCCTTCCTTCATCTCTTTACCATGGGATGGATTTCTTCCGAATTCATAATTCCATTTCCATTTCCCCTTGTCTAGAGAAGTCCAGAGCCCTGTCGCCACTCTCTCTTCCTTGGACACATTTTCTGGCTTGCCCCATGCTTGTCCTGCACTGCATTCTCATTCAGAGTGCCCGAGCTCCCATTACCTGTGGAAAGGTTGGTAGATACACTCCTGCTCCGGCGATCACCCTTAAAGGCAACTAAGGAGACAGGGAGGGTGACACCCTGCTCAAGGCCTTGCAACTCAAACCTCTGGTCCCCTCTTCCAAGCTGCACCTCCTACCAAACAAAGAAGACAGTAGACATTCACTATCACCTGCAGCACCCTCGGTGTCACCAGCACTCCCTGGTGCTAACGACAGAAGCTCCTTGGGAGGGTAGAGTTTTGCCTTTTTGAGGGCTCAGTAGTAACCCAGAATCCCAGTAGGTTCCAGCTGCGTCTCTTTAGGGCTGTGCCATGGAGACTGAGCACTTCTGGGAGCTCTAGCTCAGAACCAGCACCTCAAACTGCCACCAGGGGAGCACCCTCGAGGGGCGCACACCTGGGGTCTCCTGCCCTCCAGATACAAGCTGGGGCACCAACAACAGCCACTAATGGCAGCAACAGGCTAGCAACACCAAGCTGGGAAAGTAATGGGCAAGGTGAAGCTGGCCACTGATNCCACCAGGGGAGCACCCTCGAGGGGCTCACACCTGGGGTCTCCTGCCCTCCAGATACAAGCTGGGGCACCAACAACAGCCACTAATGGCAGCAACAGGCTAGCAACACCAAGCTGGGAAAGTAATGGGCAAGGTGAAGCTGGCCACTGATATCTGAGGCAGGAAGATAGCTGGGTTTTCAATAACCTTCCTCCCTAGGCTTATAGTGGCAGCTTTACCTCTGAGATAATGAATAAATCAAGGTGCCCTTCCTTTTTTCCTTCCCCCCTTTTTTTCTTTCTTTTCAAGGAAAGAGAACATAACTTTCCACTGGGACAAGTCACAAAAATATGTTGGCTTTCTAATTCCAGATGAGAGGTATAACTCTTAAAATAAGGTTAATCAAATTCATTAAATAAATATTTATTGAACACCAACCATGTGCTAAGTTCCAAATACTTTAGACACAAGGGGAGGCAAAGCAGACAAAAATTCCCTGTCTTCGTGGAACTAACATTTACTGGGGAAGTAACACAGGACAGATGTTTGGCCAGCAGATACGTGACAGGCACCTAGGAAGGAGCAGGCACGGTTAGTCCCATAAAATGAGACCACACGTACACTGTTCACAAACGACCAAGTCTAGCATTCTCCCTTGCATACAGCAAGTGATCAGTAGGGATCAACACATTCATAAGCAGCTTGCCATGGGACCAGTTATTAAGCTGGTTGGATCCAGTGAGTTTCTGTACATGGAAGCTGGGGCAGAAGAGAAAAGACAAGTGTCCAGTACCTTCATGGTGCCATCTGGGAACTGGTAGGTCAGAATATAGCCATCAATCTCGGCAGAGGGGGGTGTCCAGGTCAATACCCCACCAGACTGGGTAATAGCAGAAGGATGAAGATTTTGGGGAGGGTCAATGTCTGTATATAAAACATCAAGTAATTATTATTACTAAGGTAATGAGAAGAGGTAATTTTTGAGATTTCTGCTTATATTCTCTCCCTACACATTCCCATTTTCTTCTTCCTATCAAGCAAGTAGCAGGCTCCATTCCTCTTTGCCATAAGGTCTTTAGGATCTATTTTTCTAAAAGTATAAACCCATGGAGGACAAAAGGGTTAGGGAGTGAGTTTCAGAGGGAGTGAACCTGGGCTCCCACTTCCCTAGTAGATCTGCAGAGAGTGGTGGTGGTGGTGGTTCAGTTACTCAGTCATGTCTGACTCTTGTGACCCGATAAACTGTAGCCCACCAGTCACCTCTGTCCATGGGATAGGATTCTCCAGGCAAGAATACTGGAGTGGGTTGCCATTTCCTTCTCCAGGGGTTCTTCCTGACCCAGGGATCAAGCCCAGGTCTCCTGGACTGCAGGCAGATTCTTTACTGACTGATCCACCAGGGAAGCCGCAGAGAGTGGTGAGTATGAGCAACCTCGATCAGCAAAGTCCTGGAGATGGCAGGGCTCTCCAAGCGGCAAGGAAGGACTAAGANCAAGCCCAGGTCTCCTGGACTGCAGGCAGATTCTTTACTGACTGATCCACCAGGGAAGCCGCAGAGAGTGGTGAGTATGAGCAACCTCGATCAGCAAAGTCCTGGAGATGGCAGGGCTCTCCAAGCGGCAAGGAAGGACTAAGACCCAGTGCAGCATATACACGTATGATGTGGTAAACAGCACTCTGAGTTTGGGCGCAGTAGAGGCAAACAGATCTGAAAGGCCCCTGCATACAGAAAGCAGGGGCACTCAGTAAACACCTGCCCAGAAAGATGACTGAAAAACCGAGTGGGACCCCATGCTTGGCCTTGGAAAATCACTTGAGACCTCACACTCAGCCCTGAGGAAGAGCATGACTAAATTTACTGAGATTTCCAACTAGCAAACAAAATGGGAACGTATAATAGAAATTAAGTTGGTACAGCAATATAAAGTTCTGTGTCTTAGGTAACTAAGTGTGCAGCCTTAGATGCATACCCTGTACAAAATGGGGAAGCAGGGGAGATGCTTGTACAAAAGAGGAGAGAAAGGGAGACGGGGTAGCGGAGATGGAGGGAAAGCAGAGATGTCTTCTCATCTCCACGCACTTCTCCACTCAAACACCAGAGGGAAAGCGTGGGTGTGTGCATGCACTGTAGACCAGGAAGACTACATCTCAGCAAAAATTCTAGTCAACTCCACAGTAATTGGTCAGACAGCTCACTTTTTTTTTTAAGTAAATAAGATATGAATGGAAATTTCCATTTTGAAAAATCATTATCATAGAGGGTGATTTTAATTTAGAAGTTTCCAAAAAAGATGTCTCCAGGCTATTTTCTACCCAGCAGCATTTCAGCTGAGAGCTGAAATGCAGTATTTTAATAGAAATCAGGCAGCTGTTGTTTCGAATTAGGATGTTTTGACAAATTTTGAGTTTCTGTAATATCAGCGTGGTATGGCTTTCTAAAGCATAACATCTGGTCTGGATTTTATTCCATCCATCACGCGGAAAAACTGAATTTCCTGGTTTCAAAATCAAAGGAAAACCTAAACTACGTAAATATCTTGAGCTGGCTTCTGCCACCCCTTTGACTGCCCACCCATCCCCAGGTTATGAACCTGAGATGTCTATCTTAGTTATTTCTACATTTTGTCTTTAAAAATGGGGAGGGGGCTTCTATGGTGATTCGGTAGTTAAGACTCTGAGGTTCCACTACAGAGGGTGCAGGTTTGATCCCCAGTCAGGGAACTAAGATCTCACACTGCACAGCGCAGCCAAAAAAAAAAATTAATGGGGAAAGTGAAACAAAGAGAAGATAAAGAAGAAAGAGAGAGAGGAATAGAGGAATGAGGAAGAGCAAGGGAGACTGGGGGTTGGGGGAAGACGGGGATGGAGGAAGGGAAGGAGGGGGAGAAGGAAGGAGGAATATGCTGACTACCCCAAGAGAGAAGTCCTGGGTATCAGGGAGCCTTGGGCGTGGAAAAGAGTTTTTCTTTCTACACACCTTTGTTTAGTTCAGAAATGTTCACTATAAGCGTGTATTACTTTTTTACTAAAAACGTCTGTTAACTGTAACTGATAAAAATAATGAATACATTCAAGGCACCTCTCATTCCAGTGACCACATATGGTCATACTGTGGCTGCACAGGGGATGGCCAGGCTGTGCCCAGACTGTCCAAAGAGACCTGAGGACATCAGGTTGGGCTGTGTGATCCTGTCAGGCCCTGGGGAGGCCTCATCATGCACACAAAATACAGGCAGTCCAGGCCCCTCTGGTGGCCAGCTGGAGAGGGACAGTGAGAGAAGGAAGATGCTCCACTGCCGGGAGCCAGCACGGGCGATCCCACCCATGACAAGGTCATGTGGAAGAGAACTGTTAAGCAAGGCTTCAGGACTCAACGGGCTCCCTAGGCTTTCTCGAACATCTACCCCAAAACCAGAATGTCTGTTTTACTATTTCATGACTTTCACCAACTCCTCTGACATTAACAGGGGGCTATCCCTGACTACCTTTCTCTGGAGAAAATCAACTTAGGGCTATAGCTAATAAGTCTCCTGGACATGAGAGGAAAATTTCAAATCAAACCCCCTCTGTTAGCATTCTAGCTTGCTTGGCAGGTATATCCAGACTCTTGCAGCTATGCATATGATTATTTACAGCCTCCCAACTGTGAGAGGCATGAGAAGCCTAATACATAGAGCCTTTCAAAGAGTTAAAAGTTATTAGAGTAGTGCTAATGCTGATGTAGGATTTCATTATTGGGCCAATGCTTATTGCTAAGTTCCCATATCTCTTATCCACTGTGCACCTGGGAGTGCATTAGTTAACATAGTTGGAATGTAAGNACTCAAACACCAGAGGGAAAGCGTGGGTGTGTGCATGCACTGTAGACCAGGAAGACTACATCTCAGCAAAAATTCTAGTCAACTCCACAGTAATTGGTCAGACAGCTCACTTTTTTTTTTAAGTAAATAAGATATGAATGGAAATTTCCATTTTGAAAAATCATTATCATAGAGGGTGATTTTAATTTAGAAGTTTCCAAAAAGATGTCTCCAGGCTATTTTCTACCCAGCAGCATTTCAGCTGAGAGCTGAAATGCAGTATTTTAATAGAAATCAGGCAGCTGTTGTTTCGAATTAGGATGTTTTGACAAATTTTGAGTTTCTGTAATATCAGCGTGGTATGGCTTTCTAAAGCATAACATCTGGTCTGGATTTTATTCCATCCATCACGCGGAAAAACTGAATTTCCTGGTTTCAAAATCAAAGGAAAACCTAAACTACGTAAATATCTTGAGCTGGCTTCTGCCACCCCTTTGACTGCCCACCCATCCCCAGGTTATGAACCTGAGATGTCTATCTTAGTTATTTCTACATTTTGTCTTTAAAAATGGGGAGGGGGCTTCTATGGTGATTCGGTAGTTAAGACTCTGAGGTTCCACTACAGAGGGTGCAGGTTTGATCCCCAGTCAGGGAACTAAGATCTCACACTGCACAGCGCAGCCAAAAAAAAAAATTAATGGGGAAAGTGAAACAAAGAGAAGATAAAGAAGAAAGAGAGAGAGGAATAGAGGAATGAGGAAGAGCAAGGGAGACTGGGGGTTGGGGGAAGACGGGGATGGAGGAAGGGAAGGAGGGGGAGAAGGAAGGAGGAATATGCTGACTACCCCAAGAGAGAAGTCCTGGGTATCAGGGAGCCTTGGGCGTGGAAAAGAGTTTTTCTTTCTACACACCTTTGTTTAGTTCAGAAATGTTCACTATAAGCGTGTATTACTTTTTTACTAAAAACGTCTGTTAACTGTAACTGATAAAAATAATGAATACATTCAAGGCACCTCTCATTCCAGTGACCACACATGGTCATACTGTGGCCGCACAGGGGATGGCCAGGCTGTGCCCAGACTGTCCAAAGAGACCTGAGGACATCAGGTTGGGCTGTGTGATCCTGTCAGGCCCCGGGGAGGCCTCATCATGCACACAAAATACAGGCAGTCCAGGCCCCTCTGGTGGCCAGCTGGAGAGGGACAGTGAGAGAAGGAAGATGCTCCACTGCCGGGAGCCAGCACGGGCGATCCCACCCATGACAAGGTCATGTGGAAGAGAACTGTTAAGCAAGGCTTCAGGACTCAACGGGCTCCCTAGGCTTTCTCGAACATCTACCCCAAAACCAGAATGTCTGTTTTACTATTTCATGACTTTCACCAACTCCTCTGACATTAACAGGGGGCTATCCCTGACCACCTTTCTCTGGAGAAAATCAACTTAGGGCTATAGCTAATAAGTCTCCTGGACATGAGAGGAAAATTTCAAATCAAACCCCCTCTGTTAGCATTCTAGCTTGCTTGGCAGGTATATCCAGACTCTTGCAGCTATGCATATGATTATTTACAGCCTCCCAACTGTGAGAGGCATGAGAAGCCTAATACATAGAGCCTTTCAAAGAGTTAAAAGTTATTAGAGTAGTGCTAATGCTGATGTAGGATTTCATTATTGGGCCAATGCTTATTGCTAAGTTCCCATATCTCTTATCCACTGTGCACCTGGGAGTGCATTAGTTAACATAGTTGGAATGTAAGAAAAACAAGTGTAGCCTTGAATTTAACCACATCAGACTTTTGAGCTAATTGGTTTTTTTCTTGTAACTCACTGCACCTTTGCTCTGTGAGAAATGTAACTTGTTTAATACTTTCTGAGGCTGACATAGATTAGAAATATAAAGAAAAAACACTTTGAGGGAAAATAAGTTTTCTGGTTGAGCAGCCTTTATCAAAAGAGGGTCATAAAATGTCCACAGGCCTCCAAGGCCAGAAGATAATGTACACAACATTGTCTATGGGAAAGGTTTGCAGAAAAAAATCCTGGTTTCGATAAAGATGAAACAGATGTAATGTTTGGGCTGACTCTGTATGACTTTGCATCTTTCATTTCCCTCTATGTACAAGTGAAGGTATAAAAGACCCTTTTAAAAATAAAATGGGCCTCGCTCACTGAAGCAGCTTGGTCTCCCCGCGTCAATCATTCTCTCTCTCTCTCTCTCCCTCCCTCTCTTTTTCAGGCTGATCCCTTGGAACATAGAGGCTCCCTGTGTTCATTTATCTGCCCGGGTTTCTAAGACCTGAACGGGAAGACATTCTGCATCTTCACTCCCTTGAGAGACCGGGAGGGCACCTGTGGCCTCCGTGAACAGGGCAAACTTCTTGTCTCGGAGTNACATAGAGGCTCCCTGTGTTCATTTATCTGCCCGGGTTTCTAAGACCTGAACGGGAAGACATTCTGCATCTTCACTCCCTTGAGAGACCGGGAGGGCACCTGTGGCCTCCGTGAACAGGGCAAACTTCTTGTCTCGGAGTTTTATTGGTTCTCTATGTAAACCAAGAAGTATCAGCCTCTTTCTCTCCTTTATTTTCTTATCTACAATATTCTTTCCTTATCTCTCTAAATCATCCGCCGACGCCGTTTTCCCTTCAGGTTCCGCTGGGGGAACCTGAAGTGCGGGGCTGGACCCCAGCACTCCAGCCCTGCCCCCAGTGTGGAGATGGAGGCAGAAAGGGCTCCTCGCCTCCCTCTTCCCCAAGCTGCAGCAGAGGCCCAGCCAGGCCCTCGGGTCAGGACGGAGAGCCCGGGCACTGGGCTGGGTGAAGGGGGTGTGAGGGAGGCTCCCTTCCACACAGGCTTCCTTCACACCACTCCCTTCCTAAACTGTCTGTCAAGGCCTTACCTCAGAAAGGTGAAAAGGGAAGCACTCTGAAGAATGCCCTCGGGGCAACACTTTCCCTGCTCCCCTCCTCAGACTAGATGTGGAGGAAGGCAATCTCCTGTCAGGTGTGAAGGGCTCCGTGGCGCCCACCCCTCACAGTACCTGTCGGGGCCTTGGTGTCAGCCTTCCTGCTCTCCCGGTCCCCCTTCTGGGCCCACACGTGGACCGTGTACTCCACGCCCGACCTCAGGCCTGTCAGGACGGTGCTGGTCTGCTCCTTCCCCACCGGAACCTCCCTGGTGTCTCCGTCAGCAGAGGTGTAGCGCACCAGGTACCTGTCGATGATGGCCTGCACTGGGGCCCAGGAGACGGTGGCTGTGTTCTCCGTTACCTGCTCAGTCACCAGGTTCTGGGGGCTGTCAATTTCTTTTTAAATAGGAAATACTGAATTTTAGGGCCAAAGGAACACATCACCATTCATGATACTTTTATTAACAATATAATTCCACTGAGAACATTTTTCCAGGGGAAACAAACCACTGGAAAAATGTTATATTAAAACTGAAAGGAATTTGATCTTCTCCAAGTTTATCGACATGGAAATTTTTTGTCCTTCTAGTTCCCATAAAAATAAAAATCTCCTGAGCAACAAGACAAGCGACCCAAATGGCAGCTGAAAGAACCTCTTTTGCTATCTCCATGGTGTATAGCTATTTTGTTTCACAGAATTTGAGAGCTGAGAAGTTACATCTTTCAAATTTCTTCCCTTTCATAAAAGGGGAGAAGGGAGATCTAGAGAAATGAAAAGGCTTTTCCAAGATCCTGCTGTTTTCTTGCATTAAAACTTGGACTGTGGGACTTCCCTGGTAGTCCAGTGGCTGAGACTCTATGTTGCCAATTCAGCGGGCATGGGTTCGATCCCTGGTCAGGGAGCTGGGATCGTGCATGCTGTGTGGCATGGCCTAAAGATAAACAAACAAAGAACAAGAAAAAAAAAAAAACTAGACAAAAAACCTAGACGCTCTTCCTCCTGAATTTTGAGCCCTTTCACCTTCTCAAGGCCTTTGCTCCCTTTTACCTGCCCTCTCTCTCCTGTGCCATCAGTCTCTCCCCATCTCCCGTCATTCCCAGACAAACAAGCTCTAGGCTCTCCCGTCCCTCTGCTCCCCTTAACCAACAGACTTCTCAGGTGAACCCGCCTGTATATTCCACCTCCTGTTCACTCCTCAGTTCAGTGAAGTTTAGCATTTTCTACAGCACATCACTATAACTGCTAGCCTAGGTCACCAACAACCTCATCTTTCCAAATTCCATGGACACCTGTCATGCCCACCTTGCTCAACCTTTGAGCAGCATTTGGTAGAGCTGAGCCACTACCCCTGTCTCAAAACACTCTCAGCCCTTGGCTTTCAAGACTATACACTCCACTGGGTTTCTCTTAACTGCCTCCTTCTCTTTGATTTCCATCAGCAACCTGAAAACATAGGGGAACCTGAGGTGCCCTCTCTTCCTCTCTGTCTACAGAGCCATCTGAGCCATCTGAGCCATCTCCGCAGCTTTATTAATGTTCTAATCATTTACTTAGGGCTGTGTCAGGTCTTAGTCACAGCACATGGGATCTTCGTTGAAGCATGCAGGATCTTTCGTTGTGGCACATGGGCTTCTCTCTAGGTGTGGCACGTGGGCTTTCTAGTTGAGGCACTCAGTAGCTGCCCCCCAGCATGTGAAATCTCAATTCCCTGACTGGGGATAAAACCTGTATCTCCTGCATTGGAAGATGGATTCTCAACCCTAGACCACCAGGGAAGTCCCTCCACAGCTTTAAACACAGCCGGATGCTCACAGCTCCCCAGTGCCTATCGACTCTGAGCTCCTGTGTTTCTAGCAATTCTGAGTCCCTGACTTATATCTACAAAAGCATATCTACCACAGCATCTAGCATGTATTAAACACTCAATAAATACTTGTAGAATCAATAAATAAGTCTCTCAGTTAAGCAAGAAATCCCATGAGTACCTCAAGCTTAAGCATTTAAAAGTCTTAATGTTCCTCCTCAAATCTGTTTATCAGTCAGAAGATGCCCCAATTGTCCATGTTGCCCAAGTCAGAAACAGATGTCATACTTGGTTCCTCACTTTCTTCTTGCCCCACATCTCATCCATCAACAAACACCGTCACTGATGCCTCCAAAATATGTGCCCTGATATCCTCTTTTCTCATCCCTATTGCCACCACACTTGTTCATCCTCTCTACCAACTCGACTAATCTTCCCCCTCTACTCCTGTCATCTCTACCATTTATTCTCCTCACTGTGGCCTGAATGACCTTTTTTAAATGAATATTACCTCATTCCATTCTTCTCCTAATAGATATAGCATGCTCCCTCTTTGAGGTACTGGGTGGTCCTATATGACCTGACCTTTCCCCCTGCCCCCATCATCTCATGCCACTTTCTCTCCCCACCTCTATGCTCCAGCAACACCAGCCTCCTTTCAAGTTCTTCAACCATCTTGTGCTGTTCCAAATCAGGGCCACACACTTGTTCTTCCCTCTGCCCAAGATGGCTAGTTTTCTCCAACCCCCTTCTGCCCTTCCTCTACAAGCACGCTGTCCAAGAGATCTCTCTGCAATGATGGGAAGAGTGTAGAATCTATATGTTAGTCACACATGGCTACTAACCATTGGAAATGTGGTTAGTACAATTGAGGAAATCATTTTTTTAACTTTATTTTGCTTTACAATACTGTATTGGTTTTGCCATACATTAACATGAATCAGCCATGGGTGTACTTGAGTTCCCAATCCTGAACTCCCCTCCCACCTCCTACCCCATATCATCTCTCTGGATCATCCCTGTGCACCAGCCCCAAGCATCCTGTATCCTGTATNTTGTAGCACACAGGACCTTCACTGTGTTATGCAGGATTTCAGGCAGACTCTCTAGTTGTGGCGCGGGCTCAACAGTTGCACATGCAGGCTTAGTTGCTCTGAGGCAAGGGAAGTCCTAGTTCCCCCACCAGGGATTGAACCCATGTCCCTGGCATTGCAAAATCAATCAGGGAAAGGCCTCCATCAGCCTCTTCTTATGAAACTATGACTACTACTAAGAATGCAGAAAAAGTGAAAGTGTTAGTCACTCAGTCGTGTCCAACTCTTTACAACCATAGCCCACCAGGCTCCTCTGTCCACGGGATTCTCCAGGCAAGAATACTGGAGTGGGTTGCCATTCCTTCCTTCAGGGGATCTTTCCAACCCAGGGGTCAAACCCGGGTTTCCCATACTGCAGGCAGATTCTTTACCATCTGAGCCACCAGGGAAGCCCACTACTAAAATGTTAATAATCACTTGCAAACAAAATATGATCTGAAAATTTCTTGCCACCTGAAATCCATCAGCACTGGTGGACTGGAACTTGGAGGCACAACTAGAAAGAGGGCATGGTCCCAGACTGCCACCTCTGGAGACCGGGACTGGGCGTGCCTCACACTCACTGGCAGAGCAGGCCTCTTGGGATGAAAGGGCAGTGCGTTCAGAACACAGACACCAGAAGGGCCTCGTCCTGGGCCTCCGGAGGCTCAAGCAGTCTCTGCGAGGATGCTCAGGAGAAAGTGTGTACCCCGAGGGATAGGGCTCTCTCCTCACCCCATTGCCCCTTTCTGTGCAAAGCATGATTCTGCACATGTCAGGGAGGAAATGAAGAGAGCCTCCAATGGTGATATGTCACTTTGGGGAAATCAGTGCTCAACTGGGAGTGGGGACACTTTGACTGGCAAACACCCAGAGAGTCCTGCCTCTTGAAGTCCCTGGCCCCCATCCTCTCCCACATCTGTACAACCCCCAGGCCTCTCTCCACCTCTCCCTGCCCCAGATCAGTACTTGTCACTATGGCTGCCAGGACCCTCAGCCCAGGTCCATGGCTTTGTAGGGTGTAGGCTGCCTGCGTGTGTAGCCCTGTCAAGATCCATCATATCCACATGGCTGTATGGAGGAAGCCTTATGTTATTATAATCAAGTCTGATAGAATAATATATGAAAAGCACCTGGCACGTAGTATGTGGTCAATCAATGGCATCTGGCTTTTTCAACACATTATAGTTTTACAGGTCATTTGCAAAAAGTGAGCTTATGTAACACACCTCTTCTTAGAGAAAAAAAAAGCACATAGGAATAAGCATGAGACAAGGGGCTACCTCTAGGATTACACACCAATTTAGCTCTGTGGCAGCCACTACAATACTCTAATATCTGGGAAACAGAGATCAGAAAGATTAGAGAATGACCCTCAAAGAAGAAACTGAATGTTTCCATATATCCCCTTGTTTTTGGATTTCCTTTCTATCTAGATAACCACAGAGCATCAAGGAGGTTCTTGCTAGTTTACTATTTTATACATAGTTGCGTATATTACATACGTCAATCCCAATCTCCCAATTCATCCCACCTCCTCTTTCCCCGCTTGGCATCCATACACTTGTTCTCAAAAACTGTCTCTATTTCTGCTTTGCAAATAGGTTCATTTGTACCATTTTGCATATATATAACTGATTCACTTTGCTATACAGCAGAAACTAACAGTAATGAGGGCAGGCTTGCCTTTACATATAATAAAATTATGATAAGTCCAAAAAAAAAAAAGAAAGATGAAGGAAGTCTTCTTCTAAAAAAAGAAAGAAAAAGAAACTGAAGTCTTTTCATCACTGCCTGTGGATTAAGGACAGTCCTAAAGAGACGTGTTAAACTGCATCTGTCCCACTTGGGTGAACAGGACTAAGCTACCACCAAGGATTATGGGAACCGATCCAGGGAAGTACAGATTTCTGGCACAAGGCCTGATTTTGACACACAGCCTTGAGGCTCCTCCTCCCTGCAACAGTCCCAGCAACCCCAGGAACAGAGAAGAACCAGGAAAAAGCCATCTTGGCTATGAAGAGTGAGAAGGTAGGAGGCAAAATAGAATCATTGTATGTCAGGGTTACAGAGACCTCACTCAGAGAGGACATGTGACTTCTCCAAACTCATAAACTCAGTAAGAGGCCAGGCCAGCTTGGAACTTGGGACCTCCCTTTCTCTCAACTCCCTAACAACAGCAACAACAATTTAAGAGGCTCTTTAAAGAGCTGCTCCTCTCCTTGATAAATTTCAGGATGGGAATCGGATGCCAAGATACAGATGTAGGAGGAAAGCCTCAGTGATAGGACCCCCCACAATGCACTACATCACTGGAAGGAGCCAACTTAGCAGGACCAAGGCCTCCCTCTCTGCCAAGAACGAATATGGGGAACATAAACAGTCTTTTCCATGGAACAAAGCCTTTTAGTAGCCTGCTGCAGCTGGCCAAATCCGAGATGAGTCACAGCCGCGGCTCAACTAGGAGATGGGCCCTCCTGCCCTGGCCCCAGCTTCCTCCTCAGGCTGCAATCTCCCACCTGCTGGACACTAGTAGCCCCAGTGGGAACTTTCTCAGGGCCATGGGAGGTGAGGGACAGCTAAGACAAGAGTTACGTGGCTTGATAGGAGAGATTCACTTTTGAGTGCATGTATTAGGTGGTGCCAATGGTAAAGAACCTGCCTACCAGTGCAGGAAACATAAGAGATGCAGGTTTGATTCCTAGGTCAAAAAGGTCCCCTGGAGGAGGGCATGGCAACCCACTCCAGTATTCTCGCCTGGAGAATCCCATGGACAGAGGAACTTGGCAGGCTATGGTCCACAGGGTCGCAAAGAGTCAGACACGTCTGAAGCGACTTAGCACACACACACTCAAATAAAGGTGAGTCCCATTTCAGAGAGATCTACAAAACTGGGGATACAGAAAAGGCAACTAAGGAGTTCTAGCGCGTAAGGACAGGTTATTCTGCTTTATAACAAGATTCCCCCACATGGGTGGGTAGGGTTACAGGTCCTGGGTCTATGCTGACACACTCAACAGCACGGGTCCACTCTCCAACCCATGGCCACAGGCTTAGGGACAGCCTTCTCCATTCACAACAGGCACGTGTGAGCCACCTAGCTGGCATAGTGGAAAATGGCACAGTCAGGGCCTAAAACCTATGGAGACATGGGCTTGAGGGCAGGGACCAGCGACAGGGCCTACACTACTGTTCTGAAGGTGAGTTCACCGAAGAGGTATATATAGTACCTCTTCAGTATAGAACTAGAGTAGCTATGTTTTCTCAGGTCTCCTCCACTGCTGTTCACTGTGGCAAAAAAACTATTCAAAAGATATCAAATGTAGAGAATGTACTCACAGAGATCGATCCATCTTCCTGCTGTCCTCCTCTAGCTTTGCTTATGGAAAGCAACCCTAAACTCAAATGTCATTCACTAGTTTACTCTGAATCTCCTAAACTTTGTAGGCCTCAACATTCTCATCTGCAAAATGAGAATAACAATGTTTGCAATGTTAGTAGAAGGACCAAAGATAATGTTCATGAAGCCCCTCAGTACGTAGAACACAGTGGGGCCTCAAAGGCTAGAGATTCTCATTATTTTTCAGCTACAGGGTGTAGATGTGAGGTGGCTGAGAGAGACAGGAGTTCTGAATGATACAGGAGCTCATCTTGAAACAAAAAGGAGCTAGAGAAGGAAAGTTTTAGGGGCTGGGCCATTTCAAATGAAGCACTGTGTATGGGAAGCAATAACAAGTGAAAAGGATAGTAAGAGTTGCCAAAACTTCTTTCATAGCACAGTCTCAGGGGAAAAGTTCTGAGAAAATTGTTAACAAGTGAATATGCTAGACCATATGTTCTAATGTGCCTGGGAACATGGGAGATTATGAAAAAGCAAGGGGTCCTTTGTTTCAGACTCACTATGGAAAGGCATGAATTACAGACGTTATTACAAAATCATAAACATTAAAAAGTAAGAGAAGGAATTTGAAACTCATGCAGTCCCACTTTCCATGTTACAGATGGAGCGTCACCTCTCACTGAGGGGCCTGCCTCTCTGGCCATCTGATGCGATGCAGCTGTGACAATCTGATGGGGAAGCTTGGGAACACTTCTCCCTAGAGACTCTGGCCTGGCTGGTGCGAGCTTCTCCAGAAGCTGACCTGGTTCTGAGGTTTTTAGAAGTGCTTTTCAGTGCACTTTGAGCTTGTTAACAGGGTAAAATTTTTCAGTCGACACTTTCTCTTCCATGGTCTGAGTTCCACTGAGTGATTCATTTAATGGAAAATATTTGAACTGTGCCAGCTCCACCCTGTACGTGCATATACCATTCTTATATTCCAGTGTGTTTTTCCATCTCATGGAATGCAAAACATCTGGAGAAAAGAGATTCTTCCCCTCCCTCTTACATTAACTAACAGTCTAGCCAGTTGTGAGAGTGTTTCCTGACCTTTGAAATTATTGTGTCCTTTTTTGTCATGTTAATAAGGCACATAATACAAACTTATTTGCAATCCAATAAAATATCCCATCCTGCTTTTAGAATATAATAAGCAATAAAAATACTTCTTGAATGCTCATGTTCTAGCTAGGATAATACACTTGAAAGTTTAACTGGCAATTCAAGGCCATTTGTAATTAAATGCTCTAGAAATTCAGGGGCACAGATGGTTGCCATTTAACATGGTCCTAGAAGGCCTCAGTGGAGCGGCCAGTGTAGGGGCTGACCCTGGAGGGATGTGTGATGTTACTGCTGTGAGCCCTTGAAGGGCAGGGACCAGGGCTCATCGTCTATGTATCTAAAGGAACCGTATCTCTAGGACCCAGTGATACTCGGCAATTAATGCTTGTTGAACTGACTTAACTGACAGCTAGAGATAACAGTGGAGAATTTGCCAGGCAGGGGTAACAACACGAACAAACCCACGAGGTAGAGAGAAGCCTTCTGTGTTAGGGAACCCCAAGAAGAGTCCAGTTGCAGGAAGGCTTCCTGGTGGGAAATTCTGAGCACGACAATGGCCCAGGTTGAATGGGCCCACAGAAGCCAGGATAAAAGGGCTCCGTCTTACCCAAAACAAGGAGAAGCCACAGGATTTTTTTAGTCAGGGAGCAAAGAGTAAGAAAATTAACCAGAAATTCCCTGGTGGCTCAGATGGTAAAGAATCTGCCTGCAGTGCCGGAGACCCAGGTTCCATCTCTGGGTCGCGATGATCCCTTGGAGAAGAGAAAGACAACCCACTCCAGTATTCATATCTGGAGAATTCCATGGACAGAGGAGCCTGGTGGGCTGCAGTCCGTGAGGTCACAAAAGACACGACTGAATGACAGAAACTTTCAATTTCACAATGAACAGGGAGATAAATGTAGGTGCCCTTTTAGTTTTGCGTCCACCAAAGTGGACATCCTGGGTTCCAGTTCCAGCCCTGCCACTTCCAAGCTGGGCAATCTTAAGCTTAATTTCTCTAAGCCTCAGCTGTCTCATATGTGACTTAGAAATAATATTAAGACCTACCACACAGGATTATAATCAGAACTAAATGAGATAATTCATGAGCAGTGCACAGTTAGTATAATGCCTGGGGCATGGTAAGCTCTCGATTAATTCACAGCTACAGAAAAAGCCTCTAGAAGCAAGGAAAGACCTGCCATTTTCCAACTCATTGATGGTGATTCACTAGTCCACCATTCATGCAGGCTGCACAGTACACACTGTATGGTTAAAAAGTTAATGTATATTTTATCCTTTATGATTGCCCAACTATATAATTCTTTCACATCCCAGCTATGCAATCTGTTAGGCAGCAGAAACAGTGAATTCAATTCTTGCACCATGTCACTCTTATTCTCACCACCCCAACCAGCTACTGCCAGGACTGAATTGAAAAGAACTACAAAACTTTTCAAGAAAGTCTCCAAATTCAAATATCCCTTCTTTGCTGGCTCCAAGGATTAGCCTTTACCCAGCGGCATCAAGCTCACAGCCTCCCAACGTGACTTGGCAGTCATCCCCATGAGAGTGTTTGCACGAGGCTCACAATTCAATACGGGCTCAAGCACTGTCTAAAAACTAAAAATTATATAGGACATCTTGCATATAAAACTATCATGATTTCAAATTCTTTTCTGATTAATAAATTACAAACTTACTGTCAAATATTACTGATTCATAGCAACATTTGTCATCGTATATTTTCTTAATCCACAGATGCTAAATCTATTGCTACTCCCCTGCGAAAGTCTTTAATATCTCTTGACATTTTAAAGCAAACTCCCTGAGTGTGTTTGTCATGAAAAAACACCTAAATGACAAGAAAAAAGTTATAAATCACCTGTCTTGAGTACTGTGGAGCTGTGTGCCTAAGTCCAAGATAATAAATGCCTTGGAAAGAACCCAGTGATTGAAGCTATTAAAATAAGCAGAAAGGTGTTGGAAATGGCCTATCCCCTTGACTCCAAGAGCCAGATGGAGATTTTCAGCAGCAAGAAAAATGTGGGATAGAAGAAGTTTGCTTCCCCTCTCCTGCCCCGCACCCCTCCATGAGAAACGTCAGTTCACAGAGAGACTGGCTGTCTCTAAACACAGAAGTACAAAGTTTTTATCCAAAGAGGAGTCAGCCAAGAATATAGCAGAATGTGAGCATGGGATGCATTCACAGCACCTCCTCGTGGTTCTTACCTGTCCTGCCGTTGAGAAGAATCGGCTTGCCCTCGAGGTCTCCCCTCATGGGGATGACGGTGATCTTATATTCCGTCCCCGGCTGCAGACCTGGAAACAAGCAGCCAGTGCCAGGTTGAGTACGGGCTCTGGACCCTGGAGCCCCAGCACTGCTCTTCCGGGGATTTGGCAGGGCAAGGGGCAGGGCTGTGCGTCTCCCCTCAAGACTACAGCCTACCTAAGGCAGCTCAAGAGCTGCAGGACCAGTGGAGCATGAGGCATCACTGAGGAGCTTACGGGCCAGAATGGCCGAGATGAATCTGATGAGGCTCTGGTTTCTTCCTTGGGCCATTAAGCACATATTTCCCAATTGTATTTATAGCCCAAATGTTTTTCTGCTCCCGACAATCATTTTCCCTCAAAAGTTTCTTTCCTTCCTATTGTAAGAATTCACTTAAATTCTTTCTCTTAATTTTCTTTTTTATCTTCACTTTACTCAGCCTTTTCTGTTTCTTTTTTGCTCTTAATTTTTGTTGTTTCTCTGTAGCAGCCACCTGAATGCTTGTTCCTCGTGGCACAAAAATTCAGACTTTGGTGACAAAATGCAGGCAAATGGCAGCATGTATGAGACATACCCCACAAAACATTGAGAACCCCAAGATGACCTCTTAAGACAGAAATCAGAGGGTGGAGGGCAGGACAAAGCGCCAGAGGAGGATGTACCAAGGAGCTAGGAAGCCTCGGGGCCCCTCACTTGCACCAGCCCCTTCCAAGGCCATGTGCCTGGGCATTCATGTTTATGTGGGTCCTGAAAACTGTGCAAGCCTCAGGTGCCACAAAACATTACCCAGCCCTGCGTGGCCCCACTGTGGCAGCCATCTGATTTCCAGTCTCCCAGTGTTTGCTCAGTCATCTGGGATGAGGAATGTCCCACTCCTGTCTGCCTAGCTCAACTGCTTTCACATATGGCACTGAACAAACCAAGTTCGACCAATTTCTCAATTTCTCTCTCTCTGCCATACCACATACACAGACACACACACATTCAGTTCTTCCAAAAAGAAAGTCTGCCATCAAATCCCCTCTGAGACACAGAGGCTTACAAGGGGTTAGCTGACTTGGAAGAACATTTCAGACGTGTAATCTGCTACCCGGGTGCTCCAAGATCCTGGAATCAGCCCTGGGATGCTGAAGCAGAGTCTTCAGGCCCCTCAGAGTGGGCTGACCTCTGTGAGCTCCTGGAGTCAGGGTTCAGGTGATTCTCAAGGCCTCAGAATCCTCTGTGCACAGCTGAGCACTGTAGTTGCTGGTCCCCACAGCTCACACAGTCCCCACCTCAGCATCCACACCAAGCATCTCGCATCCCCAGTGCTGGCTCTTACCTGTGATGTCATATCGGCTCTTCGGGTCACCGCTCTTGGGCACGGTGACCTCGGCCACCTCTTGCCCTGTCAGGGGGCCATACTGCAGCTTGTAGTAGTCCACCTCGGTCAGGGGGTTCTCCCATTCCACGTCAAGGGAGTTCTCCGTCTCATCCGTCACCCAGGCAGTGCCAGGCACAGCAAGATCTAGTGCAGGGGTCAGGGAGGGCAAGAGAAAGTGGGGAAGACCAGGGCCCCTCTCTGTAATAGGCCGTTGGCTACCAAGTCAGCTCCTACTCTTGACACTCTGAATGCAGGCTGCAGCCCCAGGACATGTCCTTAAAATGTGTCCTAACATGTAACTGTTGGTTTTCACACTGTCCATGGAGGACAGACTGTCTTCCAGGAAACTCCTTCCCTATCCCAGCCCATCAGATGCCAAGCAACCCTCCCTGTCCACGTTGCCATGGCCAAGCCCTGAACCTCAACTCCGAGGTGAGCTGTCAACACACTCGGCGTTGGGGGCAGTCACACAGCTCTGAACTGAACATTCACTCTTTAGCTCTTCAGAGACACAGCCCCGTGACAAGACAAGGCCATGTAGAGTTTGGGAAATATATTTCAAATTTCCTGGAATGCAACACTGGTAATACAACCAGCCCCTTCCTCAGTCTCCCAAATTACAGTTGCTTCCCCTTCTCCTCAAATTCTCCTGTAAGACTGACCCCTAGGCAAAACTGTAAAATAGAAGAATTTTAACTTGGTCCTTTGAACGATTCTTCCTGCACCTTCTACCAAATTTTAGCACCTCTCCCAGATACCTGATATCCTCAGCTGCTCTACCTATTGATCCTGTGAAGGAAGAAAGTAACTGCATAGTTACTTCATGCCCTGCTGGCTCAGTCGGTAAAGAATCTGCCTGCAATACGGGAGTTCAGTGGTTAAGTTGTGTCTGACTCTTTGCAACCCTACGGACTATAGCCCATCAGGCTCCTCTGTCCATGGGATTTTCCAGGCAAGAATACGGAGTGGATGGCCATTTCCTTCTCCAGGGCAATGCAGGAGACTGGAGTTCAATCCCTGGGTAGGGAAGATCCCCTAGAGAAGGGGATCCCCACTCCAGTATTCTTGCCTGGGAAATTCCATGGACAGAGGAGCTAAGCAGGTTACAGTCCATGGGGTTGCAAGAGTTGGACACGACTGAGCAACTAAACCATACCACTGCCACATGAAGTATTAATGGCTAAATGTTCACCCATCCACTCAGAAGAAAACGAAAATATGATGCCTGTTACCAAGGAACGGATTGCTGGCGTGGCTCTGTGGGAAGGACTTTTGGGTGCTGGTGTTGGAGAGGGGTCTGGGTCCCTGGGAGTGCTTTGAATTCCAACGGCCACCTCCCAGGCCAGTGCCACCTGGCCTGAAGTTTGGAACAGGAAAGACAAGCCCTAGCCTCTCGGCCTCACTCCTCTCCTCACCTCCCATGCCTTGGTTCTGAAGGTATTCCCACCAGGCTGACTGACCCTTGTCAAGGACACAGAACAGAGAATTTGTGTATCGGTCAAGGGGTGAAATCTCAAGGCCTGTGACTCTGAATGTTTCTGAATCTCTGTTATGAATAAAGAGCTTCACGGAGCCTTTTCCCTGAAGCACTCCCTCCCAAGCTCTGCCTTTCACCTGCCAGCCTCCAGGTTCTTCCCTCAAAGATGGCAATTCCTTGAGGGAACGACATGTCACGAGGTGAATAATGGAAATGACCCAAGGGTTACAGAAGGGGCACCACACGGCTCACAAGCAAAAAAGCAGGAACTCCATGAGAGCGCAAGGTGAGCATGGGGACAAGTGTCTCTCGGGCTGAGGGGCCCCAGAGGAACAAACCATAACGGGTTTCACTTGAATTGGATTAGACAACTTTGCAGTCGTCTTTGCAGGATTTTACAAGTCCCCAGGGCAAGAAACCAGGAGTGGTTGCTAAGACTTTCAGAACTGATGTCTCTGCTTTTCACTGAGAGACTGTGGGCACTGTCCTGGCTGAAGACAGGGGCACTCAGACAAAATCAGAAAGAGAAAAGCAGCCCAACAGCGGGGGGCTGGCTTGACTCTCACAGGTGGGCCTCCGTGTTCTCCCGTTGAACACACACGGTTTCACAGGGACTTCCCTCTGCTCCCAGTGCAGGGGCCCAGGTTCCATCCCTTGTCAGGAAACTAGATCCCACATGCATGCCACAACAAAGATCCTCAGTGCCACAACCAAGACCGGGAGCAGCCTAAATAAATAAATACAATTTCACAGGACATCAGCAGCAGACAAATTAAGATGAAACAAGACCATTCCAAGATCATGTCTGCACACAGGCCAAACATGAACCGAACATTGTCCAAATCACAAAAATGACTAAACATCCTCCCTTCTGACTAATATGAGTGACTATTCCCCCTTCCTTTTTTTTTCAAACCAATGACAGCTTTAGTCTCCCTCTAGTCTGCCCTCTTTCTAGATAAGATTCACTAAGATACCAGTCACAGGATTATCCCCAGTTCATGACAGTATGCAATTGAAAGTAAATCCCTGCTTCTCTAACCCTTCTCTCACATCACCTAACACAAGTCCAAATCCTACACCAGACCCCTCAAACACTGTCTTCCTGAGACACCCGTGGTCTGCCATTGTGTGCACTCCCTGAGGCAACAATCAATAAACCCAACTTGTTCAACTACAGGGGTGTTCTGAGAGGTCTTCGGCTAGAGGGCATTGATGATGGCAATCACAAACTGTCCTCCCAAAGAGGATAAGTCCTTTACGCTCTTTCAAACACTGAGCTACCCCTACCGTTTTCTATTCTTAGCACCAAAATGGACAGGCAGCCAGATATTTCTGCAAAGATACTGCATTCCAAAGGCCCATCCACCTGGATCTCCCTGGACTTTCCTTCAGAGTTTAGGGGAAAATGGAGGCAGCTCATTTTTATCACACCTAGAACAGTGCCTTTTTATTTTTTTAAAGTCACTTAGTCGTGTCTGACTCTTTGCAACCCCATTGACTATGGACCCTAGACTCCATGGAATTCTCCAGGCCAGAATACTGGAGTGGGTAGCCTTTCCCTTATCCAGGGGATCTTCCCAAACCAGGGATCAAACCCAGGTCTCCCACATTGCAGGCAGATTCTTTACCAGTTGAGCTACAAGGGAAGCCCAAGACAGTGCCTGGCAATGTTCAAATAAATATTCAATAAGGTATGCTGAGAAAAGGAATGAATTTGAATCACTCAAACAACTAGGTTTCTCTGAACCCTTGAAGGTCCTAGGCTTTCATAGGAGTGAATAATTTCCAAAGAATAAGCAATTATGTTTGTCCTTCCAAACATCTTGGTAGCATTTAGTGGTGCCCTAGAGATTCTGTCCCTCCAGATCCATCTGCCTTCCTGTTCTGTATCCCAGATTATGACCTCTATGAACTGTATTAGCTGGGTTCCCTGGCCCTCTGACTTCTGGTCATGTGCAGCCAGTGAGAGTCACCAGAAGACTAGAGGGCAGGAGAGAGAGTGTGGGCAACTGTTCTCCTTCACTGCCTCCTGATGAGGACACAGTGGACTGCCTGCATTCCTCTACCATAGGCCCTTCATCAGGCAGCCATCTCCTAAAGCTCTTTCTGTGTCCCAGTACCAGCTTTCATCCCCTGCCCCTTCAGAGTGCGGTAGATCTCCACTGACACTAGCCCTGGAGTATTTCATCATCCAAACCCTATCTATACCTTTATAAATAACCTCTTCACTAAACTTTCTAAGCTGCCCTGTTTGTTCCCTCTCTTTCCTGCTGAAATGAATCTAACTGATACAGGTGGCTTCAGCAGACCCCCAGTCATACCAACTTGACCTTGTTCAGAGGTTCAGTGAGGGTGTGAGGATGCAGGTGTCCTCCATGACTGCTTGTACATGGGTGCCAGGGCAACCAGAGAAGACTCTTGAGAGTCCCTTGGACAGCAATGAGATCAAGTCAGTTAATCCTAAAGGAAATCAACCCTGAATATTTGTTGGAAGGGCTGATGCTGAAGCTCCAATACTCTGGCCACCTGATATGGAAAGCTAACTCAATGGAAAAGATCCTGACACTGGGAAAGATTGAGGGCAGGAGGAGAAGAGGATGACAGAGGATGAGATGGTTGGATGGCATCATCGAGTCAATGGACATGAACTTGAGCAAACTCTGGTAGATGGTGAAGGACAGGAAAGCCTGGTGTGCTGCAGTCCATGGGGTTGCTAAGAATCAGACTCAACTGAGCAACTGATGAATAACAATCTCGGGGAATGGAGAAGGGCCTGTAATTCCCAATCTAGCAGGCTCTATCACTGGCTTGGAGGAGCAGAGCGAGGGGAATAAGAATGGAGACTTTTCTTCAGAACCTAGGATTGCTGCAGCTGTATTTTACAAACTCCAAACCAGAGTAATGGCCTAAGTAGTAGAAGGGTACCTGCGGGGACAATGGAAGATGTATAGAGCAGGGCCTCTCCTGGGAACCCTGCCTGCTTCCTCACCTGTGGTGGCCAGGAGATGCTGTGGGCTGCTGGAAATCTCTTTCTTCACGTTGCGCAGGCTCACGATGTACTTGGTTCCAGGCAGCAAACCAAGGATCTCGTAGCTGTGCCGCTCCTTGGGCACTTTGATCTGCTTCACAGAGAGCTCCTTCCCCAGCGGGTAGTAGCTGAGGAGGTAGTGGTCTACCTGGCTGGAGGGCTCCCAGCTCACCAGCAGGGAATCCTCCGTGCTCCTGAGCAGCTGCAGTCCCTGGGGGGTGACCACTGCACACAGAACAGGTAGAGACAGTGAGGCACAGGGGTGGGGATCCACAGCCAAAACATATTCCTTGAGCACCTACTTCATATTGGGTTGGCCAAATCGTAGTATATGGAAAAACCCAAATGAACTTTTTGGCCAATCCACTGCTTAACACTAGGACGGTGGGTGTGGAGGATACACAGCCTGGGTAAGGCCCGACAGTGGACCCCCAGAAGTTATTATCTAGTTAGGAGTTAATATTGCCCCCCTATGTTGCCAGTGATGCTCCAAGTCTTAGTTCAAAACCATCCAACCTATGCCTTTAGCAGAAGTTAACATTAATCTTTAAACAGTCCAGAGATAAGAAAGAAAGCTACGAAAAAAAAGAGAGAGGGAGAGAGAGAGAGAGAACCAGCTGGGACCAAGATGGTGAATATGACCTCCAACAGACCCTGAGTCTCACTCTACCTTGAATTTCTATAGTGGCATATTAAAGTACACGCCTACCAGCAGCCTTGACTGGGACATTAGGAATCAAAAAAAATGACAAAAAGAGAGTGGCACCCCAATCCTTTGAAAAAGCTCTGCCCCTTCTCAGGCAGACTAATGTACACAGCTCCCCATCATTAACCTCACTCCTTCTTCCTTTGTTTTTACTCTTTAAAATTAAATCTCTCTTGCTAGGTGGGCCAGAAGTTGATCTGTACATCTAGTTCCCGCTTCTCCGTTCTTCGACCACTGAATACAGCTTGTGCTGTATGGATCTCAGCTTAAGTTTTGTTATTGGCAGCTAGAACCACAACCCTCCCCAGCCAGGCACAGAGCCTTAGCAGGGCCAAGGCCTGAGTAGGGTCTACAAGACTTCATTCAGTAACACCTACACACACACACACACACACACACACACACACCCCTACACACACACACACACACACACACACACACACACACACACACGATCACCTAAGACTACTGGTCCTCCAACCAGTGGTATCACCATCACCATGGAACTTGTTAGAAATGCAAGTTCTTGGGGCCGTACCTCAGGCCTGCTGAATCAAAGCTTCTGAGAGGCACCCAGGAATCTGTATTTTCACATGCTTTCCAGGGAATTCTGGAGTAGACTAAATAAAGGAGGGGTGCCCTACTTAGGACAAAATGTAAACTGATGGTTAAAGGGTGCCTGGACCACGGGGGCCGGGTCAGAAGGGAGGCGGGCCCAGGCACACATCCGCTCTCACCCTGGGCGCAGTCGAGGCCGGTGAAGCCCTCCTCGCAGTAACACTCGCCCGTGTCGCAGAAGCCGTGGCCGCTGCAGTCGCTGGGGCAGCGCCTCTCGCTGCAGTCCTCTGACGTGAAGTCCTCATGGCACTGGCAGACGCCACGCACGCATGTGCCGTGACCGCTGCAGTTCTCAGGGCAGTCAGGGTAGGCGCAGTCAGCGCCCACGTAGGGCGGCTCGCAGGCGCAGCGGCCGTCCACGCAGCGCCCGTGGCCGCTGCAGGCGCCGGGGCAGGCGAGCCGCTCGCAGTCGGCGCCCTCCCAGCCATGCTCGCAGTGGCAGCTGCACGTGTCCAGGGAGAAGGTCCCGTGGCCACTGCAGTGGCGGCTCAGACCTGCCCGAGAGAGAGGGGAACAGTCAGCGGAGGCTGGAGGGCTTGTGAATAGGGACTCTCCACCCCTGAGAACCCTGAGAGCAGATAATTTCAGGATTCTGCAAGACTCCTTCTGTAGAGGAGGGTAGGATCTATAGGGAAGTCTAGGAGCCTGCCCTTTCCACCATGGGACAGACTCGAGCCTGCGAAATCTATACTTTATGCCTGAAAAGTCACAGAGACCACCCTAGCCTTTCCCTTTGCATCCCAAGCGCTCCTGTGACTTCACTTGGTTCCCCCACCACCACCCAGTAAAAGATGCTAATTATTTAGTACTTTTCTATGAAAGCGCCTTAAATGCTCCAATCTGGGTATCAGTGGGCCAAGTTATACTAAGGGGCAGGGCTCCTGGGATGGGCAGGAGAGTTAGGCTGGGTGGGAGTTTGCCTTGATTGGAGGAGCTGGACCTAGCAATTCTGAGTCCTTAGGAAATGAGTTGAAGTTGAAGCCTGAGAGGTGGACCTGCAGAAGCTATGAAACAGCCCGGTCTCATTATGGGGATAACAGATGGGAGAAAGGTTAATTAACCAGGGTCCCTTCTCTGATTCCAGACAGCAAGAAGCAGTTGGAGGGTGGGCCAGTCCTCCTGGTCTGCTCACCAGCCCCAGCTTCTGATTCCCAGAATATCCTCTTTCCTTCGTAAAAACTTTTGACGTTCGGGCTGCTCAGGGACAATTTAATGCTCTTTTATTGCCATTTTATTAGCCCGCAGGGTCCTCCGTGTTTAGTTCTGCGTCTGGCCTATAGGAGGCGCTCTTAATGGTAGCAATTTCTTCTAGCATTAAAATGTATGCCAAAGTATACTGATTATTATTCTTTGGAAAATAATATGAGCAGTTTATGTTGAACAAAATGTGGTGAGGGAAGTGCTCACTGTTTGTAAAGTCAAATTATAGTACTTTATTGCTAACAAAAGAACGGTTTGCTGAATAATGAGCCAAGAAATCTTCTGTACATCATCTATAGTCCTCAGAACTAGACTAGCTGATAGAACTCTCCTCAACGGACAGTAGAGGAAATGAGGAATTTGCCCACAGTCACACACTAACGAATGGCAGAACTGAGATTTGTACCCAAACCTGTCTAGCTCCAAGCCATCAGTCTTCTTTCCTCTCCAACCTGTCGCTTTCCCTTATAAAGGGAAATAGAGATTGGATCCACAGGTAAAACTGCGCCCAGCAGCAGTCTCTTCTGAAAGCACTGACCCAACAGTCCAGACTCACTTTAAGAGTTGCTGGTCCCTCCCTGCTCAGGCTTGAAGATAACCCCTAGAGCTAGTACCAGTGATAACATCCCCCTTAGAGAAAACCCAGAGTGAGAGGCAGGGGGCTCACGAGCCTGGCAGAACACCCGAAGGTGCTCATTCAGAGTTTGTTGACTGGATACCAGGTGGTGCGCTCACCAGCTGCTCCCGGGCAGCAGCGCTGGGTGCTGCACCGCTCCTTCACCTCCACCATCTCCTCTTCCAGCTTCTTCACCCGGGCCAGGAGGTCCCACACGCTGCCTGCCAGCTCACAGTCCTTCTGTGGTGTCTGCAGGCGGATGTTGTGCCTGAAGACGATATTCTGTTCCTCAGTCTCCTCTGGGGCCAGGAGCGAGGTTCCATCACCATGAAGGGGCTGGGGGTCAGCCTCCACCTGGACCAAGGCAGACTTGGGCACGTCGATCTTGTAGGTGTGGCTGACGGTAACCTGTTGCTCCTTTTCGCTGCATCCAGGAGACTCGAGAGTGGCTGGGGCCGAGGTCGCCAAGAGCACAGAGCCCAACAGGAGCACCAGGGGGAAGCAGAACTTCCCCTGGAGACCCATCCTTGGGGAGACGGGGAACTGATGCTCCTGGAAGCCTGCATCCAGAAGAACATGCAAAAGAAAGCCAGGGACATCTGCTGATGGAAATTGGCCTTTTTAATGGATTCTAAGGGTCCACGGGAAGCTGAGAAACCAGCAAAAAAATTTCATCCTCTATCTCCTGAGGGCTCGAATTAGATTACTTTTTTTGTTCCTTCTTCACACATTGCACATTCCTGCCTCCTGCTTTGCTTACACTGTTCTTACTCCCTGGAAGGCCCTCCTCTTCATTTCTAATTCTGTATTTCACATGCACTTTAATAATAACAAGAACAACTTCTTGAAGTCAGGGCATACTTTGTGCCAAGCTTTGCTCGCCCTAATCCATCCTGACAACACTAACAATTGTAGCTGTACGTGGGACACAAGTTGTGTGCCAGGCACTATTCTAAACATTCTATGTTTATTATTTCATTCACTCGTCACAACAACCCTTCATGGAATATATGGTTATACCCATTTTAGAGATAGGGAAACTGAGGCACGGCTACCTCAAATGACTTGCCCACAGGCACACATGGCTGAGAGTGGCAGAATGTGAACCCGAGAAATCTGACCCAGAGTCCATTCTGGTACTGTGACATCGTGCTGCTTCATGAAGATAAGGAGGCAGAGGCTCACAGGATAGAGTGTTGACCTGGGTACCACGGCCAGAAAGGGCAGAACCTGTTCTCAGCCCCCCAGGCCAGTGTCCCACTCACCACCTCTGCCCACAAGTGAGCAAAAGAGCAGAATTTCTAATCAAAAATAACTTCCCCACAAAGTCTTCTCTTACACCCCCTCCCTCACCTCAGCTGGAAATTAGCTCTCCTTCTGCTGAACGTTGGAGAAGGCAATGGCACCCCACTCCAGTACTCTTGCCTGGAAAATCCCATGGACAGAGGAGCCTGGTAGGCTGCAGTCCATGGGGTCAAGAAGAGTCAGACACGACTGAGCGACTTCACTCTCCCTTTTCACTTTTCATGCACTGGAGAAGGAAATGGCACCCCACTCCAGTGTTCTTGCCTGGAGAATCCTACTGACTCTCTCGGTAGGGTCACACAGAGTCAGACACGACTGAAGTGAGTTAGCAGCAGCAGCAACAGCTGCTGAACATTCAGAGCAGTGTATGGGTCCCTCTGAGCATCTCTTAGCAGTGATTCTTGTAATTATTCTTGGATGCAACCTGTGTCCACACAAGACTAAGCCTTTTAAGGCTAGGACCCAGAGCCAGGTTCTCTCGGGGACCACCCACAAGACAGGAGCACAGAGCCTCACATGCTAGGGCTCCAATCAGCCTCCAGCTCCTCTGGTGCTCAGATGATTAGTTTGTCAGGCCACCTGGACCAGAGCTGGCTGTTAGGTTCCACAACCCCTGCCGCCCACAGAAGGTGTAGACCTCTGGCACCAGCTGTGTGCAGGAGGACCCCATCTCTCCCGGGGCCCCTGGCCAGCATCTGGGATGGCACATTCTTGATCACTAACAAGCCGAGTCAGGGCAGATGCCAGGGACCTGGTTTGCACCTCACGTTGACTCGCAGGTACTCAGTCACCAACCAGTACATCTCTCAGTCAAGCTGTCATCCAGAAACCAGTGTGCAGAGATGCCTCCTAACAATGGACTCCCGTGACCAACTCAAGACTCACAAGCATTTGTACTAGAGACCGGAGAAGTCAGGAATCCTAGTCCTTTCCCGGTGGCTAAGTCCCAGGCAAGTTCAGAGTCTCCCTCTCCATGTGTGAGGCAGCTCCTATGTATTGAAAAAACAAATGGAGCGGGTCCTAGGTGTCTATCCCTGCGAGTTCAGTCACTCAGTCACGTCTGACTCTTTGCAACCCTATGGACTGCAGCATGCCAGACTTCCCTGTCCGTCACCAACTGAGCTTTAAACTCCTCAGTTGTCAAGTGGGAATAGCAGTGGCTGCTTGACTGCATTGTATGTGGAAGGTACTTAGCACCATGCCAGGCACATGTGTTCCTGCTCGGTCACTTCAGCTGTGTCTGACTCCGTGACCCTACCGAGAGAGTCAATTCCTAGGTAGGCTGAAAAGAAGTCTGGGGGTCCCCAAGGAGGAGAAAGGGGTCTGCAGTTCTCAAAGAGAAAAGGACAAACTTTTTTTTCTTTAAGCGCAGAACTGATGATTGCACAACAAAACAACTCATCTTGCTCAAGGATATGTTTTTCCTTAAATTCTGTATATAACAATGTATCCTGCTTGAGGACATGTGTCTCCTTCTTGAGAACCTTCTGGCTAATCCTCTCATCTTAAAATGTATATTGTGGGAGTTGGTCTAGTAAGACCTTTACAACCTTGAGACATTCTTTTGATTTATTGTAATAACCAGTTAAAAAGTACATAGCTCACTTGCTAAGACTAGCAAGTGGGGCACTCTCCGTCCCCCTTCTGATGTCTATGTCAGAAGCTTTCTCTGTCCCTTGTTATACTTTAAAAAAAACTCTGCTACACAAAAGCTCTTGTGTGATCAAGCCTGGCCCCTGGTCCCAAAGCTAAATCTTCCTTGGAGATCATGAATCTGACATCATTCACCATAAGCTATCACTATGGACTATAGTCCACAAGGTTCCCCCGTCCATAGGGTTTCCCAAGCAAGAATACTGGAGTGGGTTGCCATTCCCTCCTCCAGGGGACCTTCTAGACCTAGAGACTGAACTCACATCTCCTCGATAACAGGGGGATTCTTTACACCATGAGCCAACTGAAAGCCCTGCCAAGCACATAGTAAGGCCTCAATAAATATTTTGAGGTTTTATTTTTAATCAGCTACTCAGTATGGCTTCCTTTTTTCTCTTATTTTTTTGGGGAAGGGTGATACTGAAAAGAATATACAACATAAATTGAATAGTTCTAATGAACTGTTAGGGGCTTCCCAGTGTCTCAGTGGTAAAGAATCCACCTGCCAATGCAGGAGACACAGGAGATCCAGGTTTGATCCCTGGATCAGGAAGATCTGGAGGAGGAAATGGCAACCCACTCCAGTATTCTTGCCTGGAGAATCCCATGGACGGAGGACCCTGACAGGCTACATTCCTTGTGGTTGCAAAGAGTCAGACATGAGTTAGTGACTGAACACATACACACACAATGAACTGTTTTAAAGGCAACAGTCATGGAACCACCATCCAAATTAAGAACTAGAATACTGTGGACAAGGGAGATATTATGCTTAATGAAATATCAAACAGAGGAAAATAAATACTCTACATTTTCACTAATATGTGGAATCTTAAAAATAAATGAATAAATAAAAGAGAAACAGACTCACAGGTAGAGAAAATTAGTGGTTATCAAAGAGGAATGAGGTGGGGGAGAGGCAAATGAAGTGAAGTGGATTAAGAGGTACATACTACTAGGTATAAAATAAATGTTACAAGGATATAATGTATAGCAGAGGAAATATAGTCACTATTTTATAACTTCATATGAGGTGTAACCTATGAAATATAAAACTACTACTTTGTACATCTGAAACTAATGTAATATTGTCAATTTAAAAAATTTTTTAAAGAACTAGAATACTGCTAGTGAAAGTGAAAGTGTTAGTCACTCAGTCGTCTCCAACTCTTTATAACCCCATGGACTGTAGCCCGCCAGGCTTCTCTGTCCATGGGATTCTCCAGGCAAGAATACTAGAGTGGGATGCCATTTCCTTCTCCAGGGGATCTTCCTGATCCAGGGATCAAACCCAGGTCTCCCACATTGCAGGCAGATTCTTTATTGTCTGAGCCACCAGGGAAGCCCTGAGCCACTAGGGAAGCTGCGAGAATCCTAGAAACCCCCACGTGTCCTCATCTGATGCTGCCTCTCCTCCACATCAATAGTTGAAATCAGAAGAACACCATCAAAAGAATTGACCTGGGCAGACTACTTCTGGGCAGAAAAAAAGGAAACTCCCTAGTCATTAAGCCAAATTCTAATACTGTGTAAAATCTTTAATTCTTAATAGTCACCATTTATTTTGTATCAGAAAGTAGAGGAAATAAATGCTGAAGGACCCTGGCAGAACTATTATTTAAAAAATAATAACAGTACAACAGTAAATGTTATTTGTCAAGTTGCTGCTACGTGCAAGGCATTGACCAGATGCATTAACCCTCGTGTAAGATTGGTGTTATTCTCCTTACCCTGGGTGAAGAACAAGGTGTTGAAAGTAAGCTCCCTTACCAGGAGCTGCTCAACTAGTAGACAACACAGGATTCTCATCTAGTGTATCTGATTGCAAGCCTGTGCTTGTTCTTCATTATGCGACGTTCTGATGCAAATAATGGATGAGTTCAGTATATACGATTTCTATGCAATGCCCTTCTTTGAACAAATGTCCTGTATGTTGTACCCAAAGATTGTGCCACCATTGTGAACTAACCAGAACAGCCCCAAAGGAAAGCTCTTCTTCATGTTACCCCTTTGCCACACTCACTCCATCTTGGCTCTTCCTATAATATTATCCAAAGCATGTATTATTGATAATAGTAATAGCACACCTCTTCTGATCACTTATTCCATTCCAGGAACTGGATCCAACAGCTTGCAGAGGTAATGGAATGGTCAGTAAGACATTTCTTGTCGTCAGCTGATTTAGACAGTTGGTTAATAAGTCCCCACACATTTTAGAGAAAGCTGTTCTACTGGAGGGTTTCTGGGGGGTGGGGAGTTTGGGGTGAATAAGAGGTGAATACAGTGCCTGCCCCTTGCCTGGAGGAATTCAGAGATGGGAGTTTGCCTGGAACGGGCTCCATGGCAGACATTAGAGGAAAGCCACAGTGGGAGGGCTTGCACCCCACAGTTTGGGGAGACAAAGTATATAAGTCCTTCCATAGGTGAAGTTCATGCCACAAACATGATGTGGCTGGGGCCAGAGTTGAGATGCTCCCCGCCACAGCTCACTCCAGGGGGCGAACTACCAGAGGGGGCGCTCAGAGGGTAGAACGGGGACGGTCTGAAGAAAAGAGGGGCGGGTGGAACCAGCTCGGGGAGCAGCTGCCTTAATAGGGCATCTGATAACTGGAGGGAACTATAACAGCCCTTGCTTGACGAAATGCCTTTTCCCTTCTCTTCTGACTCCCCACCCTGCCTCAGTGAGCAATGTGCCCGTTGGAGTGGGGGAGATGGAAGAAGGAAAACAGGCCAACCATGACCACCCCCGACCTGCTCACTCATCTTTGGATTCCAACATCACCCTAAACTGAGTGAAAAGAAAAGCAGCAGCTTGGGTGGGAGACCAGGACTCTGATAGGGAATGGACCCGCCTTTCACAAAAGGGGTTCTTTTCCAACCCCCAAAATGACCAACAGAGTCCTGGAATCTGCTGGAGATCTTTGTCAGAAGATGGAGAAGGTGAGGAGCACCGGTACAGTGATTTGGAAGGTAGGTGTAGGATAAAAATGACCGTATTTCATCGTTACTGTCTTCCAAAGTTCAGCTGAGTGATAAATCAGTCACACACACATTTTCTGCTTACTTCCCTAGAATGGAAACTGAGGCTCAGAGGCAACAAGCAACGTGCCCCCTGATTGTGCAGGAGACTGCAAGATCGTAGATTGGAACCCAGGTGCAGTGTCCACTAACTGAGCCACTATCTCCTGGGCGCTCTGCCATCACCAGTTACCACACAGATGGATCTGAAAAAGCACTTTCTAGGTACGGGCTGCACACAGGTTTCCACTGTCAAATCTCCTCTTCCCAGGCAACAATAGAGCTAAAAAGGCAGGCTTCAGACCTCTCTGCCCACTGCTGTTATCCAACTACCCCCTTACCCCCAGCCCATGGCTTGCTAGTCTCCAAAATATAAATGGAGTGCAGATGGTTTTCTGAAGAAGTTCTGAACAAATGCAAAAAAATCCATGGACTCTTGTCATAAACCACAGCGGGACTGGGCATAGCCCACCCAGTCTCTCGGTGTTTGTCTTTGAAGCCTGGGATAGGAGAAACTCCAGAAGCCCTTGTAGGATGTTCACTGTCACCCATCCCTCTGAGTTGTAGCAAGATGTCATTGCTAATTACAGCCTCTTGGATGCCACACATTGAGGTCAGATTTTCCTAGGCAGGCGTGTTTCTCTAAAGATGATGAGAATGGGGGAGTCTTCAACCTAGCTCTTCTGTCAAGGGTAACCGGCAAAAGGAGATGCCTTCTGGCCCTCTCTCCCACACGTGGCAGGAGGCTCAGAAGAAAGGGATGACCTCACTCACTCTTACGAACGGTGGCCACAGACAGAGCTCTGTGAGGACGGCGAGGAGACAGGGAGGGCAGTCACCCGGAAAAATGCAGGGCAAGTTTCTGAATGGGGATGATTATCCTGTGGGAAACAGTTTTCCATGCCGAGAAGAGTAACTGCTGTAGGAATATATCGGCAAAGGCTGTAGGAGTGCCGGGAAAACTCACGCAGAAAACCAACTGTCCTCGCGAATCAGTTTCATTGACTGATGTGCGTGCGGCGCATGCTAAGTCGCTTCAGTCATGTCTGACTCTTTGCAAATCTATGCACTGTAGCCCGCCAGGCTCCTCTGTCCATGGGGATTCTCCAGGCAAGAATACTGGAGTGGCTCCGGAAGAAATCTGTCCGACCCCAAGGATCGTACCCGAGTCTCTTGCATCTCCTGCATTGGCAGGCAGGTTCGTTACCACTAGTGCCACCTGGGAAGCCCCTCATTGGCTGAACCTTTATTTAATTCTGACTTCAGGAGGGGCGGTGGGTGATGGGGAGAAATAGGAGCAGTGTGCATTAAAACTCGGGACAAATGCTGCCTCCTATTGCTGTTCTGAGAAGGGCTCTTTGAGGTGTATCCTGCTGACCCTGAACTGGATGGATGGTCCCCCTAGTTCAGCCCTGAGGCTGAGCTGATGTCACTGGGCTCTACATTTATGCTTTATTTCCTTCTCTTTTGGCAGCCACATCTACCCCTGTGGCTTTCATTTCCAACTAAACACTGAGAGCTCCTCAATCTGTATGTGAGTTCCTACCCCAGACATCCCTGTAAGCTCAAGGATGACAGTGGCCGTGACTGTTGAACTTGTCCATATTCACAGCCTTATAGCACAATCCTGGCCAAAGTAATATTTTGTGTAAATAAGAATAGCCACTGGGTTTTTGCTGCTGTTTTCGTTTGTGTGTTTATTCAATGATGTGTACTGTGCCACATGCTTAATAATGAGACAGCATTCTCATTTAATCCTCAAAATCCTTGTAGTCAATTGATGTCATTCTTTGTTACAGGTACTCAGAGAGGTTAAGTAAGTTGCCTAAGGACACACAGCTAATAAGAAGCAAGTGTATTAGTCACTCAGTTGTGTCTGACTCTTTAGCGACGCCATGGACTGTAGCCCACCAGGTTCCTCTGTCCATGGGATTTCCCAGGCAAGAAGATTGGAGTGGGTTGCCATTTCCTTCTCGAGGGGATCTTCCCAACCCAGGAACCGAACCCAGGTCTCCCACATTGTGGGTGGATTCTTTACCATCTGAGCTAAGGAATATATCCCAAGCTAGGATCAAGACCAGGTCTGTCCACTCCCCATATCTGTATTCTTCATTTCTCTGCTATAATTATTGCATCAAATGGAAAAAATCCAATAAAATTACTACATGTGAAAAAGAGACCAAATGTCTGCCTTCCTGAAATGTTTAAGAGAGGGATTCTCCAAAATAAAGGAAGCCCAAGGCATACTGAGTGCTGAGTTAAACACAAACTTTTTCTGAGCAGTTCCAAGGATAAACCCCTGGAAAGATAAATTATTGCTTGTCCCATAAAGAGGTTAAATTCTGGTCAGTTATCTTGAGAGGCTGGAAAGCTCTCTTCCTAGGAAATACAAAGCAGACCAAGACATCTGTCTGTAGGGGTAATTGTCAACCAAGTCTTTGGCCAGAGGAGAAGGATGGACTCTGATCCCAGATGGTGGTCTTTATGTCACTTCATTTTCTCCGAAGAAGGGCAGGAATAAAATATACTACTTAGAGAGAGGAACAGCCAATTTCTTAGCTACCATGACAGATCTTTTTAAATTAGGGCTTTCTCTGGTTCCCTTATTACCTCATCGTGCCCTTACAGTTAACCACAGCAAATAAGAGCACTGCTTTGAGTTTTAGAAAAACTGTATTATCTTGGATTTCAGGGTGGAATCACTTTAAAAGATACTCTGTCCCCAAATGAAAGGGTGAACATCATTGAGCTAAGAAGGAAAGTGAAGGAGGTGGGTAGCTAGGGATGTGGCAATGTCACAAAAGTTCCCTGGAAAATTTACTCCTCCCCCAAACTCCCTCTGACATGTTCACCAGTGATCTTTTAACTCAGGGTCTTTTAACTCAAAAGACCCTGAGTGACTCCAGGGTCTTTTAACTCAAACAGTCTAGGAGAGCAAGTTCTTATGCAACTGAGTACTTGCCGTGGCTCAACTCGCCCTGGCCTGGAAACCTTACATAAGGAGTCTTACCTCTGTATCTTTTTCTCCTGCAGGTTGCAAGCACCTATGATACACAAGGCCTTCCCTGGTGGCTCAGTTGTAAAGAATTCTCCTGCCAAAGCAGGAGATGTGGGTTCACTCACTGGGTCAGGAAGATCACCTAGAGAAGAAAATGACAAGACACTTCAGTATTCTTGCCTGGGAAATCCCATGGACAGAGGAGCCTGGTGGGCTGCAATCCATGGGACTGCAAGAGTCAGACACAATTTAGCAACTAAACAGCAACAACAAATGATGCTCAAGGTCATACTGTTTCCTGTCTGGGTCACTCTTTAGACAAACGAAGAATGTATGAGCACTTTCATTTCTAGTCTTTGTGACGTTGAACTCTGCACAGGTATTCTCTGTAGGACATGAGTCAGCAAGTTGTGAGTGAGGATGAAAAATTGATTTTATGTGATAAGGCTTCATATGGTCACCTTTCAAACCTCAACTCAACCACTCTTCTAGCTCAGTGGAGTACACCCAGTAAGTGGCCAAGAAATCCTTGTGAAGACCTCACACTGCCATGCAATACCCCTTCTCACAAAGAAATCTATCAAGTCTGCCCATGTGCCATAGGCTGGAAAAGATAAAGGATGGAATTCCTGACCCAGCCTCAGCACTCAATCACTTTTTCTTGGACTGCTCATGTGATTGTTTTGTTCTATCAGCTGAATCTCTCTTTAATTTTTTTTTGATTGCATCAGGTCTTAGGGCACTCAAGATATTCATTACATCATAAATCTTTCACTGTGGTGTATAGGCTCAGTAGTTGTGGCACACAGATTTAGTTGCCCCAAGGCATGTGGAATCTTAGTTCTCTAACCAGGGATTGAAGCTATGTCCTGTGCAGATTCTTAAACTCTGGGCCACCAGGGAAGTCTCTCTCAACTGAATCTTAATCCATCCTGCAAAGGCTCACATGGGTGATGAGAAAGTGGCTACCATTTTCTAAGCACTTGTTATGTGCCAGCCTCTATACTAAGAATGTTTAGAAGGTCCAGCAAAAATATTTATTTATCCCCCAGGAAGGTCACACACACAAAAAGACCTTCATTTTGCTTTCAAGGGAACGCATAGGCTCATGCATGAGGAGAAGACAAAATGGGCACAAGGGCAAAAATTCAGAGACCTCGAACCACATCAAACCAAACACCCAGGCTCCAAAATGACTAAATATTACCTTATACAAAATTAACCTTATTCCTTATGGTCCTGAGGAGCGTCTGATGAGAAACTATACTTGCAGCTGAATGATAATGAAGAGAGGCACATGATGAAAAAGTTGCAATTCCTTTCTTTAGTTTAGCATGTGGTTTTCCACATATTGAAATAACTGGAAAGCTCCAGCTTTCTATCAAAGAGGAGAGGCCTTTCCTTGTTAATTTCCAAGGATTTGCACTGCTCCACCCACACTCACTAGATCTCTTTGAGACCAACAGCACATATTCAGATGGTGGCCGGTTGACATTAACAGTGAGTCTACTGTGCTGAAACCCAGCAAAGCCCCTTCATCGGCTCGCATTCTGGTGGCTCCAGATACTGCTACAGAACCTCAACCATGATCTCATGTCTGTATCCAGACTATATAGGAGCCAAGGCTCTGGAATGAGCACTGGGTGGACAAGAGTTTCCATTGGGTCTGGGCACGATTTCCTCTGGCATCTTCTTGGGAACAGACTTCAGTCTACCCTTCATTTCAAACCACAGACGAGGACTGGGATGGAAACCAGAAGCCACAAGATGATTTCAAGTCATGCTATCCTATTTTCTCTCTTCCAGGGGTCAACTGCAGCCCACAAACTTGGGGACATAGCAGGATTCAGAATTACATAAAAGAATGTCAGGTGGTTTTTCCCCTCCTCCCTGGGAAAATAATACTGATGCTAGTACTCTTTATTCCTTCCTAAGTTCCTTCTCCCAACACTCTCACCTTGATTCTGAGTCGCCAACAAATGTCCAAATGCCAAAAAACACTGATTTTTTTCCATGTAGTCTCTGTGCTCAGCCAGCCACCAATCTATAGTCTTGGCTGAGCAGGTGTCACCGGATACCTTAGTAATAACTTCAGCTTCTCCAAGAACCAGTGGACTTTGGGCCCTGTGGTTAACCTATGTCCAGATTTGGGCAGTTTCTCATTTTTGTGTGACTACTTGTTCTTTTCTTAATGTTTATATAACTCAGTTTTGTGATTTTAAGTGATTGTTCTCACTCATTCTTTCTCTCTCCTTCTCCTAGCTCTCTCCCAAACATAAAAATAGATAAATAGATATATAAATGAAAACATCTCCCAAAACTAACCCACCACATTATTCCTCGAACAGTTTCAAAATGTTTCCTTTGTGGCATTATGAGGGTAATAGCATGAAGACTTTGAGAAAAGACATTGTCCTCTTACAATGAGAATCAAAACTGATCAAATTAAATACGTGAATAAACTTCAAAGCTCTTCAAGTTCATTCACAAACATCATCTTTATTGGAATATACAAAATCCAGAAAAGAAAAAAGTTATAATAGTTTCCTGATCACAACTAAAATGAAAGCTCCATTTTGGAATTTTTAAAAGTGAGATATAGCAGATAAATTACAAAAACTGAGACGTTTTTGACATTGTAAAGCCAACAAAAAAATAGAGATGAGAACATGCTAGACTTAAAAGAAACATTTAATATAAAAATCTATTATTCCATGTGGAAATTTCCCTACAATACAGACTGCATCTGGCCAGGTAAGAAGATTGTGCTTAGCTCAGTTGGGGAATCAATTATACTATTGGTTAGGGACATGTTACCCAGGTCCTGGGAAATATTATTAGGAAATAGTATTTCCTAATTGGATATAAATATCACCTCATGGAGTTGACAGGAGACCAATTACTCTGTCTGGATATTCAGGATCTAGAATTGAAGCCCATGAATTCATTCGCACCTGGCCACCATCCTCCCCCCAACAGGCAGAATCTTCAGAGATTGGTGCTCTTACCTTGGAGGCTGCGGGTACCACTACCAATACTTCTGCTACCTGGAAGCCAGGCCTCTGGGGCTGCAGACCTTGGTGCTTGTCTATCCCTCGTTCTCTAATTCCCTCAGCTGTCCTCTCTGAGTTTAAATCCCATCCAAGCCAGGGGAGGAGCCAAGAGGGACTCTTGGGTGTTCCCTTCTCTTCCCAGCAAAAATTCAGTTAAGACATAATGAACAGGTCTTTCTTACTCTAACTAGGAAAGGAAAAAATATGTACAAAATTTCCCCCCTTTGTTTTTACTTCAGTTACACAGCAGCTAAAAATACTGGAGGCTGTTTCCATTTAAGTACGTCCAGAATAAGGTTATTAAAAGAGTTTGCATGACTCCTGGCCAACAGCGGGGTCTCAGGGTTTGAAAGTACATTCAGCAAGTCTCTCTTTTTTTACTGTTTCAGGCACTCTGGAATTTATTGCCTACCATTTTAAACATAGGAAAAGACCTCAAGCATAGAAAGAAACTAAGAGCGGAGACCTCAGGGACAGAACCTTTGTGACTCCCTCCCACTCTCCCTCCATCAGCTCACAGCTGGGAATGGTGGGTTTCTGAGGACACCAGAGACCAATAGCAGACCCAGAGGGTCCATTTCACAGCCCACTGTGACTCCCAGCCCTTCCCAGAGGCCTCCCACTCACCAGCACAGAAGACCCCTGTCACGAGGAAGATACAGTGGTGCCCTTTCGTTTACCCTTCCCCTTTTGCCATCGGACGGCCAGGCCTTTACCCTTTCTATGAACCAGCTGTTCCAATAGGTCACAGCCCTACCCTCCACCCCTCTCCTGTCCTGCTTGAGGTGGATTCTAGAGCACAGATCTACAACATAATGGAACGAGCCCACATGTGTTAGTTCAGCTCTGTAGTCATCAAATGTTGTTGGAGAGAGAGCAGGAGAAGGAAGAGGACAGAAGAGATGTGGGATCAAGGAGCTGCTCCCAGAAGTGTGAAGGTGCATCCCGAGTTGGATTGAGTGTATCTGAAGCTTGTGTCTGCTACTGGCAGATGAACTTTGACTTAACCTCTTCCTGCCTCTACTTATTTATCTCTAAAAAAGAATAATGTGATTATGGTGAAGATTAAATGAGTTGATACATGTGAAGAATTTTGACTAATCCCAGGGACACAATGGTGGTTCAATAACTGTTAGCTTCAGCGGGTGGGGGAAGGGATAAATTAAGAATTTGTGATTAACAGATACACACAACTATTTATAAAATAGATCAACAACAAGGACCTACTACATAGCACAGGAACTGTATTCAAAATCTTGTAATAACCGATAATGGAAAAGAACCTGGAAAACAATATGCACGTGTGTGTGTGTGTGTGTGTGTGTGTGTGTGCACGCGCGCGCATTTTTGACTAGCCTGAAGAGGGAGGAAAAACAATCAAAGGAGAGGAGTCAGGTCCCACATGGGATCAACGCTGCACAAAGAGAAGGAAACTGTCACAAGATGTAAGACACAGAGCAATGGAGTTCAGAGGAAGCAAGAATCCAGAACCAGACCTAAGACCCTAACCACAAGCCATAAGCACTTTCACCCTGTCCACAACAGGATGGACAGAATCAGTCATGGGAACAGGGGCGGGGTTTCCCACAGATTGTCAGATGGAGGTCGGAGCTGGTTTTATTTAACTCTCTAAGAAAGGTGACTTCTGTTGGCACTCAAATTACAGGATTTCTTCTCAGGAGCCCTCATTTCAAGATCCACAGTGCTGGTTGACTTCTCTATGTGTTTATGCGGAGGCTCCTTAATTTCAATACAAGCTCCTCAAGGCTAAGGACTTAGTTTTCTTCTTTTCCCCTCACTACCTATGGTATTGCCAAGTACATAATGCATTACTTTTAAATTTTCCAGCATGACAGATTTATTCCTCGAGATGCCCAAGAACAAAGCAAATTCCCCAAACCTATTCGGGCCTAATGAATGGTGGAAGGCACTGTTTTGTCTGCCTCCCCAACCCCCTTGCCCTTCCTCTTGCCCATGAGAACCCCAATTTTACTTAAATAGCCACTTGCCTTCTCCTGATCTTGGGCTTCAGGGGTGTATAGGCCCATTCCATGCTCCAGGAGGTGGATTCTAGTTTATCTGAACTAACCGGGGTAATCCCACGGTCCCTACTACTGACATTCAGACAAGAATATGCAATGCTTTAGGGATCAGTAAGTCGTAAGGAGCAGCTACTGATGGGGCTCCAAGGAAAGGTCCTAACTAAAAAAAATAAGAAAATGACCCAGAGAGGAGACACATATTGTCACATCTTTATATAAAGCCTGAGACTGTGTCAGACACCTTGCAAACAAATGTAAGGAGTTTTAGCCAAAGACAAAGAAAATGTATCAGGGATGGCCAAGCAGAAAGATGGCAGGAATCTGGGTTTTTTAATGACATTAATAAGCTCCTGAATTAGTTACCCCTCAAGTTTTTCTTTAGGGCTCCCAGGTGATTCAGTGGGTAAAGAACCCACCTGCCAATGCAAGAGATGCAAGAGACACTGGTTCAGTTGCTGAGTCAGGAAGATTCCCTGGAGAAGGAAATGGCAACTCACTCCAGTATTCTTGCCTGGAAAATCCCATGGACAGAGAAAGAAGCCTGGGGGGCTATAGTCTGTGGGGTCAACAAAGAGCCAGATCCAACTTAGCACACACGTTTTCTACTTCAGTACTTTCTTGAGTCAGGATTTTGCTTCTTAGAACTGAGAGCATTCCACAGGATTCTACATTTCTCTGTTAATTTCTTGATAGAAAAGTGATTTATTGACATCCCACTACGAACATAAAAAAAGAGAGATAGAAAACCCTAGGAAGAAATCATCACAGCCAGGGACAGGCCATAACTTAGAGACAGGTAAATCAGTTTCCAAAGCTTTCTGTTCCTTGAGCAGCACTGCATGGCCTTCAGGTTGGGACTCCATGGCAGATTTTAAATTTTTTTTTAATATTTTAAAGTCTTTATTGGGACTTCCCTTGTGGTTCAGCTGGTAAAGAATCTGCCTACAAAAATCCCCTGGAGAAGGAAAAGGCTACCCATTCCAGTATTCTGGCTTGGAGAATTCCATGGACTGTATAGACTATGGGGTCGCAAAGAGTCAAATGTGACTGAGTGACTTTCACTTCACACCATATATTTAAATTTATAGACCACAGCCTTGTCTAACTCAATGGAATTATGAGCCATGCCTTGTAGGGCCTCCCAAGACAGACAGGTCATGGTGGAGAGTTCTGACAAACTGTGGTCCACTGGAGAAGAGAATGGAAAACTATTTCAGTATTCTTGCCTTGAGAACCCCATGAACTGTATGAAATGGCAAAAAGATAGGACACTGAAAGATGAACTCCCCAGGTCAGTAGGTACCCAGTATGCAACTGGAGATCAGTGAAGAACTAACTCTGAAAAGAACAGACAGTGCCAAAGCAAAAACAACACCCAGTTGTGGATGTGACTGATGATGGAAGAAAAGTCAATGCTGTAAAGAACAATATTGCAAAGGAACCTGGAATGTTAGGTCCATGAATCAAGGCAAACTGGAAGTGGTCAAACAGGAAATGTCAAGAGTGAACATCGACATTTTAGGAATCAGTGAACTAAAATGGACTGGAATGGGTGAATTTAAC
>SJYV01016934.1:0-22920 GCA_006410875.1 Neotragus pygmaeus | reverse complement strand
ACCCACTTCAGTGTTCTGGCCTGGAGAAGTCCATGGACAGAGGAGCCCAGTGGACCACAGTCCATGGGACAGTAAGGAGTAGCACACGGCTGAGCCAGTAACACACCATCCTTTGTGAAGCTAAGAAGTGTGTTTCCTTTTCTGATTTGCTAAGAGTTTTTATGATGAATAAATGCTAAATTCCATCAAATTATTTTCATGTGTGTGTACACCACGCGTCAGTCACTCTCTGCAGCCCCGGGGCTGTAGCCTGCCAGGCTCCTCTGTCCCTGGGTGGGATTCTCCAGGCAAAAGTACTGGAGCGGGCTGCCATTCACGTCTCCGGGGGATCTTCCCGACCTGGGATCAAACCTGGGTCTCCCTCACTGCAGGCGGATTCTTTATCATCTGGGCCAGCAGGAAAGCCCGTGTACACCATACACACATGCGCGCGCCTGTATACATGTGCATACACGCGCGCGCCTGTATACGTGTGCGTACACGAGTGCGCACCTACATACGTGTGCATACACACAAGCATTTGTATGTGTGTACATGCACGCACGCCTGTATACATGTGCGTACACACACGCACATCTGTATATGTGTGCGTACACGTGCACGTGCCTGTATACGTGTGTACACTTGTGTGCCTGTATACATGTATGTACACACGTGTGTTTGTATACCTGGGTGTACACACACGTTTATATCACATCAAGGTGTTTTCTTTTGGGGATTCCTGACCCAGGAGTTCTTTAATCTGCCCTGCTGTGAGATTGACCCACTGAATTCTGGATTTTGGTCGCTAACCTTTTTAGGGCTAGACTCTGTGAGTTCTCTTCTCAAAGCCGCTTCCTGCATTCTCACAGCCTCTGTTCTCTTCTGGAATTCTTCGCCTCGCCCTTCCTCTTTGCACACGGCGTGCACCACCCATGTCCTCTGCACACGGCACAGGCTGTCACTTCGAATCAGTGTCCAGCTGAGTCCAGCGCAGAGAGTGGTGCCTTTCGTCGCTTCTGTCCCCGCAGGCCCTTGGCGCTCCCCCCGGTAAGCTTGGCTGTCTCTCGTCCACGGTGTGGACACGGTGATCTAAAGACGGCACAGAAGCGTCTCTGTCCCCAGTGGGAGTCTCTCCCCTTGGAGTGGGTGTGTCCAGCGGTGTCTGGGGCACCAGCAATCCAGGGCCCCAAGTCCACCTTGTGAGCTGAGAGGAGCCCGCTTGGCGGCCCTTGCTGGCTGCCCATCCACTCCCGGGCGTCCCTCCATCTGGGAGGCCTCGCCTAGCCCCCAGCCCTGAGTGCGGGGCCAGCCGCTACGGGATGGTTGCCCGGCCTCCACTCCCGTGCTGGGGGCCACCTCTCCCCTCTGCGGTGCTTTGAGGCCTGTGGGCCACACTGTCCTCCACCTGCTGGCCGGTCAGGTGTGGGCAGCGGCCCGCCCCGCAGCCCTGGGCCTGCGCCTGGCCTGTGCGTGGCCTCCCACTGTCTGCAGCCCTGCTGGGCCCACCCTTGGTGCCGCAGTGTCTGGGGGTCTCGGTGGTCCCGGGCAGGAGAGGCCTGGCTCCGGGACCAGCTGTGCAGGCCCGTGGTGACTGCTGGGCGCCACCGCCGGAGAGAGGCCCAGCCGCCCACTGCAGCCATGTTTCTGGAACGACAGGCTTCCTGCCGAGGCCTCCGCCTCTCCCACCGTGCACAGCAGCAGGGGGCCAGACCCAGGACGGGCCCGCTGCCGGCTCTGCGTGCCCGCCTGGTGCTTCACCACTTGGGCCTCCGCAAGCACGTTCTCTGGGGCAGGGACCCCCTCCCCAGCCCCCGGGTCTCCCTAGTGTGTGAGGGTCCAGGGCTGCGGTAACAAATGCCCGCAGGCTTGGCTGCAACAGCAGAAACGTGTCCTCCTTCCGCTCTGGGCCAGACCCCTTTCCGAGGTGACGCTGGGCAGGGCTGGGCCCCCTCGGGAGGCCCCAGGAGGGTCCCTTCTGCTGCTTCCGTCTCCCAGGGCGCCAGGGGTCCCTGGGCTCGGGGCCACGGCGCTCCCGTCTCTGCCTCTGTCTTCACCTGGCCTCTGCCCTGTGTCTGGGTCTCTTCCCTTCTGCCCCTCACAAGGATGCCTGTCGCTGGACTTGGGGCCACCTGGTCCCGAGGCCCTTAGCTTGGTGGCGTCCGCAGGCCCTTCTTCCAAACGAGGCTCACCCACCTTGTGTGGGCGTGAACGCCAGGCGGGCCGCCGGTGCTGCATTCTCGGGCTCTGTAAGAAGCAGGCGGGCGGCAGAGGCCAGCTCTGGGGCCTGGACATGGGGCCGGGGTGTGGCTCCTAGGAGGCCAAGGGGTCCCCAGGAGGGAAACCCCCAGCCTTGCAGGGACCCAGTGGCCTCTGTCCACATCCGGTCTGCTGAGGGCAGGGCTGGTGACCGTGTCCTGGCCTCTTCCTCCCCACCCAGCCCAGTGGCAGCAGCCCTCAGGTTCGTGGGTGGGGTGGCTCCAACAGCAGGCTCACTGCAGGAGTGGCCCTGGTCCTTGGTGGACGCCTCCCTCGGAAAGGCTGCCCACCCACCCCTTTCTTCTCATCCGGAGACGTCACCTCTGACTCCGGGACCTGGACCAGTGTGGCTGTGACCAGGCTGCTCCGAGGGACACCTCACCCCTTGTGGGAGGTCCCCACCTCTGGGGGCCTTTCCGGGCCCCTGGCCTGAAGTGCATGACGCAGGCCCTGAGTGTCTTCCTCGTCAAACAGTGTGGTCACGCCCCTCCCTGCCGGGGCCTCTGCAGAGCCTGTGACAGGCAGGCTGGGGCGGGGGACTGCGTCCACGCTGAGACTCCAGGCACCATCAGCTCTGAGGGGCAGGTGCCCGCCTGGCAGGCTCCACTGACTGGGATGGGTGGTCATTCACGTCGAGTGCTGGGCAGCTGTGGAGTGGTGGCCGTATCGTGATTCGAATGTGAACAACTGCCAAATGGCTGCGTTGGGCTCAGATGAAGTCTGGGATAAAGGGCCAAGGCTTCGGGCCACAGGCAGCCAGCGGGCCTGCAGGCGCGGCTCTGCCGCTCCGGGGCTGTGTGCTCGGGGACCGTGCCCTTGCTGGGGGCTGGACCCAACCCTGGGAGCCGAGCTCTGGTGGGCGGGGGGGCCGCAGAGTGGTGGTCCGCTCCCTTGGCTTGGTCTTCTGAATATACTGTCCACCTCCTCCCCCCACCTGCAAGCTCTTCTGCAGGGGTCCAGCGCTCACACCTGGCGGGGGCCTGGGGTGTGGGCGGGGGTCCTCCCTGGCCCAGATGACCCGGCGCCCAGCCTCCTCTACGTGGCTGCAGGGCAGGCGTGCTCGGGGCTCCACTGAGGGCAGCAGGTGTCACACCCCAGCCTCCCCGCTCCACCACATCTGCCCCGGGACCAGGCCCCTGGGGGCCAAGCCGGCCAGGGTGCTGAGGTGCCCGGGAGGTGCCCGCTCGCCAGGGTGCTGAGGTGCCCGGGAGGTGCCCGCTCGCTCTGCACTGCCTCTGGGTTCCCTCTGTTTCCAGCGGTGTCTGGCGTAGGGCTTTCTGTGGCTTGGCCTCCATGGGGCTGAGGTCAGGTGCCCTCAGCAGACGGTCAGCCTGGCTGGCGGCCGGCACTCTGTCGAGGTCCAAGCTCGGCCCACTTGTCAGAGGCTCAGGGACCTGCTGTTTCTGGGGCCCATGTGCAGTTCTTACACAGAAGGACCCTGGGCCTGGGGGTCACGCCGGTTGGCCCGGCCGTGGCCCAGGGACTCGGGCTCCCGGCCTGGGGGGAGGGTGCTACCCGCGACCTGGACCGTGGGGTCGGCCAGCCGCCACCTGCCCTGAGGAGCCCACAGGAGCTCCAGGGCCTGGGGCCCCTCCTGGCCCGGCTCCCACTCCCAAACGTCTTCCTGGGATGGGGCCCCAGGGTGTGGTCACTCAGCGGGGCAGGCACCCCCCAGCTCTTCAAGTAGGGGTTGCGATGCTGGCCCAACAGCCCAGCCCCGTGACCAGGCAGAGCCTGGGAGGGGTCCAGGCACCGCGGTTCCTGGCCCCAGCTCCCCCACGTTGCCAGCCTGGCTCGCTGGGTATTAGGTGGGAGAATCACAAAGCTTGGAGCTGGGGCGTCCTGAAGCCTGAAGGCCCCTCGCCTGCTCGGGGCTGGTCGGCCCTGGGTTTTGCAGAGCAGGACCTCACACGGCCCCCGGGGAGGTGCTGAGAGCTTGGAGGGTAGGGAGTGGGGGGCGGAGGGTCCCCTGTGCAGGTCCGAGCTCCAGACGTGTGCGTCCTGCCCGTCCGCACCCCAGCGACGCTTGTCCCCCCCTCCCAGGAGGCTGGGTCATCTGGGCACACCTGGCCCCCGCGGGAGACAGCGTGTCTGGTCTATACCGAGACTTCAGGCCCAGAGCACCCCGAGGGGTGGGAGGGGCCTGGAGATGAAGGCAGCCAGATTCCCAGGGCAGGATGCTCCATCGATCAGGAAGTGCCTGCAGGCTGGGTTGTAGACTATGGGCAGGATGAGGGGCTGAAAGCTGAGGGAGCCAGGGAGTGGAGGTGTGTTCACACCTGCAGAAGAAAGAATCCACACTCCATCTTCACTCTCAGCACAGATCTGCCTTCTGCTCCAGCAAGGAGAACCAGGAGAGGCAGAGTTGATGCTGCCTTTAAAACAACACCTGGTCCAGCTCACGGACACACCTGGTCCCGCTCACAGACACACCTGGTCCGGCTCACAGGCACACCTGGTCCAGCTCCAGGCACCTGGTCCCGCTCACAGGCACACCTGGTCCGGCTCACACACACCTGGTCCGGCTCACAGGCACACCTGGTCCGGCTCACAGGCACACCTGGTCCCGCTCACACGCACACCTGGTCCCGCTTACACACACCTGGTCCCGCTCACATGCACACCTGGTCCCGCTCACACACACCTGGTCCGGCTCACAGGCACACCTGGTCCCGCTCACACACACCTGGTCCGGCTCACAGACACTTGGTCCTGTTGCAGGTGCATCGCTATCATGGCTGAGTCATGTGGTAACTGTGGTGCGTAAGCGTCTGTCTCGTGTGACCTTTTCTGTAGGGGCTGCTTCAGGCGCCCGTCTTAAGGGCACTGGCAGGCAGAATCGTTCTGGCCATACAGCCCCTCCTCATTTCCCTCCCCGAGGCCGCGAGGGTCTGTGGGCCGCAGCAGGGCTGGCCGGGCCACCTCAAGTGGCTGCCTCCAGGGCCCCTGCCCGCCCACCTGTCCTCCCAGCCCCGGCCCTGGTCCACACGAGGACCAGCTGCAAACAGGGACAGAGCCTGTCGGGCATCCTGCCTGCAGGCGCTCGCCTGCTCTGCATCCCTGCCGGCTCCGACACGGGCCGTGTGATTTCTGCTGCCCCACCCAGCCCGGCTTCTCCCAGAACACCCTGGAGTCACTGAGGAGTCCCCTTGGGGAGCCTCCCGCCCACACACAGGGTCTGACTCCTATCTCTTCGCTTCTGTTTGGCTGCGCTGGGTCCTTCTGGCCGTGCGCTGGCTCACTGCGGCAGCTCGTCTCCTTATGGCTTCCAGGCCTCGGGCACCCTGGCTCAGAACCTGTGATGCTCAGGCTTAGCTGCTCTGCAGTGGGTGGGACCTTCCTGGACCAGGGACCGGACCTGGGTCCCCTGCACGGGCAGGCGGATCCTTAACCACTGGATCTCCAGGGAAGTCCTGACCCCTGTTCTTTTTGTTAAAGTAATTTTCAGATTATTAACATACTGTGTGTTCATGGTGAACGTGGAGCCCTGGATGGAGAGCTTGGCTCTGGGGCTCACACCGCGTTCAGAGCCGTGTCCACCCGGCCCCGAGCCCTGGGCGCCGGGCCTCCCGCACCAGTGGGTCCTCCGGCGCATCTCGAGCTGTGCCAGCCTTTCTTTTTGGGGAGCTCAGAGGTCCTGAGTTCAGCCGGGTCTGGGGGGACTCCTGCCTGGCCGGTTCAGAGCCGTGTCCAGCGCGTTCATAGCTGTGTCCACCCGGCCCCGAGCCCTGGGCGCCGGGCCTCCCGCACCGGTGGGTCCTCCGGCGCATCTCGAGCTGTGCCGACCTTTCTTTCTGGGGAGCTCGTAGGTCCTGAGCTCAGCTGGGTCTGGGGGGACCCCTGCTTGGCCGGTTCAGAGCCGTGTCCACCCAGCCCTGAGCCCTGGGCGCCGGGCCTCCTGCACCAGCGACGGGGCCTCCAGCGCATCTCGAGCTGTGCCGACCTTTCTTTCTGGGGAGCTCGTAGGTCCTGAGCTCAGCCGGGTCTGGGGGGACCCCTGCTTGGCCGGTTGCTGCTTCCTGTGCTCCGACTCAGACCTGAGGGCTCTCTGTGGGTCCGGCCGTGAGCGAGCTAGCTGTCCACGGCTCTGGCCGCCCAGCCGGACTCTGTGCTTGGGCCACGTCCTGCCTTTTCTCCGCTCGCTGACCTGCTGGTTCTTCTGAGGCCACTGCTCCTCCGGGGGCTGGGCTCTCGGGTCCTGCCCCAGCCACCGGCCGTGCCTCTGGGGATGTCGATGCTCAGCTCTGGGCCCCCCAAAGCTGCTGGAGGTGGAGGTGTCCCAGCCCCACGGGAACCCGGGCCCAGCCTTGGGGACTCACTGGCTCTGGACCCTCCACTCTGGGCCTGGGTGCAGCTGTGCTCAGCCCTTGGGGTCCCCCAGACGCCTGCTCTCACCTGGGGCCCCCTCTCCCCCAGCACTCCGCTTGGCTGCCCGGGTGAGGGGCACCCTGGTCAGCAGGCTGGGCCCTGAGGTGGAGGCCCTTGTGTGACTGCTCTGGATCCTTGCCACAAGGGCCGTGTCACCCACCGGTGCCCAGAGGGGTGTCGCTTGGGGAACCCCCAGAGCAGGAGCCGGCGGGGAAGGTGAGGGGGTCGCTGGGGTGGTCCTGCACCCCCTGGGCTGCTGGCCCATGGCTGGGGCTGGGACCTTGGGGACAGGTGGACAGGGTGCTGGGGCCGGAGGGGCTAGGCTGTGTCTGCAGCAGACGCAGGACACTTGGTGTCCCCCACAGTCGCAAAGTGGCTTCCGGGCAGGGCTGCTATCCGTGAGTGGCAGGGGGTCTCACACAGCTGCACAAAGCAGGTGACCTCTCATCTCCTCCTCCCAGCAGCATGGCTGACAGCAAGCCCAGGCCCGCCAAACCCGCCAACAAGACGCCCCCCAAGTCCCCGGGGGACCCCGCCAAGGACAAGGCAGCCAAGAGGCTGTCGCTCGAGTCGGAGGGGGCCAGCGAGGGGGCGGCCGCGGCGGGGGCGGAGCTCAGCGCCCTGGAGGAGGCCTTCCGGAGGTTCGCGGTGCACGGGGACGCCCGGGCGTCAGGCCGGGAGATGCACGGCAAGAACTGGTCCAAGCTGTGCCGGGACTGCCAGGTGATCGACGGGCGGAGTGTGACTGTCACCGACGTGGACATCGTCTTCAGCAAGATCAAGTATGTGCCGCTCCACCTGGGGCTGTCAGGGGTGGGGCTGGGTCCCTCGGGTGGGGCCAGGGGCTTGGGTTGGGGCGAGGGTCTCGCAAGGGTGAGTCCTGCCTGCCAGGGCTGGCGGGGGTGGCAGCCGGAGGCAGGCGTCCGTTGTGCGGCTCCTTAGCTCTGGGGTCGTTCACGTGTGGGGAAGGGCAGGGGTAATGAACAGTGGCCGATGCATGTGTGTCCACACGTGTGAGCACCTCCAGGCTTCAGCAAGCCCCTCCCCCTCTCCTGGCCACCACACCCGGGACCACACCCAAGAAAAGCACCCGCCTCATCACACACGTGTGCACACATACGCACACGCAGAGCTCAGGGCTCCACTCCCCTGGTCAGGGCTCACCCAGAGGACGAGCGCTTTGGACAGGCCCCGAGACTCTGTGTGCAGGATGCGTGGGCTTGGGGGGACACAGGCCCTCCTGCCCCAGGAAGGGTGGCCCCTTCTGGCCCCAGCCCCACTCCAGCGGGCAGGACGCCAGCTGCTGAAACACGTGGGCCACCCCAGCCCCCTGGCTGCCCGGACCCCAGCGTCACTGCCTCAGCTCGCGGGGTGCTGGCCGTCTGGGGGCGCAGGCCCAGTGAGGGTCATGATCGAGACACAGTTAAGAGCAGCCTGTGGCTCCTCCCGCTGCCATCCTGAGCCTAGACTCCCGTGGGGTCCCCGTGACCTGTCCCGGGGGCGGACCCCCAGACCTCCCGGTGGGGAGTGAGGGACCCACCCTCACGCTCCTGTCCCTGGGGAGAGGCGGTGGTGCTCCGGGTAGGTGCCCGGGGCCCAGGCCTGCGGAGCGTGGTGCGGAGTGGACGTGTGCGTGCTGGCTGAGGGTCCCCAGGTGGCGGCCCCGGCAGAGGTGGCCCGGCTCATGGGAGCTGTGGCCACGGACACGGAGCCGCGGCGGACAGCGACGGCTGTTTGTTTGGGGCGGTTGCCATGGCTTGGTGGCCCTGCTGCCGGCCGGTATCTGCAGCCTCTGTTTGGGCCTGTCGCCATGGCAGCGCTTGTTTGTTTTGATGTTACTATGTGTTAAGTTTTAAACAAACTTCTTGCCCTCTTCGCTAGGCCTTGATTGAAAACTATTGTTTCTGAGTCGGGCTCCCCACCCCTACCCCTGCTCTGCACCCCAGGGCCTCAAGAGTGAACGCAGGACGCCATTCCCACAAGCGCGCTGGGCGTCCGACACCTCCGTCGGGGGTCCATGGGTGGCGGGGTCCCTGTGTGCGTGCCTGGGTGGAGCAGGTTCGGGTGGGGTCTTCCCCTCCTGGCCCCCACTCACAGCTTTCTGGCCCATGGCCACATTCCCTGTGATTCCGGAGCCTCGTCTGGGCTGATTGGCACGACGCAGGGCGGGGCGGGGACTGTGAAGCATGGAGCGTAGCGTATCCACAGGGCCCGAAGGAGCAGGTGGGCTGGGCTGAGCCCCTGGGACGGGGTGTCACAGGCCCGTCGGGGCCGCCCCTGCGTCTAGGCTGGGCTGAGCCCCTGGGACAGGGTGTCACAGGCCCGTCGGGGCCACCCCTGCTTCTAGGCTGGGCTGAGCCCCTGGGACAGGGTGTCACAGGCCCGTTGGGGCCGCCCCTGCGTCTAGGCTGGGCTGAGCCCCTGGGACGGGGTGTCACAGGCCCGTCGGGGCCGCCCCTAGGTTGGTGGGGGTGCTGCCCCTAGGTCCTGCTTCCAGCAGTGGTGTCACGGTCTCACAGGGTCTGGGCGTCCCTCTCCCAGCCCCCCGAGGCCGTGCAGGCATCCAGCAGTGCCTGGCCTGGCTTGCCGCGGCCCTCCTGGTGCATCTGCAGAGCCTCGGCCCGGGGTGGGGGGCTGGCCGGCATCCCAGAGCTGCACGTGAGCAGCGTCGCCCTCGGGGCCCCAAGCCCAGGTTGGGGTGAGGCCAGGAGGCGGCCTGCAGAGGGGAGCCGGGCAGAGAGCAGGGGCTGGTGTCTGGCGCCACTTGTGTGGCAACTTGCATGTCCGCTGCAGTCCAGTCCCGCCAGGGCCCCCCGGCCCGGGGCTGCTGGGGGTCAGGTCCCACCTCCTTTTCTCTGAACAGGTCGCCGTGTCCGGCTCCTGCAGGTCAGGGGTGCCTGGAGTAGGCTTCCTCCAGCCCCACAGGCGGCAGGTTATCTGTGGTCTGGGGCGGGTCGGGGCGACCCTCGCATCGTCCTGGGACGTGTCGGCCAAAGCCCAGGGCCCTTCGTGACGCTGGCCCTGGAGGAAGACCTCTGTCCTCGGAGGGCTGGCTGGCCCCCCGCCAGGCTCCCTGGCCACCCGGCGTCCCCGGGTGACCTGTCCTGGGCCTGCAAGCCCGGGAGCGCAGCGCCCAGGGAGCTCGGCTTCCGGTGACCCCGCAACCGTCAGGCCAGCGTCCTCACAGGACAACGGCCTCTGACCCAGGTGCCAGGCGGGAGAAGGAGGGGTCTGCTGTGGGGACCCTCTCATCTCTGTGCTCTGCAGAACAGGCGCCCTGTGTCTGCACAGCAGTGTCAAGTAACCAGGCATCGCCGGGGAAGAGCTGGCATCGTCACTGGAGAGCTCCCCGGGGACTGCTCTCAGTGGCGGGCCACGGGCCCCTGGGGAAGCTCCCTGCTGGTCCCGACCAGGCCCCGAACTCTGTGGGGCAGTTACGGTGGGGACACCTGCCCCGCCCGGCGCGGCAGGCAGCTCAGCCCCGGGCCCCGCGTCCACGCGATCTGAATGCAGCCTCTGACGGAGGCCTGGGCGGTCGTCCCCCTGCCTCGGCCAAGTGACTCACGCTGGTGGCGCCTGGCGCCGTGGTTCGGGGAGGGCTGTGTGCCCCCCGGCGGGACACTGGGCTGCTGGTTGGGCCTGGAGCCCATGAATAGAGACAGGCTCGCCTTTGATGGCCCGGGACAAACAGCGGGACCCCACGGCCACGGAGGGTCCCCCAGCTGGGACAGCGGGTTCCCTGCCACAGCGGGGCTGGGCCCGCGGCCTCCGAGCGGCTGTGCAGGGTGGCGGGGCTTCCAGGGGCGGGCGCAACCCACGGCCTGGATGTCCAGTCTCACGAGGCCTCCTTCTGCTGTCGCCCTGACCTCGGTGTAGTCGGTCAGCGTGTCCTGGGTCCTCAGGCTCACGCATCAGGTGTGAGTCCCCACGTGTGCCGGGGATGTCCTGAGGTGTGTCTGTCCGTCGTCGCCGAGCTGTTTGAGTTCTTCTGACTGAGCAGGTCTGTGAACAGGAGGGTGAGCGAGGGCCAGGCGGGGTCGCGGGGCTGTGCGGGCCGCCAGCCTCCCAGGGGCCCCGCCGCGCGCTCATCCGGTCTTCACGGCAGCTGGGCTGGCGCGAGTGTGCCCCGCAGGGACGCCCCTCGCTCCCCTCAGGCCCGGCAGCGGGGAACGCCCTCCTTGGGCTGGTCTGCGCCTGGTCGGCCTGGGACAGAGTGTCCGGTCCGCACGCTCTGCCCAGCGCTTTTCCTCGGGCTTTCTTCCTCTCGCTGAGGTGTGAGAGCTGCTCGCCTTCAGATGCGAACACTTGAGCAGACTGCCTCGTCTGTGGCTTGCCTTTTGCCTCTCTTAACAGCATCTTTTTGAAGAGCGTGGTTTTAAGTCTTGGTCAAGTCCAATTCATTTTTTCCTGGATTGTTCTTGGGGGTTGTTTCTAAGAAGATCTCTGCCTAAGCAGGGTCACAAAGATCTCCACTTGAATGCTGTCTCACAAGGCAGCCGGTTCAGGCGCTGTGACAAGCAGGACTGTGGTCCGGTTACACTGTAGGTGGTGTGGAGCCAGCCCAGGCCTGCTCCTCTGCACGCGGCCCAGCAGTCGCTGTGGCTCTGCTGAAAAGACCGTATGCGACCACTCCCTGCCTTTGTGACCTTTCTGAAACCCTGTGCTCCCCATGTCTGACGCCGTCCTGCGGCCGCTGTGGCCAGTGCCAACACGGGCGTCATGCCTTCCACCCAGGGTGCCTGCCAGCCAGGACCCCGGGCACTGCAGCCATGCTGCCCCTGGAGTCCGGACCCCTGCAGGAGGCCTCTCTCCTCATCCCAGGCACGTCCCCCACCTTCTCTTGCTGTAAAACGCTGAAGCCCTCACTGAACGGATTAGCTGGGGGAGATCTGCTGCAGGGGGCAGAACTGTTTACCAGTTAAGATTCTCAGGGATGAAGAGCCAGTTCAGAGTCATCTTGAAGTTGGGAGGATGACCTGCCAGGTCCAGGCAGCCAGGGGCTGTGTCTTCTTGGAGAGCAGCCCCCAGGCCTCTGGTCAGGCTGGGACATGGGGAGGCGGCCCCCAATCCTGTCCTCTGGGGACGGTGTTTTCGTGCAGGCTGGGAGCCCCCGGCGGGACTGAGACGCCCTCCACACTGCGGGGGGCAGCGTGCTTCCCACCCTCTCTCTCTGCGGGTCCGTCTCCCACGGAGGCCGCACGCTCGCCTGCTTTAGAACCAGACGAGGCTGTGTTTTGATGTCCAGTCTTTCATAAACGATATGCTTTCTTTAAGCTTCTCTGCAAGACAATTTATATTTGCTGCCGTTGCCAATGGCAACCAACTGCTGGGTGCAAACACTGCAGACTGAGGTGGGGGAGGGGCAGGCTCACTCTGGGCTCTGCAGGGGAGGTGGGGGTCCCCGATGTCACAGGGCCCTGGGCGGGGTGGGGGTCCCTGGGCGCCCCCTGAGACTCTGCTCCCTACAGGGGCAAGTCCTGCAGGACCATCACGTTTGAGCAGTTCAAGGAGGCGCTGGAGGAGCTCGCCAAGAAGAGATTCAAAGACAAGAGTGCGGAGGAGGCCGTCAGGGAGGTGCACAAGCTCATTGAGGGCAAGGCCCCCATCATCTCGGGGGTGACGGTGAGCACCCCGGGCAGGCGGGCAGGACAGGTGTGGGTCCCTGCGCGGGCGGCCCTGTCTGTGTTCTGGGCCCCAGGCTGACCTCCCACATGCCCCCGCTCTCTTGCAGAAAGCCATCTCCTCGCCCACCGTGTCACGGCTCACGGACACCAGCAAGTTCACAGGCTCCCACAAGGAGCGCTTCGACCCGTCAGGCAGGGGCAAGGGCCGGGCGGGCCGCGTGGACCTGGTGGATGAGTCGGGCTACGTGCCTGGCTACAAGCACGCAGGCACCTATGACCAGAAGGTGCAGGGGGGCAAGTAGCCGGTGGGCCTCCCGTTGCCTGGGCCCTCGCCGCCTCCACTTCGTTACATTCCTGTGCTCACTGGCAGAACTCGGACCTTGGGCTGGGTGGCCGCGGAGCCACCGCCTCCCTCCCGCTCAGCCCTCGCGCCCCCTGGACCCCAGCTTTGGCCCCTGAACTCACCTTTCCTAACACACCTGCTTCGTGGACAGCGGCCCTTTCCAAAGCGTCTCCCAGAACCAGACCACACCAGCCACTGGCTTGCAGCAAAGGGGTGTCCAAAGGAGCTGGTGGGACAGACCCTGTCGAGTCTGTGCTGACAGTGGCGCCGACCTGCAGCCCCGATGACGTGGAAGAGCAGTCAGGGCCCCATGGGGCCCAGAGAGCACCGTACAGGCAGGGGAGGCGGGCACATGCGTGCACACACATACACACAGGCTGCATGCGTGCGCACACACATACCCACACGCTGTGCACACAGGCTGCACACACGCACACAGGCTGCACACGTGCACACACACATGCACACACACGCTGCACACACATGCATGCGTGCCCCATGGGCCAAGGCTGTGCTAAGGGTGGGTGCTGAGCTGGGGGCTGCTGTGCAAAGGAAGGAGCCTCCTCCGAAGACCAAACTGACTTNCTTCGTTACATTCCTGTGCTCACTGGCAGAACTCGGACCTTGGGCTGGGTGGCCGCGGAGCCACCGCCTCCCTCCCGCTCAGCCCTCGCGCCCCCTGGACCCCAGCTTTGGCCCCTGAACTCACCTTTCCTAACACACCTGCTTCGTGGACAGCGGCCCTTTCCAAAGCGTCTCCCAGAACCAGACCACACCAGCCACTGGCTTGCAGCAAAGGGGTGTCCAAAGGAGCTGGTGGGACAGACCCTGTCGAGTCTGTGCTGACAGTGGCGCCGACCTGCAGCCCCGATGACGTGGAAGAGCAGTCAGGGCCCCATGGGGCCCAGAGAGCACCGTACAGGCAGGGGAGGCGGGCACATGCGTGCACACACATGTACACACACGGTGCACGCGTGCACACACATACACACAGGCTGCATGCGTGCGCACACACATACCCACACGCTGTGCACACAGGCTGCACACACGCACACAGGCTGCACACGTGCACACACACATGCACACACACGCTGCACACACATGCATGCGTGCCCCATGGGCCAAGGCTGTGCTAAGGGTGGGTGCTGAGCTGGGGGCTGCTGTGCAAAGGAAGGAGCCTCCTCCGAAGACCAAACTGACTTGAAGTGTGAAGTTATAGGATTCTAAAACTAAGGGCAATTCATTTCATTTCGCTTTTCTGAGAAGAAATAAGAAATGGTTAATAAGAGTTTGCTCTCAGAACGGCTCAGGGAAGACTCAGGATAGCCCGTCTCTGGGCCTTTCTCTCACAACCCCTGTGCCTTGAGTCCTGGGCCAAGAAGACTCCTGGGCTCAAGGCTGTGGGTGGCCCAGCTGCCCCCTCCGTCCCCCTCCAGCCGGCCGCCGAAGCCTCTGGGAGCGGCCCCCTCGTCCAACCCTGCCCAGGAGAGCAGAACCCGCAGGGCAAGGCCAGCCCGAGGAGGGCCCGAGTGGGCAGTGTCTGTGCTCGGGGCCTCCCAGAGGCCAGGGGCGGGGCCTCCCAGAGGCCAGGGGCGGGGCCTCCGGTCGCACTGCCTTCTTGGCAACGTGTCCTTTGGCATGAACGCGGCCGCGGCCTGGCACATGACCCGCTAGGCCCCAGGGTCCTGGTGTCAGTCTTGGGAAAGCCCATGGCGGCCCCTGGGGAGTGCCTCCTGGAGCCCACTGCTCTGCCACTGTCCGTCCTGTGTCCAGGGCAGCGGGCCGCCTGGGGCACCCCCTCCCTGGACACACGGCGGGCCCACAGCACAGGTGGCTGCGAGGCCAGCACTGCCATGCACGCTGGTCCCCGCTGGACCTAGAGGCCCTCCCTGCCCGCTGCAGAGGGGCTCAGGCCAGCGCTGGACACACCAGGTCGGCAGTGGCTTCTGTGGGCAGCTTCGTCCTAAGCCCCTGAGACCTCGCTGCAGAAACACCGGGGAAGTGAGGGATGGAACACAGGCGTCCGGAAGCACGTGGAGGACATGGTCACTGCTCTCTGGGAAGTCTCCAACTCGGGGAAGCAAGGCTGCCCGGCCAGGCCCTCACTCCACTGCCAGGAAGCCAAAGGCTGGGGGGCAGGCGGGCAGGACACCGGCCCCTGCCCTGGGGTGTTCTCCTCTCAGAGGCAGCTGTCAGGTAGGGAAATGCGTGTCCCATAGTCCCCAGGGCTGGCCTGCAGGGCAGCACCCTCACTGCGGGAGACCGGCTCCCCACGGCCGCAGTGGCCCTGCCCCCAGGCCAGGGAAGGTCAGTGCACCGTGGCCACCCCGGCCCAGCCCCAGCCCCGTGCTCCTGGGCTCCTGAGGCGTCAAGAGGCGTCCAGGCAGGTCTCGCGTGTCCCTGGCCCGGCTGAGGTTCCCTTCCCTAAGTGCAGCTCTGGAAACGCACCTCCAGCTCAGGGCAGGGCGAGCGGAGGTCCCGGGCCTGCCGGTCCTGTAACTCAGCACGGACACGGATCCCACACTCAGCACAGACTCTGCAGACACAGGCGGGTGTGCGTCTCGCTGCTGCATGTTATCTGCAACACCCGCTCGCTTCTACTAACCGTGGTCAACTAGAAATTACATGTCTGTCTGTGAGCCAAGGAAGCTGCACAACAAGCCCGCTGGGATGCGGGGACGTGGTCGGGGCCCCCCTTGTGGAGGGCGCCCAGACAGGACCGCAGCATGCACGCGAGCACTGCCGCCCCCGTATTTATTTCTATTTAACACTGTAGGAGCAACCAGGCAACAGTCAGGTCGCCAAAACCGAAGCTGAAGCCACGTATGTTGAGAATATCACAGGAAGAGGTCTATATTTGTACTGGAGTATTTTTGCACCTTGAGTATCCTCAGTCTTAAGGTTCAAGCAGGTGGAAACCGGTCGGGAAGAGGCAGGTGGGGGCTCGGGCTGTCCACACTCCAGGGGCAGCCCCTCGCAGCCTGGGGGCGGAGGCTTTGTGGGAAGGCCAGCAGCCTGCAGTCAGGAGGCCTCTGCGGCTGTGTGGGCCGAGGGAGGCAAGGCGCAGGCCTGCGGCCCACGAGCCCTGCGGTCACCGGGAAGGCCGCCGGTGCGGACCCCCCAGGACCCAGCGGGCGTGGACGCCACTGTCACCTGTCTCCACGGCACAGGCTGATGACTCAGCCATACTGTGAAGTGGCGAGACCGTCCTTGGAGCTCTGACCCCGAGCAGCCTCCCTCCATAGACCGACTACTGAGTGTTCTGGGGCCCCGTGGCTCAGCGGTATGGCCTCGCCTGGGGAGGGAGGGGGCTGCCCTGCACTCGGGGGTGCTTCGCCTAACGCTCTCGTCCCCAGACCAAGCCAAACAACAAGGAAACGCACATAACTCAGACTTGAAAGGGATCATAGGCTACTGGTTTGTACTAAGTCTTTTCAGGAAAGGGAAATAAATGTACATAGAGATGCGGTCTATTTTTGCACTGTTTTCTTACTGTGAGGGAGTGATGAGAGCGCCACCTGGTCAGCGTGCTGGGGCAAGCAGTGGGCGGTGTCACGGAACCCGAACTCAGAGCCGCTCTCCCCGAGCTCCGGGGGCGTCTGGGGGGCTCGGAGCCACTCTCCAGGAGCTCCGGGGGCGTCTGGGGGACTCGGAGCCGCTCTCCAGGAGCTCCTGGGGCGTCTGGGGGGCTCAGAGCCGCTCTCCAGGAGCTCCGGGGGTGTCTGGGGGGCTTGGAACCGGCTCTCCAGGGGCTCCGGGGAGNACTAAAGCTGAAACTCCAGTACTTTGGCCACCTCATGCGAAGAGTTGACTCATTGGAAAAGACTCTGATGCTGGGAGGGATTGGGGGCAGGAGAAGAAGGGGACGACAGAGGATGAGATGGCTGGATGGCATCACTGACTCAATGGACATGAATCTGAGTGAACTCCGGGAGTTGGTGATGGACATGGAGGCCTGGCGTGCTGCGATTCATGGGGTCGCAAAGAGTCGAACATTACTGAACAACTGAACTGAACTGAACTGAGTATTATTAATGTAATTGAGGAAAGAAACAGCAAACTCAAGGCTTCCTGAAAACAACACATCTTTAGCTTAGGTCAGATACTCATTGGGCTTAGAAAGACCCATATATTTATAACTGTGAAGAAAAAGATGGAAATTAAAGAATATGTTTAAAAGTCTGAAAATATATTATCAAATGTTTTTTTAAAGGCAACATTTTATAACATCATTTCAACTATCTGGGAAAGGAAACTTCTTTATGTGAGCCTATCTCAGACGCCACTCAGGCTCCAGTAAATCACCTATTAATTCGCTTTGACTTTTTGTTCCTGGATAAAGGAACGTACTTGTGCATCAGCTCCCTGGGCTTTCTTCCCTTTATAAAATATTGGTTCTTCCCCCTTTTGTTCAGAAGCCAAATGATTAGCTTCAGGCTTAGGACTGATTTCCCATTGTTCTCTTCCCTTTAACCTCTTGTCATTGTGCCAACACTCCGGACCCCAGAGGGATTTGTCACAGTTCAATTCTTTTTCTCTCTTGGCAGCAATTTTTTTTTTTAATTTTTCTTTTCCTTTGCTTTTATAAAAAGAAAAATTCTCACGTTAACACTTCCCTTTGAATTGTCCTTTGGTTATGAGAGAAAGAAAAGGCCTTAACTTCTTGGAATTCATACAGTATTGACAGGGAAACTTGGGCTCATTTCTCTGGGTTACAACCCCAACACTCTTAAAAATGATACTGCCTTTCAATCTATATTTGAATCTGTTCATCATAATGACAAACTTTGGTTTGATTCTATCATGGAAGTTACTTTTTTAATCACCTGCCAATGTAAAAATAATCAACAATTACTTTTTAAAAAATTATCTGGAAAAGAAGGTAAAATGATATTTTGATCTCAAAGAAATGACGTGACTTTCAGGTTCCAAAGAACATTCCATGATAATACAAACACAGCTGCTGAAATCATTCTGAATGGGGAGTGTGTTGTCTTCAGTGATAACAGTAGCAACAATGAAATAACAAAACTACCGTTTGTTGAAAAGTCTCCATGATCCAGGCAGTATACATCTGGAGAATGTATTTAATCTTCGTGATACTCGGTGAAGTATAAAGTTTATATCCTCCTCTTTTATACATTAGGACACAGGCTCAGATAGGTTGCTTAAGCCCAGTGTTATAAAACAGACAAAATGAAACCTCACAGGTGCAAGAAGTAAGGCCTGGATCCTGTATTGGATTCTGTTCTACTATCTTTGTGATTTTACCAAAAACAAGAGACTGAATGAAAAGATCTCATTTAGCTGAAATGACACCATCTCTTCTGGTACAATTTTTGAGCATATATTTTTGTAAGACAATATAGTAAGTGAAAATGTTTATATATAACACCCATTCTTCTGAATTTTGAATAAAATCATACAGAGAAACTATTCCAGAGGATAAAAAACAAAATTCAAAGGTTTCATAAGAGTCATCTGATAAAGAATTATCAACACTATTGAGAATTTTATCTTCATATTTGAAAATATTAGATTATATCTTTTTTTACTATAATCCAATCTGTTTAAAATTATTTTTGTTCCATATAACTCATTCATATATATCACTTGAAAGAGTTTTAAAATATTTATGCAAAGAAAATTATCAAGAGTATCCTCAACTTACAGTGAAGTGAAGTGAATTGAAAGTCACTCAGTCATGTCTGAGTCTTTGTCACACCATGGACTATACAGTCCATGGAATTCTCCACCCAGTATACTGGAGCAGGTAGCCTTTCCCTCCTCCAGGGGATCTTCACAACCCAGGGATTCAACCCAGGGCTCCCACATTGCAGGTGGATTCTTTACCAATTGAGCTATGAGGGAACAGTAGAAATTTGAAAAGAGACCACAAGTTTTCTGGAATTCTAATCTTTATTTTCTTTATTTGTATTGGCAGTAAGATGCAATGGATATGAAAGAATCCTTTTAGAAGCATCCCAATAACTATAGGATAACTTTCATCTACAATTTACCTTTTATTTGACACCAAACAACACAACAAGGATGGGAGGAGGCCATTCAAATTATTACAAATCAGTTTTGAATTACACAATATGCAAACTTTTGATTTTACCATGAATTGTTAAAGGTCTTTTATAACAATGTTTCCACTCATGAAATAAGATTCCATAACTTCAATAAGAGCTGCTTCCCTACAGACTGAAGAATTCAGTTCTTAATCTTAGAAAAAATGGAAAATTTTTTTTCTATTTTATTTCTCTTTTCCCCTTAAGATTCTTAAGTCAAAATGGTGACTCTCTATCTCTTCTTATTTATATGGCTATAATAGCATTGGACCATTTTTAATAATAATGTGAAATGGATCTGTATCTTGATTTGGGGATGATTAAAAACAACTAACTGTTGAGGAATGGAGGACTTAGAAGAGAGAGCCAAAATACAATTTTGGCCAAAATTGCCAAAATACAATTCCCTACTACACAATTAAATGAGGAGACTTTAAAAGAGTTAAATGACATCCTGGGCACTTCTGAGCTTAACAGCAACACATTTTGACAAGGAAAGTTATAAACAGATAAGAAACATATGGAGTGTTTCCCTTGAAATTCTCGGAGTTTTAAAATCTAACAGATAATGTACTTTGAGCTTTCCTCTAATTCTCCATTCTTATGAAATTCAATGATCCTGAACATAGAGACTCTCTCTCTCACCTAGGATTATGAATCAGTCTGGAAACACTAATCACATATCAGAGCTGATCATTGACCTGGGCACATAAAAAGATCTGATGTACCAAATCCATGCTGAATATTCAGATGTGTAATCCAAGCCCAAGAGACACATCAGAAAGTAAAGGGGATTAGAAAAAGAAGTAAAAGAGGCAAATGAAACAAAAATGGCACAAGAGCATTATTGTAAGTATGTTATTGCACTAACTGTGCATCAACAGTCCTCAGTCTTGCAAGATCCCAGCACATTAGCAATATGAATCAAATCTATCAGCCTAAGAAACAATACTAAAGTAGAGCATTTTTCCTTATTTTCATTGGTCACAAACAATACATTTAATCAGCTGAAATGGATGTATCTGTACAAAGAAAAAAAAAATGAACATATTCTATTTAATACTGTCTTGCAGCAACCAATCTCGGAACTTTTATTAACATTTTTAGTATAAGTAAATCCTTAGGAGAGAAATTTCACAAACTAGGAATGTGAAAATAAGCCAGTAACTTAGGGACCTATACACAAAAACATTTCTGGCAAGAGATGAATGGGTATTGCAGTCCATAGTAACAGCATAACTATGCTGAGAGCATAGTTGCCTAAGGCCTAAAAATGCTATAGAACTTAGCACTAGACTAATAAACTATTTACAGAGAGTCTTCTACCCTGAAAGCTCAGTGATGAGTATCATCATGGTCATCATTTTTAATGCATCAGTAAAGGGTTCAGGCCTCAAAGAGGTCAGACCAGATCACAGCTAACTCTCAAGATGGTTTTAAGGATTAAGTAACATCATATACAATGTTTCTATACAAATCACACTTAGAGATACAAACATAATAGCTTAAAATTGTATCGTTTACACCTGGTTCAACACACCATAATGAAGTGAAAGTCACTCAGTGAGTCTGACTTTTTGCAACCCCATGGACTATAGCCCACCAGGATCCTCTGTTCTTAGGATTTTCCAGGTAAGAATACTGGAATGGGTAGCCATTCCCTTCTCCAGGACCCAAGGATTGGTCCCAGGTCTCCCGCACTGTGGGAAGATTCTTTATCATCAAAGCCACCAGGGAANAACCCCATGGACTATAGCCCACCAGGATTCTCTGTTCTTAGGATTTTCCAGGTAAGAATACTGGAATGGGTAGCCATTCCCTTCTCCAGGACCCAAGGATTGGTCCCAGGTCTCCCGCACTGTGGGAAGATTCTTTATCATCAAAGCCACCAGGGAAACTCAATATGCATAAGAAACACACATATTCCTCCTTCCTCCCAAATTCTCCTTGAAATAACTTGTAAAAGTAGATTTTTGTAAAAGAAGAAATCCATGGCACCATAAAGTCAAGAAAGGATGCCTTCGACAGATATGATATACTGATGTACTAATGTTTTCACAAATTTCTGGAAGGTGGAAAGAGAAAGGAATTATATTTACAAACCCAGCCTTCAAAAGCTCAAACAGTTGGGCTTATCCACAGGAGAAGGCTGAATGGGGATGTTGTCTTTCTGTTGAAACTGATACACATTCAGGAGGGCTGTAGCATTCATCTCCAGCTGCAGCCCCAAGAAATTTTCATGAAAAACAGAATAAGATTTGTTTGGGAAGGATTATTAGTGTTAGTGTTTAGGCTGGGAGTACAGGCAGAGCACCCCTACAAGAACTCCAAAATAACGAATCTGAAGAGTGAAACAGGAATGAGTTCCTCCTATGAGTAAAACTCACCTAAAGATCGGTATTATGGGCTGAATCGTGTCTTCCTCAAATTCATATGTTGGAATTCTAATTCCAGTACTTCAGAATGCAACTGTGTTTGGTTTTTTAAGATGTAATTAAGTAACAGTGAGGCCGTTAGGGTGGCCCTTCATCCAACATGACTGGTATCCTTATAAGAGGATATTAGGACACATCCATGGAGAAGGAAACAGCAACCCATTCCAGTGTTCTTGCTTGGAGAGTCTCAGGGACCGGGGAGCCTGATGGGCTGCCGTCTATGGGGTCGCACAGAGTCGGACACGACTGAACCGACTTAGCAGCAGCAGCAGCAGCAACAGGACACATCCATAGAAGGCAAAACCATGTGAAGATTGAGGGGAAAGAATTCCATCCCCCAGCCAAGAGGAGAAGCCTCAGAAGAAATCAGCCTGGCTGACACCTTGATCTCAGAGTCTCCAGGAATGTGAGAAAATATGTTTTTGTTGTGGAAGTCACCCAGTCTGTGGCACTTAGTTATGGTAGCTATAGCAAACTAACACAGTCACCCCCAGTAAAATCGCCTCCAATAAAATCTCTCCTACTTTGAAAATTGTGAGCTGTCCAAACATTAGCCTGCAAAAAGACACCAATGGAGCCGAAAGTCTGTGGACAATCATTCCATTCAAGAGAGACCTTTTGTAAAGAAGATTCCAAATTAGGTATTTCCATGAATCTGTAAACTCCCTGCTTCAAAAATATGATTGCTCAACCAAAACTCAACAGATGTCTAGTGAAAACTGACAGAGTGACATGGAAAGACTTACCCTGAACAGGCAAAAAAGAATAAGTGGCAGAGACACAACCTTAAAAAAAAAAAAAAAAGACAATTCTATTTAGTATCCTCAGAGTGTTTTAAGCTATTATGGAAATAAAGAATCAGTCTCAGAATGGAAAGCTATCTCATTTGAAATTCTCTTTTCATACCCAGCATGCCAGCTAAGGCAGCCACCTGTTTCTTCAAACTCTAGAGAGTGAGGTACAATCAGTAATTAAGAGAGGAAAATATGATTACAAAAATAACTAGGTGGACAGGTTTTTCTTTGCTACATCATCCCAGAATTTCAAAATATCTGCTGAGAAGGATTTAACTAGTACCAGAACTATGCTATATTCTAACAACAGATAATAGTTGTATATCTGTAAATGAATCACAAACTTTAAATTTCACTGTAAGGCTAAAGTGCAGAGAAAAAGTAGTTTCTTCATTTCACCTGTAATGACTAGCCTATTTTTACCTGTTGGTAAGCAAAAAATATGTACATGGATAATGAGGACAAATAGACATGCCAAATGTCCAGTCTCATATAAGTTCAGTCTCATTTTAATATATTAAAACAGTTTCTTGGCAGTCAATTCATATGCCTGCATCAAACCACTCTGCCACTGCAGTGCACGGCTGGTCTTCCCAGATCCGGATCCTCCTTGATGGCTTTCTGTATCTTCATCCCTGGTGGACTACGGGCCCCAAACCTTCTGACACATCTTCCATCAGGCTCCCGGTCCATGGAGCCACCCCACCACAGAGGGTTCTCTGGCAGGCTGGCTAGAATTCCAGAGTCCACATCACATGGGAAAACTATATTTCAAATTCCCACTCTATTTTAATCCATTTTTTTTAATCAAGTTTACTTTCCTATGGCTGCATCTCAAGTATTTTGTGGGGGAACTTCAGAGATAGCCTTCCTGTAGAGCCCTAACAAGGAAAGGGAAAGGCAGTGTATTTCTAAGAGGCCCTCTGTCCTTGCTGTTCCCTCACAGATTTAAGCCGCTCCCTCCCTAGGACATCTGAGTTCAACCATCACTACCCTCTTGCCTGAACCTTCCTTTCTTACCAGGGTGTGAAAGGACAAGCTCTG
>SJYV01016932.1:0-17210 GCA_006410875.1 Neotragus pygmaeus | reverse complement strand
TTTAGTTTCTAATCAGTGTATAGAGGTTTTTATCTCATTGTTTATTCACATTTCCCAAACAACTAATGATGTTGAGAATATTTTCCTGGGCTGTTTCGTCATTCACAGTGTTTCCTTTAGGAAGTATCTGTTTAACTCTGTCACTCGTATTGTGGTTACTTTTAATTTTCAGAGTTCCCTGAAAATACTGAGATGATACACAATCTGCTGGATTAAACGATATCTAGACACATGAATGGAATTTTGCTCAAGAAATTGCCTGTGAATCCACCTAGATGGAGCACAAAACACGTTCTATCTAATGACATTGCTTATCATTCTGCAGATGGTCATAAAATACATTTTTAAGATGTTTTTTCTGGCAATTTTCAAACTTATATGAAAGTAGAAAGAAAAGCGAATGGAATTCCTATGTAATCATCATCCACCTTTAACAAGTACCAACATTTTGCTAAACTTGTTCATTTCCAACCTCTTTTTCATTTTCGCTGGTCTATTTTATAAAAAACTCCAGATGTCATATAATTCCATCCACCAATGGCACACCATTTTGACAGCTAGAATTCAAGCTAGTCATTTAGAATTCTCATTGGATTATAAGTATAGGAACAGGAGATCTAAATGGAAAGAGGTCCAGGTTCAAAATTCTTCCCTTATTAGAGAGAATGGAACCATATGACTTGAAACAAACTTTGACACTTGACTGAGCCACAAAGCCTATGTTGTAATAATACCATCCCATAATACCATCTGTTGTCCTTGGTCTCGTCAAAAGGGAAAGAAGGTAAGATACACATTTTTTTAATTAATTTATTTATTTATTTTACTTTACAATATTGTATTGGTTTTGCCATACATTGACTTAAATCCACCATGAGTGTACATGTGTTCCCCATCCTGAGCCCCCCTCCCAGCTCCCTCCCCATCCCATCCAGCTGGGTCATCCCAGTGTACCAGCCCCGAGCACCCTGTATCATGCATCAAACCTGGACTGGTGATTTGTTTCACATATGATATTTTACATGTTTCAGTGCCATTCTCCCATATCATCCTACTCTCTCCCTCTCCCACAGAGTCCAAAAGACTGTTCAATACATCTATGTCTCTTTTGCTGTCTCGCATACAGGGTTATCGTTACCTTCTTTCTAAATTCCATATATATGCATTAGTATACTGTACTGGTGTTTTTCTTTCTGGCTTACTTCACAGTGTATAATGGGCTCCACATTATTTTTTTTTTAAGTTTATTGAAAATTAGGTCAAGGGAATTTCCTGGTGGTCCAGTGGCTTAGACTCTGAGCTCCCATGCAGGGGACCCAAGTTTGATCCCTGGTCAGAGAGCTAGATCCCAGGTGCTGCAGCTAAAAGTTCACATACTGCAACTAAAGATCCTGCATGCCGCAAGGAAGATACAAGATCCTGCGTGTGCAATTAAGACCCAGTGCAGCCAAATAAATAAATAATTTTAAAAATTCAATTGAAAATTAAGCTTCATTAATAACCTATAATGGAATATAATTGGCAAAAGAAAAGATTCATCATGCTGTACACCTGAAATTAACACATTACCATAAATCTACTGTATCCTGATTTAAAAAAGGAAAATTAAGGCTCACTTACTTCAAGAATGAAAGTGTATGTTATCCCTTACACCCCATGCATGATTCACAGTTATTTTTTAATTCTGTGGTTTCACATCTTAAGAGGGAAAGAAAGCATTCAATGTTCTATGAGTATTATAGAAAACCTCCATCTCTTAAGATACCCAAAAGCAGAAAATATGATATGCCTCCTTACTTTCTTCTATAGCAGAGTTCTCGACCTCAACACTATAGACATTTGGTTCTGATCATTTTAGTTTGCTAGGGGTGGGGAGCAAATCACCCCTGGTTGAGAACCCCAGTTTTATAGATACGATCTTTTGTGCAGACACAGTTCCCTCACTCAGATGAGAGTTGGTATCTCACAGCCTCAGTTTCTTTACCTGTGAAATAGGAATGAATTTGATTTTGTTAAATCTAGAGATATATTATGGAATCAATATACTTTAATAATAATGACTCTTCTCATGAAAGTGTTTAGACCATTTACATTTAGACCATCAGTATAATGACTGATATGGTTGAATGAATTTCAGTCTACAAAATTGCTACTTATTTTTTTTATTTGTCCTTTGTTCTCATTTTCTTCTTTTTTCTGCCTTTTTTTTTTTTCAGTTCATTGAATTTATTTAACAATTTCATTTGGTCTCCAGAAAAGTGTCAGGTACTTGTGAACACATGATGGCTTTTAGCCATAAAAGGGTTAACTGGTAACTGATTGTGAAATGGTTAGGGTGGAGGTCTGCTCTGTCTCAGGCACGGAGAGGGAAACGGATCTCTAAGAAAGTGGTGAGCAGTCCTGCACGCTCCAAATGCTTCCGGTGAAAAGAAGAAATAACTGGGCTGAGTCTGTACCAGACCCACAGCACTGGCCCAGGAACTGCAAGAACTCATATGCACAAGATGGGGTCTGCACTTTCAAGGAATCATACAAGACAGCTCGTGACCAGGTCAATGAAGGCACCTCACCCAGCCAGGCACACAGAAGTCTTCACCATGTAGGATGATGAGAATGAAGATGAATCAGAGCTAAGGGACATGGCAGAGATGGTGTATGCCCTTCAAAAGGATGACAAGCCAGTGTCACCTGGCATACTGCCAAGGGGTGGGACAGTCTAACGGCAGCGTGGATGTCAAAGTCCAATAAGGTTTGCATTTAAAGCCCGCATCTTCCACTTATTACTGCCTGTGCGATTTGGGACAAGTTACTAATCCTCTCTGTGACCATTCTCTGTCAAACACATCATTATTCCTACTTACAGATGTATTGTGTCTCAAGTGTCCAGCTTAGTGCTTAGAACATAGATGGCACAAAGTATTTTCCATTGTTGCTTAGTCGTTAAGTCCTATCCTACTCTTTGCGACCTCATGGACTGTTGCCTGCCAGGCTCGTCTATCCAAGGGATTTCCCAGGGAAGAATACTGGAGTGGGTTGCCATTTCCTTCTCCAAGGATTCTTCTCAACCCAGGGATCAAACCCACATCACCTGCCTTAGCAGGCGGACTCTACTGCTGAGCTACCGGGGAAGCCCAGTTTCCTATTAGTATTTACTAATATAACTGTTATCATTTCAAACGGTTGGTGTGAAATGTAACAGTAGTTACATAAGCATTGGAATGACACATATTCAGTGAGTCATAGTGATTTAGAACTGGTTAATGTTAACAGTAAAATTTAATGGAGATTTGAAGAGAGATAGAGAGAGCAAGGAGAGACAGGCCAGTTATTTCATCCATCCTGAAGGAGAGAGGGACTCTCCCAGAAACGTGGGAATCGTTGGAAGTGGGCAGTAGTCCAATGCAGGAGAGCAGGATCTGCGTGGACCAGGAATCAGGGGCTGCTTTTCAGACCCTGTCGAGACATTTGGCGTTTTTCAACAGCAGGAATTCAGAATGGTCAATACCAAACTTAACGATAGTGCTGATTTTAAACCCAAGGTCTGTGGAAGACTCAGAATGCAAGGGAATCAAGTGAAACGCCCTCGCCCCGGGCTCCTCCTGTCTCTCTCCTGTGGTCTGTCTGTTCCCTTTAGCGACTTTATGGGGTCCCCTGCAAGCCTAGCTTTGAATTTTCCTGCATTAGTCTCAGTTTAGCCTCTCAGAACCTGTGGTTATCAGTATATTACCAAGGAAACTCCTCCTTTGAAGTGGGAACCACCTCTATAGGCTATAAATATAAAGCAATTAGCCTCTCAAGTGCCTTATTATAAACCATATCAAGGACACCTACATGGCCTCCCAGGTTACAGGATAGAATTTCTGTCAAGAGAAGGCCCTTTTTTAAAGGTTGACTTTTTAATAGAATGCAAGGGGTAAAAAAGAACAAACCCATAGATAATTTTTTAAAAAACCTATCTCAATCAGCAAATTTGGGTATGGCTTTTATTATTCTTCACTCTCCAAATCCTTGATTCATTGAATAGCCATTTCTAGGGCTAAGTCTGGTCGTAGTTATCCAAATAAAAGCACGGAGGTCTTTTGGTGCTGAATAAGTAGTGGAAATAAGTTGCTAAATGTAAGGTAGGTAATACAACCTTTGGGAAAAGTAATCTGCTGATGTTTCTTAATTTAAAAATATTTCTTAATTGACAAATTGAAAATACACATACTCTTTGACCCAGAAATTCCACCTTTGGAAATGCATTCTATAGCAATCAGAGTGAACCCACAGGAATATATGTGCATAAACACATGGTTACTGCAGAATTATTTGTTGTAGCAAAACCCAAAACACTGTAAACTACAGACTAACCATGAACAGTGAAATGAACAGATGTGCTCAGCACGTCCATCGTGTAGAATACCATGCAGCTATTTTTTAATGTAGTGGAGAGCACAGATGCAGTCCCAAGTTACCACAAATTATGCAGTCGAGATTCCTACATTTGGGGAAACTGCAAGGGTTGAATGCAATGGATAGGCATCCCCTGGGAAAACCACCTTTGAGTTTGTGGTGACTCCCTTGCTGGGTGATGAAAGTGAAAGAGGAGAGTGAAAAAGTTGGCTTAAAACTCAACATTCAGAAAACTAAGATCACGGCATCTGGTCCCATCACTTCATGGCAAGTAGATAGGGAAACAATGGAAATAGTGACAGACTTTATTTTGGGGGGCTCCAAAATCATTGCAGATGGTGACTATAACCATGAAATTAAAAGACACTTGCTCCTTGGAAGAAAAGCTATGACCAACCTAAACATATTAAAAAGCAGAGTCATTACTTTGCCAACAAAGGTCAGTCTAGTCAAGGCTATGGTTTTTCCAGTAGTCATGTATGGATATGAGAGTTGGACCATAAAGAAGGCTGANTTGAGAAAAGGAAAGATATAAGTATCTGAATGCAGAATTCCAAAGAATAACAAGAAGAGATAAGAAAGCCTTCTTCAGCGATCAATGCAAAGGAATAGAGGAAAAGAAGAGAACGGGAGTTTGTGTAAGAGGGATAATTTAAGAAATGAACAGAGTATGTGAGAGAGCTAATGAACGATTAGTTATGCTACCAAAGAAGGAGAAGAATTGAGTAAATGAGTCAAGCAAAACTTTGTTACTTTAAAGAAAACCTTTATAGGCTTGATGATTTTCCCCAGTTTCTCACTTGTCAGGGATGGTTCCCTACAGGTTATGATTTCATTTCATATTTTATTCTTTTATGTTCTTTCTTTGAAGACATTCTTCAAGGGGAAGAGGAAATCTTCGAACTGATAGGTGAGTTATTTCACATTCAATCAACTTATTTAGAATTTTTCTAAGTGGATTCAAGAACCTCTGGGTCACCAATCTAACCTAAAATTTCTATGATTTTTTACTTACATTAAAAAAATTTTTTAATCAGATTTAACCTTTACAATTACCTTTCTCAACCATTCTACTATATAATTTAACCTGACTAGATCCACATTGCAGAAGGAGTACCAAAAAAAAAAGAAAAAGAAAGAAAGAAAGAAAGAAAAAAGTGAAGAACATGGTTTTCTTTAGATTTTACAGTTTTCTCAGGGCTAGATAATATGGTCACTGTTTTCCTTCTTNCTACTATATAATTTAACCTGACTAGATCCACATTGCAGAAGGAGTACCAAAAAAAAAAGAAAAAGAAAGAAAGAAAGAAAGAAAAAAGTGAAGAACATGGTTTTCTTTAGATTTTACAGTTTTCTCAGGGCTAGATAATATGGTCACTGTTTTCCTTCTTTTTTTGTTTTTGCTTAAGTTACCCGACCTTGGCTGTCTTTATAAGGTCATACCTATTTGAAGATTCTTGAAAGAAGTGCTTTGATTATCTACATTGTCCAACAACTTTAATTCAATAAAATGTACTACTTACCAATAATCATGGCAATGTCCTAGACTTGGTATGAAGGATACAAAGGTAAATAAATGAAGCATTTTTTTTTAATCCTTAAGGAACTTTAGATCCAATGGAAGCTTTAGTTTGGTTGGACATGACAATGATCACTATCAGAAAGTGGCACAAAAAAAAAAAAAGCCGCATGGGAGCTCAAAACAGGGGAGAAAAGGAAAGACCTNAATCAATATACTAGAGGAACATTTTTAGTGACAACTCTTCTTTTCATTCTTACTAGTAGTTGGGGATAGCATTGTTTAACATGTAGAATCTGATAGACTTCAATTAAAACTAAAGAAGAAAGTTATTGGTGACTTTTCAAACCATGATACAATACACAAACAAAGCCAAACTCTAAATATCAATTCTTTTAAGCATACAAAGACAATAGCCTCAAATAATACACCTTTGTTAATGGTTTTAACTACTTACATATTTGAATTTATTTTGCTCCTCATATAAATATATATTATATATCAACACCAAATATTTATATAAGTGGCTTCAGGATTTCTCTCTGTTTCCAAGTTGCTAGGGGAATGTAAAATTTAAATTTGTTACATTAGAATGTGTTAATATGCAGCTGTTATCAATTTGAAGAGAATAGAAAAAGAATTTCAGCAGCATGTTATCTCAAAATGACTTTAAAGTCAGTTTTAGTTACCAAAGATAACATAGTTAATGGCTCACTGTCTTAAATCATATATATATATTTATAATATTNTCATTTTCAAGGCAGAAAGAGCTGGAAAGGAGCCATGGACCCTTTGGGGGCTCAGCCGATGGTGAGATGAGAAAGTCCCCTAGAAACTCATTTCTGCCATCTGATCTGAATTCCTGAGTCGAGGTGAGTGCCTGAACAGAATGCCTTGTGCAGAGCACCGGGGACATTATGTTTCCTGCCCAAGTGTATCCCCAGTTGTAGACAGTAATTTGGTATCTGGCGAAGAGAGGACACCTCACACAGCAAATGCCCAAATAAATTTTACTGGATAATCAGAATCACGACTGGAAGGGAATAAGCTGGCATCTGGCTTTCAAGCCCATGCTCGGTGTGGCAGGGCCTAGGTCAGCCTGGCAGGGCCTCATTGAGCCACCTGGCTCCATGAACAGAAGAGAAAAAAGCCAGGACAAGCCCTGCGAGGGCCTCTGCAAACCAGCTGCTTCGTCACAACTGCTCTTTTACTCTGCTTCATTTGCAGATAAAGAGAGTTAAACACGTAATGAGGTTCAAACTGAAAGCCTGGCCCTATGGTGATGTCTGATCAAGGAGGTGTTCTTTATCCCCTTCTAAGGAAAACTGAGGCCCAGCGCAGACCTGCTCAAGCCCTTTCCAGGAAGCAGCAAGGCCAGCCTTGAGTCCACCTCTCTGGGTCTCTTCACCTGGGGCATGACCCTTCTGCTTTCTTCTCTCTAGAAGGCTGGTCTGTGCCCTCCCAATGCACAGACTGGATGAACCAAGGATGGTAGCAGGCATCATTCTTGTAATACTCTGATCACTTGATGGAGGCCACCTCAAAACGGATTCCAGGGGCTTCCCTGGTGGTCCAGTGGTTCAGAATCCGCCTTGCAATGCAGGGGACAAGGGCTCGATCTCTGGTCTGGGAAGATCCCATGTGCCGCGGGCGACTATGCCTGTGTGCCACAGTTACTGAGCCTGAGAACCTAGAACCCGCTCTTCAAAACAGCGGAGAAGCCACCGCAATGCGAAGTCCATGCAGTGCCATGGGGAGCAGCCCCCGCTGGCCTCAACTAGAGGAAGCGTGCGCGCAGCAACAGAGACCTACCCCAGCCAAAAAATAAAATCCATCTTATAAGGGGGGGATTCCAAAGGGGAATCTATCACGGACTAACGAAGGTTGTCACCGCTGCTATCTGGGGGCTGGGGAAAAAGCTGCCACTTAATCGGTCCCCTCCTCTAAATTTCTCATTCCAGACATGACCACTAGAAAGCAGTGACTTGAAGGAAAGAAGACCAGAGGAAGCCAGATGGCAACAGAGTCAATGGAAAAATACAAAGCTGATAGTGCTTTCTAGGGCTTTGGCCATAAAAATGAAGATTAAAGTAAGGCTGCAGCTGAAGGGGACCTGGAGTTGGGAGAGGGGTTTGGGGTTACTTTCCAGGTAGGAGAGACTGGGAATCTTGAAGGGCAGGAAATAATAGGTCTTAAACATGCTGGTGCAGCTCAGTGATTAATTCTAAACCACAGGGCATCCTTTAAGATAGGGTCATTTTCATGAGACAGAAGCATGTTCACAGCGAACCTGGGGTTAAACGCAGTGCCAGTGTTTCAAGATTCCCTAGGCGATCTTGGAGCCATTGGAATTCTTATGTTAAACATATTTAATAAGCTGAGAGGTTTAGGAAGGTGTTGGGTCTGGTCAGCTTTAACCTATAAATGACTTCCTTTTACTTCTTTAGAAAGCAGTTCTTGGTAACATGTTACAGATCAGTGTAAGTTTCCCAAAAACAACCACAAAAAAAGTGCCTTTAGATATATCCATTTAGGTTAAAATGGAAGAAGCAAATGGAAGGCTCACCATCATTGTACGCAGACAATTTTTTCTTTATTTTATTCAAGGCACTCAGTCGTGTCTGACTCTTTGAGACCCCATGGACTGTAGCCCACCAGGCTCCCCTGTCCATGGAATTCTCCATGCAAGAATACTGGAGTGGTTAGCCATTCCCTTATCCAGGGGATCTTCCTGATTCAGGGATTGAACCCAGGTCTCCTGCATTGCAGTCAGATTCTTTACCGTCTGAGCCACCAGGGAAGTTTATTGAAGTATATTTGTTTCATAATGTTGTGTCAGTTTCTAGGGTAGAGCAAAGTGATTCAGTTATACATATGTGTCAGTCTATGCGTATCAGATCTATCTTTTCCATATTTTTTCCATTATGGTTTATGACAGGATGCTGACTATATCCCCTGTGCTGTATAGCAGGATCTCGTTGTTTGTCCATCCTGTATGTAAGAGTTTGCATCTGCTAATCTCATTCTCCCCCACCCTCCTCCCTCTCGGCAACCACATGTCTGTTCTTTATGTCTGTGAATCTGTTTCTGTTTCATGGATAAGTTCATTTGTGTAAACAGACTTTTTAAAATTCGAGTCAGGTCCAGGTATGCTAATACACCCGGACAGAACGTGCATCAATGCCAAAATGCCTTGTCCTAAGATTACAGGATGAGATGTGTGTGTGTGTGTGTGTGTGTGTGTGTGTGCTCACTCAGTGGTGTCTGACTCTTTGTGATGCCATGGACTGTAGCCTGCCAGGCTCCTCTGTCCATGGGATTTTTTCTGCAAAAGTACTAGAGTGGGTTATCTCCTCCTGACCCCAGGATCGAACCCTCGTCTCCAGCATCTCCTTACAGCTAGATGAGCCCATTCTACCCACCACACAATTTGCCCTCTTCACTGGATGGTGTTGAAGATCAAATGTGCTTAGTCGCTCAGTCCTGTCTGACTCTGCTAACGCATGGACTGTAGCTGGCCATGTTCCTCTGTCCATGGGGATTCTCTAAAGAAGGAATACTGGAGTGGGTTGTCATGCCCTTCTGCAGGGGATCTTTCCAACCCAGGGGTTGAACCCAGGTCTCCCATATTGTAGGCGGATTCTTTACCATCTGAGCCATCAGGGAAGATCTGGTGAAGATCAAATAGGAGAAAGATTTCAGAGCAGTCAGCCTGGTGCTAGGGTGACAGTGAGCACAAAATCAGTTATGACCTTGACTCTGGCTCACTTTGGCCCAACACCTCCCCTGCCCCAGGCACAGGGATGAAGAAGGACCTGGTATGGCTGTCGCAGTGGAAGGAACAGACTCAGAGAAGACAGGAGCAGAGTGAGTCTGAGGACCCTACAGCAGGAACTGCATGACCTTGTTGTTATTTGGAGGAAGCCACTCCACCCACTTCTGCCCCCATCCTGGCTCACCGAGACCCAAACTCAAAGTTGAGGGAGGGAGACAGAGAGAGAGAGTAAATATCTGATTGGCTCACCTTGGTTCACAAACTCATACATGGAAGGAGGGGCATGAGATGGTCCAACAAGACCTCCGACAGTGAGTGGGGGCAGTTCTCCAAAAGCATACAGTCGTGCTATTTCCAAGGAAAATGCAGCTAGCTGTCCCAACACTGACTACAAAATGCCTTGAGAGCTCAGGTCCCAAGTGTGGTTTTTGAGTCCATGTCTCAAAAAGGCTGTCAGTTTCCATGAAATTACGTTACAGCTCAGAAAAAGTTCAAAGAGGTGACTTCATGCAGCAATAAAGAACGATATTCGTTAATCCTTCTACAAATGTCATAAGGAGCTGATTCCAATCCCAGCACAAAAACCCAAGTTCAGAGAAGGTACCAGAAAATGGCTCCCCAAAGACTCTAGGCTGAAGTAATGAAAATCAGAAAGCCCCCAGGATAAGAAATGAGGGATAAGAAAACCTTTTCTGAGACTATTCAGGCGGAGAGGGAGAGAGCTACAACTTCAGGGGGCCACACTCCCCAAAACACAGTTGTCGAAGTTATCTGCGGGGCATTTCTTACCTAAGGGTAAGGAATTCAACCCTGATTTCATCTCACTGACTCTGTGCATCTCTACCTTAATACTGCAAAAATCTATATTTGGATTAAAAAAAAAAAAAACTAGGTTGGATGGGGAAAATAGGCAAGATATAAAATAGTTACTAATTTTAACACATTTTTTATAATGAAGGCGCTGCTTTGAAAATCTTCTGTTTCCACATATGTGGCTGATTTAAGTTGACTTATTAACTTCAGTAGAACTGAAAGATGTTTTTACTTCTGACAACTCCTAGGTTCTGAACATTACACAGCTCAGCTCACAGCTGTCACTGTGTGACCCCGGAAGGAGCCACCTTGCATGGATTTATTTAGAAAATCCTGAAAGGTGTGCAAAGGGGCTTTGCAGACACCAACATCGCTCCCCAGAACTTTTCATCGGGGCAGGGTCGCTGGTCGATCTCGCAGCAGCCGAATACCATTCTTAAACAGACAGCCTCTGACGCTGGAATGTGAAAAGAAACAGACCCTGGCAGCTCTGATTCTCATGTCAAAAATTTCTGGAAGAAAAAAAAAAAAAATTCTGGAAGTATCGATAGCACACTCTGAATCCTCACCGGTCTAGAATCGCCTACGGGGCTGCAACCAGATGACGCCGGTGCTCCTTTGGCAAGAGTTGGGGAGAAAAAGAAATTAATTCCTGAAAATGAACTTTTCACCATCATTTGAATTTCTGTTCCTGCAAACTCCCCGGCAAGGACAATCAAAGGCAGTCATGCCATTTCATGTCTCATCACAGGTCCGGCAAAACCACCCCAAGCACTTTTCCAACTAGAAGAGTTGACGGTCGAATCCAGAATGACACGCATTGGATGGATAGTCGTTCCCTCTGCAGCCAAACCCTGCACTCCTGGGATCAGCTGCTGGAACCTGCGAGTTCTGTCGGAATCCCTGACCCCAAGGAAACCTGCATCATTTTAAAGTCAAGGGGTGCCCTTGAAGCCTGCCTGCTGCCACCCCAATTCCACATCCAGCCAGGAGTCCTGGATCAGCACAAGAACACCTTGGAAATGTTTCTCCTGGCAATGAGGGGAACTGGCCTGACTTTGGGGTGACCACAATGGGTTCCTCTTCAGCAGGCTTCCTGCAGAGGATCCCCCACAAGACGTGACCATTTAGAAACATGAGACAGCCTGGCAGCGAGCCCCTAGCGGCCCTCTGTCTTAAGCACAGGTGATATCTCTCCCTGCAACACCACCAAACTGCTAACTTTGGCAGAACTCAGAAAAGTTTGCCCAGTTGTACAAATTATCTCCTTATAGTTAATGTTTTTGTTATTATCCCTACCTCCTCAAGATGCTTCTCTATAAAATCCATGGAAAGGAAAAACGTCTGTGGTTGGCTACCAGTGTAGCAGGGAAGAAAGAACGGGTGATGAGAAAATGGAGACGTTTACACCAGGAAAGACAGGAGATGGGGGCATATAACAGTTGTCTTTCAAGGACTGAAGACCTAACGGATAGCGTGGATTAGGGGTCTCAAATTCAAGGGCCTGCCAGGGCCAGGTGGGTAAGCTTCTCAGTGTAACAAAAACTCTCACTGGAGGAGGCATGCTCATCCCAACAGGACCACTGCTACCTGGCCTTGTGGCCTTTGCAGTTGCCAGAAATTCAACCGATGCTGTGAAATCTAGTCCTAAAAAATATCAACATACACACTACTATATATAGAACAGATAATCAATAAGGACCTACTGTATAGCACAGGAAACTCTACTCAATATTCTGTAATAACCCATATGGAAAAGGAATCTGAAATAGAATAGATATATGTATGTGTTATAACTGAGTCGCTTTACTTGTATACCTGAAACTAGCACAATATCGTCAATCAACTAAACCCCGATAGAAAATAAAAATTCTTTAAATTTAAATGACGATATCAACAAATTCACCTTTTAAAAATCTGATTGACTGGGTCCAAATCAGGAAGCCAAGATGAAGCTGGTGGTTCCAAACTGAAACTCAGCTCTGACACCTTGAGAAGAGACTAATGATGTATATGGCCTTCCCAGATGGCACTAGGGATAAAGAACCTGCCTGCCAATGCAGGAGACATAAGAGATATGGGTTCGATCCCTGGGTTGGGAATATCCCCTGGAGAAGGGCCTGGCAACCCACTCCAGTATTCTTGCCTAAAGTATCCTTTGGACAAAGGAGCCTGGTGGGCTGTGGTCCACAGGGTCGCATGACTGAAATGGCTGAGCACACACGCACGCATGCCATGATGTATACAACACCAGAGATCCAACTGGGAGCAAGGGACGTGGCCTCCAAAGTGGTCCATTTGGCATCAACATCAGAAGGCTGTTTCTCGCCATGGAATTCTCTATCTCAGAAGGAAAGGAGTCTACGTTGAAAACAGACAGCAAACGGAGAAATGGCAGGCAGGCTCATAGCGGAACCATAAAATCTCTTTTAATAAAGGCTAAAATTTTTATTAAGTTCTTATTATGTGCCAGACACTGCTGGAGAGCATATATCTATGTAACATTTTAGTTCTATAATTAACCCTAGTGAACTTGACAATCATTTCGCAAAGAAACGACTCCTTCGCTCTACACAGAGCAAAGGCTAAGACTTAGCAGCACATTCAGACAATTGAAGGAAGGGTGCATTCCCCCACCCCCAGAGGGATGGCATGGTGGGGGGCTGCAGCCTGAGGACCACGCTGGCCCTGAGGGTTTGGTAACAACTCCAAAGTGTTGCGAGAAGTCAGGGATTAAAAGACAGGAGGGCTTAGCTCAGATTTGCATTTGGAAAGATTTTCTTGATTTGACTACGAATGTGGTCCTGAACCTGGAGGACTGATAGGGTTGGGTCTTCATCTTCTCATTTTTCCCCACTCTCAGGCTCTGCCTGGAGCCTTGCCCATTCAGAATAAGCAGCATGGAGCGTTGTATATACAGTAAAACGGGGGCTTTCTTCCTGGCTCAGTCAGTAAAGAGTCTGCCTGCAATGCAGGAGATCTGTGGTCCATCCCTGGGTTGGGAAAATCCCTTGAGAAGGAAATGGATACCCACTGCAGTATTCTTCCCTGGAGAATCGCACGCACGGAGGAGCCTGGCAGGGTACAGTCCATGGGGTCACAAGGAGTCGGACATGACTGGCAACTGAGCATACATGCACGCATATTCATGTCATCCCCTACGGTCCTGTCTGGTGCTTTTTATCTTTCCCCTTGTGTTTTGTATCTTGTTTGAGAAAACTTCCCCGAAGGTCGTGAAGATAATCTCCCATGAGTTTTATTTTTCCACTTACATCCTAAAACCTCTTGGAACTGAATTTTTGTGTGTGTTATGAAACGGAGAAGTAAAAGTAGTATTTTTCCACACACACACACACACACACACACACACACACACACACAGATGTCAGTTGTCCCAAATTACCAAATTCAATCATTTCCACAGTGTTTCTCAGTACCTGCTTTATCGTAAGTCAAGTTCCCACATATGTGTGAGTTAATGTCCAAGCTCTCTATTCTATTCTACTGGTCTGTTTTTCTATTTTTGCACCAGTAACTGGTTGGGTCATTGATAACTTAAAGTAAGTTTTTCTACTTTAAGAAAAGTAGAAAGATCAAGCTTTTTACTTTAAGCTTTAAGATCAAGCTTCCCCATTTAATTTTCTTCTTCCAAAGTGGGTTGACTCTTCCATATACCTTTCAGAAGCAGTTTGCTGTCTTTAAAAAATCCCCTTAGCACTTAGGTTGGAAATTCATCAAATCTATACATCAACTTGGAGAATAGTATTGAGTCTTTCTTTTTAAGAATATGTCTTTAATTGGGTAACTTTAATTTCTTTCAGTAAAATTTTATAATTTCCTCAATACAGGGCTTATTTGTGTGTTATCAAACTGATTTTTTGAAATTTTATAAACTACTTGCTATAAATAGATTTTACCTACATTTCCTAAGACCTTTTGTTGATTTAAGGAAATACAACGGACTCTCGCATTTTGAATTGGAGATCTATCAATCTCACTTTCTAATTAATTCTCACAACTTATTTGTGGATTTGGGTTTTTTTTTTTAATGTAGACTATTATGCCACCTTTAAGTAATGAGAATTTTATTTCTTTATTTTCAATGTTTATACTTCATTTCTTTTCCTTCTTATTCCAACACAAAGTTGACTGCTTTGATGACTATATCCTCCTTGCTGTCTTGTTCCTGACTTAAAGATATTGCTTTCAGTATTTAGCCATTAAATATGATATTTTCTGTGAAAGTTTTCAGATGTCCTGTGTCATATGAAGAAAGTTCTCTTTGATTCCAATTTAATTAGAATATTTTTTATTTCTTACAAAGAGGTGTGGATTTTTATTCAAGATATTACCTGCCTGTGTTGTGATTATCATACAGGTTTTCTCTTTCATTTGATTAATGTGGTGAATTCCATGGACTATTTTTTTTTTTTCCCCACTGAAAGATCAATCTTGCATTCCTTGCATTCCTAGAATAAACCCAACTTCTTCACAGTGTGTTACATGTTTGATATGTTCCTGGGTTTGTTGTACCAATACATTTTGTTAAGCATTTATGCACCTATATTCATTTTTTTTAACCTTTTTGTTGTTCCTGATCTGGTTTTGCCGTCGAAGTGAGGACCGTTTCACAAAATGAGTTGAGGATTTTTCCCTCCTTTTCATTTTCTGTTAAGAGTTTATATAAACTGAAATTATTGGTTCCTTAAATATTTGGTAGAACTTCCCTTTCAAATCATCTAGTTCTATTGCTTTCCTTATGAAAAGATTTTTAACCACTGATTTAATTTCATTAATGGTTAATAGAACTGCTTCCTCTTGAATCAGTTATGATAAGTTATATTTTTTCCTGGTATTTTATTCATTTAATTGAGGACTTCAAATTTATTGGCATCCATGTTTTATTCATAGTATCATCAATTTAATCTCTGTATCATCTTTTTATTTCTAAAATAATTTGTTTGTGTCTTCCTTCTCTATTTTTCTTAATTAACTTTGAAAGAGTTTTGTCAATTTTATTAATCTTCTCAGACAATCAACTCTTGGCTTTGTGTGTCCTCTCTAATTGTATGCCTATTTTCTATTCTATTGACTTCTGAAACTCCCACTTTGCCTGCTAGTTTCCTTGGATTTAATCTGCTATTCTTTATCTATGTTCTTAAATTTAATTTCTCATTAATTTTGTCTCTTACTTTTCTAATCTAAGTAGATTTCTCTCTTTTTTATTGCTGCAGCTTCATTCCACACACCATAATTTACAGACATTTGTCATCAAACAGCTCTAGACAGTTAATCATTTTCTTTTTATTTACTTTTTGTCCCATATATTGTGCAAACGTGTAATTTTAAAATGTCAAATGCATGACTTTTTCCAGTTATACTTTTCATGATCCTGATTTCTCAGTTAATTGCAATCTGGTAAGAGATGGTGGCCTAACTTATTTCGTGCTTCAAAATCAGTTGGGGCTACTCTAAGCCAGACCAGTGGTTCACATGGAGAAGGCAATGGTACCCCACTCCAGGACTCTAGCCTGGAAAATCCCATGGATGGAGGAGCCTGGAAGGCTGCAGTCCAAGGATCACTGAGGGTCGGACATGACTGAGTGACTTCCCTTTCACTTTTCACTTTCATGCAACGGAGAAGGAAATGGCAACCCACTCCAGTGTTCTTGCCTGGAGAATCCCAAGGACAGGGGAGCCTGGTGGGCTGCCTTCTATGGGGTCACACAGAGTCGGACACGACTGAAGCGACTTAGCNGTGACTTCCCTTTCACTTTTCACTTTCATGCAACGGAGAAGGAAATGGCAACCCACTCCAGTGTTCTTGCCTGGAGAATCCCAAGGACAGGGGAGCCTGGTGGGCTGCCTTCTATGGGGTCACACAGAGTCGGACACGACTGAAGCGACTTAGCTGCAGCAGCAGTGGTTCACAACCTGGACTATTAGAACCACCTTGGTAGATTTTAGTCCTGGTTCCCGGGACATACACCATTCCAACTGCATCACAATGCCAGATGTTATTTGCTTTTATAATGAAACACCCCGCGGATTCCAACATGAAGCCGCAGTTGAGAATCAGTGGTGCACACGAGACCGATTTCAAACCTGCTCCACGTGTGACCTGCTCCACGTGTGACCTGCTCCACGTGTGCTCCAAAACGACGCGCATCCTTCAGCTTGGGTACACAGTGGTGCTGCACTCTAAATGCATCCCTTGGATCTCACTTGTCAGTTGTTTACATCTGCTGCTTTCCTGTTTAATCAGTAACTCAAGCATGAGTATTTGGGGGGATGTCTGTGGATTCGTTGATTTCTTCTTATAGTGTTCAAAGAAATTGTCTTTTAAGTTCTACATACATATTAGATTTTATATCTAGAACTGTTAAACCTAAAATTATTATATCATTCTTGAGACTCGTTTTATTCATAGGAAATGACCATCTTTTAACTCCAGTGCGTCAACTTTGTCTGATATGAACATTGCATATCTGCTCATTTTCAGGGGTTGGGGGTGGTACTTAATATGCTTCTTCTGTACCCTTATGTCTATTTTAAACATATCACTCTCTACTAATGCTGGACTGAGAGAAGCACATGCTGGAATCAAGATTGCCAGGAGAAAAATCAATAACCTCAGAAATGCAGATGACACCACCCTTATGGCAGAAAATGAAGAGGAACTAAAGAGCCTCTTGATGAAAGTGAAAG
>SJYV01016929.1:0-14468 GCA_006410875.1 Neotragus pygmaeus | reverse complement strand
CTCTATGTATACTATAACCCCTCCCTCTTGGACCTCCCTCCCACCCCCACATCCATTTTAAATACAACAGTGTGAACATGGCAATTCCAAACTCTCTAACTCTCCCTCCCCAAACCCACCCTTCCCTGTCTGGTAACCATAAATTCGTTCCCTAAGTCTGTGAGTCTCTTTTGCAAAGAAGTTCATTTGTACTGTTTTTTCTTTTTTAAAGATTCTGCATGTGAGGGATATCACCTATTTCATGTTCTTAATCACATTAAAGATCTCAAGAATGATTCAGCTTTAGGCCCCACCAATCCAGGACTGGCCCACCACCCATAGCATGTTCAGAATTAAATGAGTTACTGCCCACGGGATGGTGCCTGGCATAGAGTGAATGCCCAGTGCTATGTTGTTGAGGGCCCACAGTGTGCCAGGTACTATGCTTGGAGCTGGGAATTCAGTGATCAACAGAAGGCACCATGATCCTGTCCTTACAGAGCTTATGTCCTGAGAGGAAGAACAAACAGTGAATAAGTGAGCACAATGTGGTTAAATGGCAGGCAGTAACGTACAATCATGTGGTGCTGCAATGGGGAAGGAGGTTGGGGAGGGTGCAGCGCAGTGCAGAGGGGCCAAGCAGGTGATATTTAAGAGGCGAATGAATGAGAGAACAGAGTCATTTCAGGCAGAGAGGACAGCGGGTGCAAAAGCCCTGAGGTAGGAAGGAGCTGGATGCGTTGGAGAAACAGCAACAAGGCCAGTGGGAAGTGAGTGAGGAAGCAGCGGCAGGAGATGCCGTCAGAGGAGTCCCTCTGCTGGGTCCACTTCCCTCTCCCCTTCCTGCCTCTGACGGAGGAGCGCTTGCAGAACTGCCCACCAGCCCCCAGGCCCGAGCTAGGGTGCTGCTCCGCCACCACCCCTCCTGCCTTGTGACCTCAGCTGCAGCCCAGCCCCAGCCCAGCCCCCACTTCCCCTTCCAGTTATGACCCGGGAAGGCAGGAACCGCATCCTTTACTAAACTGCATCTTCCCTGCCTCACTCCCTCTTGGACTTCCAGAGAGGATGATGGAGGTCAGAGCAGCTGACCGACTCTCAGTCAGTGGATGACTGCCTTCTCACCCCTCCCCCACCCACTGACCGCCCCCTCAAGTAGGGTCAGACCCTGGCAGCCTGCTCTCCTTCCCTTTCAGCAACCCTCCCAGACACCATGGGGGTTCCCCAAAAAACATCAGCCATTCCTTGGGCCCAGAACACCCTTTCTTCCCTCCTCACATCTCAGCTGTTACCGCCTCCTGGAAGTCCCTGAGTTATGAGCAGAAGAGGGGTCTTGCTCATCTCTATACCTTAGGGCCAGGCGTAGGCCCTGGCATCAAGAAGGATCTTAGTGGACAGACAGATAAATGAATGAACAAGCAGGGAAGCTATCCGGGTCCACTTGGCACATTAGCCACTGACCTGTTTGCTGAGCATCGTGCTGGCCACGGAAGTCAAAGATGACTATGACAGACAGATCCTCTCGAGTTCAAGTGCGAAGACCCCATCCCCCAAAGCCAGAGGTCGGGAGCCGGTCTGGGCTTTGCACACATGTACTGTGTGACCTTGGGAAGCCACTGACCTGTGCTGAGCTTCGCATTTGCCAAAGCCACAGCTGGAAGAGGCTAAGTGGTCTCGAAGCATCATGATCACAAGTGTGGACTCAAGCCACGTGGCCTGGGGTCAAATCCTGGCCCTGTGCCCATGCCGGCTCTGTGATCACGGGCGAGTTTCTTAACCCCTCTGATTCTCCAGTCCCCCATCGGTAGGTGCTGAAGAGCTTCAGCGACTATCTCACAGAACGGGCCTGAAGATTCACAGTGGTGGCTCCTATGGGAAGCCCTGGACGCGCATTAACCTTCAGGTTAATTAGACCATAAGCAGGGCCGATGTCCTTGATCTGTGCCTGAGGGCATGACAGGTTTGTTGCACCTCTCTACTGTGTGTCAGAGCAGAAGGCTTGAGAGTGTGCAGGACTGAGGTTCTGGGGTCCCTCGTGGCATCAGGAATGGGGTGACTGTCACCCCCGGCTGAGAACCGGTGCACCCTACTTGTATGTTTTGTCTGTGCATACACAGGTGTTCCTTCTTGTATACCCATCACCAGCCCTAAAGCAGCCTCTGCCCTTCCTCCCCTTGCTGGACCCTCTGAGGGGTCAAATGTGACAGTGGGCACTGAGGGAAACTGAGGGTAATCCCACCCCATGGACTGAGCTTCAAGACACTCTCTGGGATATATCCCCCCAAACCACCCACCTACCCCCACACTCTCTCGGGGAGTGGTGGGCCAGACATGAGGTCACAGGCCAGACACTGGAGGTTCTGGGGATCCCAGCCACTAAGGGGCTGCCTCTCAGAGTCCTGAGTCCCTGCCCCTAAGGGCTGGGGTGAGAGGGCCTCAAGTGAACAGAGTTTAGGGGTCTTAGTGACCCCTGTGTCCAAAGCCTGTGGCAAGGGGAAGCTAAGGCCAGGAAGGCTGAGTGACTCGCCCAAGGTCACACAGCAGTGGAGGAAGAACTGGGACAAGAACCCAGGACTCTAAGTCCGTGGCCCTGTTCCTCCTCCACACAGTGAGGCGTTTCTGGAAATTACCCCCGGTCGACTTTCCAAAATGAGTCAGGATCATCTGTACCTTGGGGGGCCAAAAATACTCCCAAGGACTCCAAACAAAGACGCTGACATCTTCCCAGGGTGGCTGAAGCAGAGCTGGCCTTCCCAGGAACTGCTAATAAGGATACCACTGGGTTCACTCAGTTGGAGTTTCGGTAGGCATGAGAAAGCCGCGTTCTTGTCCTGTTCTTGCTACTGTAAAGTGAGGGACCAGGCCCCTTTGACAGGAGACATCGCTGAAGCCCAAAGGGTTGGAACGATTTGCCCAGCGTCTCTCTCTCACACACACACACACACACACACACACATCCCTGGTTCTGAACTTAGGTTACCAACCCCAGGCCCAGAACCTTCTCTGATTCCCCGGAGGAGACTGTGACCTTCTCTCTCAGAGACCTGGGTAGACTTTAGACTGCATCAACTCCCACTTCCCAATTCATTCTTTTTCATTTTTAATGAAGCAACAATACATGTTCATTTATGAAAACCTGAAAAATGCAGAAAAGTCAAAATAAGGAAGAAAAATCACCACCCACGGCCCCACCACCCAGGACAATCATTGTTAAGGTTTGATGGATTTCCTTCTATAGTTTTTTGTTTGGAACCTTTTTTAAACCTGGCTGAGGTCATACTGTATATTAAAAGAAAAAAAACAAAACGGTGGTATCCTGCCTTTTTGACTTGCCATTATATCACGGGCAATTTTCTGGTTATTTCACTCCCTGTAACCCCATTTCTTTTTCCTCTTCTCTGAACCTCATTTTTATTGGATGCCTAATTGTTTGTCAAGTGGAAGTTCCATAGTTTATTTAGCCATTCCCTTGTTGTCGGACATCTCCGTTATTTCCAGTTTTTCGATGTTATAAATAATGTATTTTGGTAGATCTTTGTACATAAAGCTTTCCTTTTTCCATATTTAGGGATATCTCCTTGGCTGGAATGAAATTGCTGGGTCAGTGAGTCATATAGATTTCTGGCACACTGGGTTGAATTACTTTCCAAAGGCTTTAAGCGCTATCCATTTTACAGAAGAGCAAAGAGAGGCCCCAAGAGGTGATGTGAAGTGTCCCCAGTCACTCAGCCAATCAGCTATGCCCACCACCCTTCTCTGATACCGCACCTCCCGCCACCATCAGGCATTCCTCCAATCACTCAGCAGAAGAGGTGCACCTCCTGTATGCCAGGAACAGGCCCAGGTCCTCGCAGTACTGCAGTGAGCAAAACAGAGAAAACCCCTGCCCTCAAGACATTTCCATCCCAAAGGCATGGAGGGAAGGAGCTAACAGGAAGACTGCCCTGGCATTCGGCTCTGTGCCAGCCAGAAAAGGTGCTCACTGGCCTGTCAGAATCGGAGCAGCGCTGAGGAGGCAGGGAGTGACAGCTGGCAGCCCCGAGGGCAGAATCCAGCCCAGTTTTTCTCGACCCCGAACTCTTTTCTAAAATTTGGCCTTCCCTTAAAAATTGGGAGAGTTCTTGGATTGCTGGCATCTCCTGAATACTCTGCAGACCTGGCCAGGCAGGGCCAGGTTCCCAGATGGTCCCTGGGGACGGCTGCGGCCCAGACCCGCCCCCGGCCACCTGGCCCCACACCGCTCGGCTCTTCAGTTGTGCTTCCTGCACAAGTGCAGTCCACGGGCCTTTCGTGATGCGAGCTGGGCTGGAGGGACTAAGAACAATAACAATCATAAATAACACTGAGACAGTAACAAGGAGGCCAAGTCTCAAGGCAGGTGACGGAGCTACAAGCAAGAGGCAGGGTCTAAATGGGGTGGTCGGGCTCCTAAGTCCAGGCTCTCGACCGCACCTGGCTGACAGTTTAGTGCAGAAGCTATCAGGTACCAGAAGGACCCCCAGGTGGACAAACAGCCATGCCTCGGCCAGGGGGAGCTCAGAGGCGTCCCCAGGCCAAGAAGCAGTACTGAGAAAATGGGCCAGGGGAGGGGGGAGAGGGGAGCGGAGTTGACAAGGCAGGTTGGAGATTTCCTATTCCTCTGAACCTGGGCTTCCCGCTGCCCAGAAGGTCCTCTCCCCCTTCCTTTGCCTGCTTAATGCTTACTTTTGCTCAGCTGAGATGCCACCTTCTCCAGGAAGCCCTCCTTGACCCTGGGGGCAGTTTGCAACTGGCTCCTGAACCCTGGTCCATCCCAGAGAAAGCACAGGTCTTGGCAAGGTAGGAGTTACTGGAGCACCAGCAGCATCTGGGTTCTTGAGTTTTCACTAGCCAGACCCTCTGATACTCTCTCTTCAACCCCCAATCCCTAATCCAGCTCCCACCCCTCAGTGCAGGTTAGAGAGAAAGGAAGAGCAAGTGGCGACTACAGGACGGAGGGTATGGCTGGTGGCCTCTGACAGCCCAGGGAGTCTGAGTCCTGGGTGCATATCCCAGCTTTAAGCTCCCCGAATGGATGAGCGTAGGCACTCCTTAACCTCTCTGCACTTCAGCTTCCTCACTTTTTTTTTTTTTTTTTTTTTGCCACATGGAATAGCATATGGGACTTCCCTGGTATCTCAGATGGTAAAGAGTCTGCCTTCAATGCAGGAGACCTGGGTTCAATCCTGGGTCAGGAAGATCCCCCGGCGAAGGAAATGGCAACCCACTAAGGGTTTTTGCCTGGAAAATCCCATGAACAGAGGAGCCTGGCCAGCTTGGCGGGCTACAGTCGGTGGGGTCGCAAGACTCGGACACAGCTAAGCAATTAACACTTTCACTTTCACAGCATATGGGATCCTAGTTGCCCACCAGGGATGGAAGCTCCCACGGCCCAAGGCAGTGAAAGCACTGAGTCCTAAACCCGGGACCGCCAGGGAATCTCCTGCTCACTTCTCAAACAAACTGTAAGGCTTCCCTGGTGGCTCAGTGGTAAAGAATCCGCCTGCCAATGCAGGAGACACAGGTTCGATCCCTGATCTGGGAAGATCCCACATGGCACTGAGCAACTAAGCCCGTGCACCACAGCTATTGAGCCTGTGCGCTAGAGCCCTGGAACCACAGCGCCGGAAGCCCGTGTGCCCCGGGGCCTGTGTTCCTCAGCAAGAGAAGCCACCACAATGAGAAGCCCGCACACCTCAACTAGAGAGTAGCCAACACTCGATACGACTTGAGAAAAAGCCCGCGCAGCAGTGAAGACCCAGCACAGTCAAAACATAAAAATAAATATTAATAAACAAAAGTTATTTTTAAAATGAAAAAATAAAAATCTGTAATGGTATGCTTCGCTCCCAGTCGCTGTGAGATTTAACTGGAAAAGCCATGGTGTGAGCGCCCCAATAGGTGCTCGCTATGTTTTACGAATGAACAGGAAGCAGGCACCCTTGGGGTCCCGGGCTCAGAGGATGCTAGCGGCTTACAGAGCCCCAGCCCCTCTCTCCCATTTTACAGCTGAGAAAACTGAGTTCAGAGGAAGAGGCCGTGCCTTAAACAATAGCCTCTTCTCCCCTCCCCTAGTTGCTGTCAGCAGCTGCCCTTGGTCCTAGGTCCACCCAGCTAGAAAAGGTTAAGAGACTCAGTGACCTCCGGCCTGGCCCTTAAAGGACCAGTGTATGCCTTCTGTCCTGGGCCCAGCCAGGGCCTGCTCCCGGAGAATTCACCTCTCTGGGAAGGAACTCTTCCCCCCAGAGACCGCCTCCCCTGGCCATCAAGGAGGGGGTGGCTTCCTGGCCTGAACAATGGGGCCGGGATGTCCCTCTTTGGCATGCAGGGGTGTGGGGACATTTAACGAGGATGCCATTCCCATTCAGGGAGTACAGGGAATGTGGAGAAGGGGGCAGGAAGGGGCTCCAAGGCCCCAGTTGGAAGCAGCAGCGTCTTTAGGAAACTCTGCCCAGCCTTGTCCTTGTGACTTGGGCAAGGGGCTCCAACTCAGTGGGCCTCAGTCTCCTCACCTGTAATACAGAATGACGAAAACATCTACTCTATAGGATGGTTGTGAAATTAATCAAATTCTTTCAAAGGTCTCAACATGGGCCAAGCAGGGTCAGAATTCACACCCAGGGTGAAGCCAGGCAATGAGGGCAGCAGCTGCATGCATACGCTCAGCTGCCATCTACCTGGGCTAGAAGCCCACTCTGCTGTCCCAACTGTGTGACCTTGGACAAGTTACTTAACCTCTCTGTGCCTTAGGCGCCTCATCTGTATAGTGGGGATACTATAACAGTCCCTCTACTGAGGAGTGTTTGACAACCAACTCAGTTTACACGTGTAAAGTGCTTCAGGAACCGTGCTGGGCCCTTCCTTAGCGTACCTTATTGTGGCTATCATCATTATCTATCCTTACCCTTGGTATCAGCTTCCTGTGGCTGCTGTAACAAATGACCACTAATGTGATGACTTAAAGCAACATAAATTTTTAATCTTACAGTTTGGGAAGAAAAGCTGTTACAAACCTAGACGGTGCATTAAAAAGCAGAGAAATCACTTTGCTGACAAAGATCCGTATAGTCCAAGCTTTGGTTTTTCCAGTAGTCATGTATGGATATGAGAGTTGGGCCATAAAGAATTGATGCTTTTGAATTGTAGTGCTGGAGAAGACTCTTGAGAGTCCCTTGGACCGCAAGGAAATCAAAACCAGTCAATCCCAAAGAAACTCAACCCTGAATATTCATTGGAAAGACTGATGCTGAAGCTGAAGCTCTAATACTTTGGCCACCTGGTGTAAAGAGCTGACTCACTTGAAAAGACCCTGGGAAAGATGCTGGGAAACCTTGAGGGCAGGAGGAGAATAGGGCGACAGAGGATGAGATGGTTACCGTATATCCAGCCCTGTAAACTACAGACTTTATTCAGATGTCACCAGCTTCACCACCAATGTACTTTCCCTGTTCCAGAATCTGTCCAGGATCCCATGTGACATTCTGTCACCTCCACTCTCCCGTCTGTGATGTCCCTCAGTCTTTCCTGATCTCGACATTTTTGAGGAGTACTGCTTGGGTATTTTGTCGCTCCATTTGGTTTTTTAAAAACAGCTTTGTTGAGATGTAACTCACGTACCATACGATTCACCCATTTAAAGTATACAGTTCCAAGGGAATTCCCTGGCAGTCCGGTGGTTAGGACTCTGCACTTCCACAGCAGGGGCCACAGGTTCACTCCTTGGCTGGGGAAGTAAGATGCCGCAAGCCCCGCCCCCCATGTGGTCAAAATAAGTAAATGAATAAATAAAGTATGAAATTCCATGACTTGGGGTTTACTACATTATTACTTTTCTAGACTTGCCTGGAGAGTCCCAGGGACGGCAGAGCCTGGCGGACGGCAGTCTATGGGGTCGCACAGAGTTGGACCCGACTGAGGCGACGCAGCAGCAGCAGCAGACCTAACGTAACAGTGGTCATTTTACCTGCTTTTAAGTGTGCGGTTCAGCTTGTTCCTTCTGACAAAGACCCTGGTGATTCCATTGGGCCCTGATGGATGATCCAGGCTAATCTCCCATCTCGTGATCACATCTGGAGAATTCCTTTTGCTCCAAAGGCAAAATTCCAGGGATTAGGACTTGGCTATCCTGGGCAGCGGGATGGCGGTGGGGGGTGCGGGGGCAGTTATTCTGTCTGCCACACCTTCCTTGGAGCCATCAGCCACCTTTTACCCGCAATTACCTGTCTGCCCACTGGCCTTAGGCTCTTGAATACAGGGTCTGGCCGTTCTCGCTCATCTCTGTGCCTCCAGTACCTGGAACAAGGCCTGAGAAACCTGAATTCCTACATTCACCAGCACTCACAACCGCCTGAGCACAGGAAATGGCCATTTTTGTCAAAAATGGTCAAACAGAAATTCCCAGTCGGTTGCCCTAGTTTGGCTGGCACCTCTTGCAGCCCCTGGCTCAGGGGACCTTGCGTCTGCCTCAGTTGTGCAGAATGAGCCGTTCTCAGGTCACTTTACAGACAAGCAGACATTATCTCCCGATGTCTCTGCCCTGGGCCCCTCACCTCGACACCATGTAGGCTGGGGAGTCACCGGGACCTTCCAGGTTGCTAAATCCTAAAGTACACCCAAATCCACCAGTAACCAGCCTCGGCTCCAGGTCTCCAAATGCCCCCCTGTGCTGCCCAGACCCCCGCCTCCAGCCCTCAGGCTTCCTCATGAGCTAGTAACTAGCGGGTCTCACCTGTCCTGGAAGGGGGTCCTTGGACCTGCTTGCCCTGGTCAGCTGACTGGCCGCTGCCTGGGCCCCCGGGTGTGAGCGCTTATCTATCTCTCCCCTGCTCTGGCACNTGTAACTCACGTACCATACGATTCACCCATTTAAAGTATACAGTTCCAAGGGAATTCCCTGGCAGTCCGGTGGTTAGGACTCTGCACTTCCACAGCAGGGGCCACAGGTTCACTCCTTGGCTGGGGAAGTAAGATGCCGCAAGCCCCGCCCCCCATGTGGTCAAAATAAGTAAATGAATAAATAAAGTATGAAATTCCATGACTTGGGGTTTACTACATTATTACTTTTCTAGACTTGCCTGGAGAGTCCCAGGGACGGCAGAGCCTGGCGGACGGCAGTCTATGGGGTCGCACAGAGTTGGACCCGACTGAGGCGACGCAGCAGCAGCAGCAGACCTAACGTAACAGTGGTCATTTTACCTGCTTTTAAGTGTGCGGTTCAGCTTGTTCCTTCTGACAAAGACCCTGGTGATTCCATTGGGCCCTGATGGATGATCCAGGCTAATCTCCCATCTCGTGATCACATCTGGAGAATTCCTTTTGCTCCAAAGGCAAAATTCCAGGGATTAGGACTTGGCTATCCTGGGCAGCGGGATGGCGGTGGGGGGTGCGGGGGCAGTTATTCTGTCTGCCACACCTTCCTTGGAGCCATCAGCCACCTTTTACCCGCAATTACCTGTCTGCCCACTGGCCTTAGGCTCTTGAATACAGGGTCTGGCCGTTCTCGCTCATCTCTGTGCCTCCAGTACCTGGAACAAGGCCTGAGAAACCTGAATTCCTACATTCACCAGCACTCACAACCGCCTGAGCACAGGAAATGGCCATTTTTGTCAAAAATGGTCAAACAGAAATTCCCAGTCGGTTGCCCTAGTTTGGCTGGCACCTCTTGCAGCCCCTGGCTCAGGGGACCTTGCGTCTGCCTCAGTTGTGCAGAATGAGCCGTTCTCAGGTCACTTTACAGACAAGCAGACATTATCTCCCGATGTCTCTGCCCTGGGCCCCTCACCTCGACACCATGTAGGCTGGGGAGTCACCGGGACCTTCCAGGTTGCTAAATCCTAAAGTACACCCAAATCCACCAGTAACCAGCCTCGGCTCCAGGTCTCCAAATGCCCCCCTGTGCTGCCCAGACCCCCGCCTCCAGCCCTCAGGCTTCCTCATGAGCTAGTAACTAGCGGGTCTCACCTGTCCTGGAAGGGGGTCCTTGGACCTGCTTGCCCTGGTCAGCTGACTGGCCGCTGCCTGGGCCCCCGGGTGTGAGCGCTTATCTATCTCTCCCCTGCTCTGGCACATAGTAGATGCTTGGTGAGCACGAAACCCCTTGCAGCCCCTTGCTCCCCGGCCAGTGCTCAGGCTACTTGGCCTCATTTCTGGTCCCCCCCACCACAGCCTCAGTGCTGCCAGGGAGCCCCCCACCCCCCTCACTTCCTGCGAGACCGCTGGGTGTGAAGGGGGCAGAACAAGAGGGCTTTGAGGCAGCCCTATCTCCAGAGGGAAGTGGAGGAGATAAACACAGCTTCTCACTTTCCCAGCCTGTCCCAGGCCAGAGATAACCCGGGGGCCTCGGGATGCCCGGAGCCCTATTCGCAGTGGGGCCACCCACCTGCCCTCTGGGTCTCCCACATCCCCACTATCACAGACTTGGTGCTGAAACCCAAGGAGCCACTCGGAAGAGCCGCCCGAGACAGGCAGGCGATAAGCCAGCCAGAGCTCCTGGGCAGGAGGGGGCCCAGTCTCCAGTGTCCCCTGGAAAATAACCCGAGGGCCGCAGCCACTCTTCCCAAAGCCTGTCTCCACCCATACCTCCCCTGGGGAGCCAGCTCTGACCCGTCCCACACACGCAAATGAATGAATGACGGACTTCCTTGGTAGACCAGTGGTTAAGATACTGCCTTTGAAGGCCAGGGGCATGGGTTCGATCCAGGGAGGTCCCAGCGCTCATTTCTTTGACCCTGAAGCCCCAGGGGGGCTCCTCAGACCTCCTTTTGCCCTCATCGCCTGTGCCCTCCGTTTCCATGACTCTGAGCTGCGCAAGGCTCTGCTCCCCAGACATGGTGTCCCAGCGTAAGGGCCCAGGGCTCACAGCCTTGGCCCCACCATCTCTCATGAGTTCCTCGGAACCTCAATTTCCCTCTGACATCAAGGAGCTGACGATAATAGTACAGATCTCATGACATTTCTGTGAGGATTAAATGCGATGCTGTCATTTGAATAGACATTTCTCCCCAAAACATATCTGAATAAGCACGTGAAAAGATGTCCATGATTAGTGGTTAAGGAAATAAAAATTAAAACATCACTCCTGTAAGGATGGCTATAATCGAAAGTAGATGGGGAAAAAGTGTAGGTGAAGATGTAGAGAAATGAAGCTCTCATACATCGCTGGTGAGAGTGTGAAATGATTCCGCCACTTTAGAAACAGTTGAACAGCCCCTTGAAATGTTGAACTAAGAGTTACCGTTTGAGACCAAAACTCCCCACCTCAGTATATAGCTAAGAGAAATGAAAACAGGTCCATAACAAAGACTTGTACAGGAATGTTGGTGGCAGTGGTCTTCCTTATAGCCAAAAAGCAGAAGTAAGCTAAATGTCCATCCATGAATGAATGGATGAGCCAAAAGGAACCCATCCATATAATGGAATATTTTTCAGCCATGAAAAAGAATGATGTACTGATACACGCTACAGCATGAGGCTAAGTGAGAGAAGTCAATCACAAAAGACCGCATGTTGTATCATCCCATTTGTATGAAGTGTGCAGAGTAGGTAAATCCACAGAGACTATAGTGGTGGTACCGGGGCTGGAGCAAAGGTGTTTGGGGAGTGACTGTTGATGGGTATCAGTTTGCTTTACAGGGCAATCCTAAAATTACATTTTGATGATGTTTGTACAACTATGTAAATACACTAAAAACCACTGAACCACACACTTTAAATGGGTCAACTTTATGGTATGTAAATTACATCTCAATAAAGCTATTTAACAAATGAGATACTCAAGCTTGCCTGTCCAGCATCTGGTTAGACTCACAGGTGGTAGCAGCTAGGATTGGCAGTCTTGTTACCTGCACGATCATCTCTTTTGCTCTTTACAACCCCACCAAGCGGGCACTTGGTGGGCATTTGTGTGTATGTATGTGTGTGTATGCTGGGAAGACATTGTCAGGGCAGGCTTTCCAGGGAAGGTGGGTTAGGGCACCATTAGCTACATTTTCATGTGCCTGGCTCTGTAGTGGACTTTGGGAGAAAAGGGGGACAGCAAGGGCTTCTTGGGCTCTGGCCCTTCGACCCTCCTCCACTCCAGGCCTCTGTTTTCCCATCTGTCTATAGGGCTCCACCAGTGGTTCTCAAACTGTGTTCCAAGGTACCAAGGTACCAAGAAGAGATCTCAGCCGCTCCCGAAAAAGGATGCCCCCAGGACTCCACCCTCGTCCTTGCCTCCCCTTCAGGCCTGGCCCACCCCTACAGGATGTGACTGCCAAATGTAGATGGGGAAGAGGAAGGTGTGGGAGGTTGTGCGCAGGAACCCACATCCTGGGGACCAGGAGATGGGAACTCCAGGTGCCCGTAGCCTCGCTTCCGGCTCCAGCCTAGGGAAGAAGCCTCAGCTGCCGCCTCCCAGGACACAGCCGCCTGGCTTGGAGCCTGGAGCCCATCCTGGACAGACGTGGTGCCGGCGCTTCCGCTTCCCTTCTGGTAGGGGAGACGCTCTGGAGCTTCCCGCCCAAGGCCTGAGTCCTCAGGCCTGGATTGCTCACAGCTCCGGATACAAAATCCCAGACAGCCTGAGAAGCTGGCAAGAGGTAAAGCTGGAGCCCGTGCTGGGCACTGAGGACCATGCCCTCGGGGAGCTCACAAAGCCCCCACCACGTTTGCAGGACTCTAACCCCAACATCACAAACCTGCTTGTGGAGCAGGCGGAAAGGCCAGTGAGCCATGTGGGCGAAGGGAGCTCCCCACCCGTGCAAAGGGGGCTGCTGCTACGTGACTATAGGCAGCCTTTGCCAGACGTTTTGTTTTTCAAGAGAAGCCAGATAACTGTGTTTAATGTGAAATCTCTAGATGCGGGCAAAACCGCGGGGAGCAAAACAGTCCATAAACAGATGCAGCCTGTGGGCCACCAGTTAGCAATGCTGTCTCACTGATGGAAGCAACCACCCCTTGACAGCAGAGAAAAGTGAGGCTGAAGGAGGGGAAGCGAGCCGGATGACACTCCCTGAGGCTGCGAATCGGAGGCCACGCTCAGGCCCCCGGCTCCTGTCCCCATTCCCGAAGGAAACACTTCCATTCCACTGTCCCCTTGCTGGGAGAGAGAGAGAAGGGAGGGAGGGAAAAGAGACAGGAAGAAAGAGAGAAAGGAAGGAGGGAAAAAGAAAGAGAGGAGGAAAGAGAGAAAGGGAAAGCAGCCCAGCTTCCGTCTGTGGTCTGGTTGAACAAGTGCTGGAACACCCGCAGGCAGGGCCTCGAGAAAAGAACGAGGAAGCTCCACAAGGGGCCGACAGGGCGCTCACCAAGGTGCAGGAGAGGAAGAGCTGGGCCTCCGGCGGGCGTGCGTTTAAGGCGGAGGAAAGCATGCGAACATTTCTTGACGTGTGTCTGCCTAGGTCATCCCTGGAAGACTCCAGAAACTGGACTAAGGAATGGAGTGGGAGCTGTTCATTCCACTCCTGTGATATATTTTAATTGTTGGACACGTGAGCAGCAGCCTTCAGCAAGTGAATCATTTTTTAATTTGTTTCCATTGTCCCCTCTTCTTCCCCTCCTGTCACTCTCTGAACCTGGCACGGGGAGGGGGATTTGCAGGTGTCCTGGGGTCGGGGGGAATCTCCCTGGGAGCTAGAGAGGATGGAGAAGGAGAGCTACCCCCTTGAGGCCTGCTATATGTGTCCAGGCCCTGAGCATGCAAGCCTTTCAGTCCTCACAAAAACTGTAGGAGGTGAGGCTATTATGACCCCATTTTACAGATAAGGAAACTGAGCTACAGGACCAGAAGTTATGGAAGGTGGCTCAGAGCTCAGGGCCCAGGTTCCCACAGCGTCCCTGTTCCTCCCTTTCTCTTTGTCCACTGAAGATCCACCGTCTGAGGTCTTCTTGGCCCAACCCAGGCCCCAGACCCCTGGCGCCTTCTTCAGACTCCTTCCTGAAAGTTACGAGGGCAGTTCTGGGCCCCCAGCCACACCCTCATGCTCCTGCTCATCAAGCTGGACTCAGAGAGGCTGGTTTCCTTCCAGGAATGGCTCAACCCCAGGTCTGGAAACCATCTGGATTCCAACCAGAAGCATTTCCACCCCTGAACCTCCAGTCTAGCTGGGGGCTACACAGGCCGCAGTGCAGCCTGAGTCTAGGACCCCCCAGTGCAGCCTGTCCAGGGTGGGATTTGCAGGCAGGATGCCTCAAGAATTCATAGTGTCCCCTTAGACCACACAGCATCATCAAGAGGCTAGAGTCCCACTGATTCCTCTGATAAGGAGACCAGAAATTTTGTGCCATCAGCCGAAAGTCACACAGCAAATGGGGACTTTGGGCCAGTCACTTCCTTGCCAGGTCTCAGCTTCCTCCGCTATGGAGGAGGATAGAATGACACATCCTAGGCTATGAAGGGAAGAAGTGGGGGTCCACATATGAACACAGATGGAAGAGAGGCTTCCCGGGCCTTAGAAGCTCAGGTTCCAGAGACGAATAAACAGGCTTGATTCTGA
>SJYV01016923.1:11190-36561 GCA_006410875.1 Neotragus pygmaeus | reverse complement strand
ACACGCACGTATATACTATATGCATACATTAAAATAAAGAATATGGAGAAGAGTTTAATATATTTTGAAATTTTCATATAAATGATATGAATATTTGTCATATAACTCTCAATACTATGTTTCTGAAATTTATCCACATGAAAACATGTAACTCAAGTACATTACTTATAAAAATGTCTCCTATAAGCCTTTTACACACATCTTCCTCTCTCTCTTAGGGCTAAATTTTTTTTTTTCTTAAATTCATTTTTCCCCTGCACTGGCTTAGAAGTTACATGTTCTATTTCCACTACAATTTAATATGTATAATTAAAGTCTACAGTTGAATGTCATATCCAAATGTGTAGAGTTCTTAGAATGTTTAATCCTCAGTGCTTCTTTATAATGCATTAGTGTTCCATATTTTCCTCTTTTTTTAACCTCTAAAATTAGGCAGTATTAATGTTAATTCCCTTTTGTAGACAGAGTGTTTGGAGTTCAAATTCTGCTGTTGTGGTGGTACAGATTCTCAGTCATTTGCTTTTCAATGTCTTAGATGGATTCTGGTGCAAGGATTTACACCTGCCTGGGATCTTAAAAGGACATGAAAAGTCACTGGTTGAAGATATCACCACTCTGGATAGGTAATGTGTGTGTTTCTGTCAGATACCTCGGGGCACACAACGCAGGGATCCCTACAACCTACTGGAAACAACCAGGGTGAAAGCAGGTTTGTGGTTACAATTTAAGAGAGTCCTTTCATTTTTCCACTCAGAGTGCAGGTAATGATGATATATTTCCCTTACTACTTCCTTTTCCTGCACGCTAGCTCCTACATCTGATTGAGGGTCTAGCACTTCGAGTATTCTGGACTCCCCTTGAGGGAGCTAAGACCCAGTACCTTACCTTCAGTAGACTGAATCCCTAATTTCCAAACAATTAGAGTCCTCTCTCAGTAACTGGGCTGGACGACTGCAGATACCAGACCCCAAGGATGCTCAAGTCTCATACATANTGTTACTATTTTTTGATGACATAGAGATGTGTATAAGAGACAGACCTTACCTTCAGTAGACTGAATCCCTAATTTCCAAACAATTAGAGTCCTCTCTCAGTAACTGGGCTGGACGACTGCAGATACCAGACCCCAAGGATGCTCAAGTCTCATACATAAAAGGGCAAGGCGTTTGCATAACACCTAGCCATGTCCTCCTGCATATACAGTAAACCATCCCTGGATTATTTCTGATACACAAAATTATGTAAATGCTGTGTAAACAGTTGCCAACATGCAGCAAACACAAGTTTTGCTTTGTGGATACATCTGGAATATTTTATTCAAATACTTTCCATCTGAAGCCTGTTGAATGGGAGTCTGTGGATCCATTGCGTTTCCACCTTCCTCTTTACTCTTGGCCCTGAGATCTTCTGTTATCTTCTTTCAGAATCAATGATGCACTGAAATCCATCCCACAAGAATATAAAATCAGGGAGGATTTCTTAAGTCTTGGTTTTAGTCATGACTCCAAGCCCAAAAAACATGACTTGCAACTCAAAACTCCAATCACAGAGACTGCATTTCAAACAACAATGGACACGAAGAACTTCTTCAAGGACTCTAGAACCCAAGCAGGGTCACATTTTATATACTTAGATCAGGAACTAATTCTCTCTTAACCAAATGGTGTAACAAAATATTAGAACAGAATTTTACTCTGTGTGAGAACAATCATTTGAATGAAAGAGATCTACGAATTTCCATTAAAAATCAGTATTGTTTCTTGAGAAATTTCCTTGTTCTTAACAATAATCAGAAATTATTATTTCAAAGTAATTTAATGAAAGCCTATGCACTCTGTATGCTTGAAGTGAAGTGAAGTGAAGGTGCTCAGCCATGTCCGACTCTTTGCAATCCCATGAACTGCAGCCTACCAGGCTCCTCAGTCCATGGAATTTTCCAGGCAAGAATAGTGGAATGGGTTGCCATTTCCTTCTCTGTATGCTTGGTCGTGTTCAACTCTTTGTGACCCTATGAACCATAGCCCACCAGGCTCCTCTGTCCATGGGATTTCCCAGACAAGAATACTGGAGTGGGTTGCCATGTCCTCCTTCAGGGGATCTTCCCTTTTCAGGGATCAAATCCATGACTCCTGTGTCTCCTGAATTGACAACTGGATTCTTTACCACTAGTGCCACCTGGGAATCCCAACGTGCTCTAGGCATTGTATTAAAAGTCACTATAGCTGAAGTCCCAATGAGGACAAAGCCCAGCCTTCCCTTGTAAACACTTGCAGTTTAATAGGAAAATGGAGAAAACAATGGCATCCCACTCCAGTACTCTTGCCTAGAAAATCCCATGGATGGAGGAGCCTGGTAGGCTGCAGTCCATGGTGTCATGAAGAGTCGGACACGATGGAGCAACTTCACTTTCACTTTTCACTTTCATGCATTGGAGAAGGAAATGGCAACCCACTCCAGTGATCTTGCCTGGAGAATCCCAGGGACGGGGGAGGCCGGTGGGCTGCCGTCTATGGGGTCGCACAGAGTCGGACACGACTGAAGCGACTTAGCAGGAAAACGTAAGCAGATAGGTTGGGGAGTCCACAGAGAGAGGTCAAGGCATGGCTTTCTTGACATAAGAGAAAACACTTCTGGTCTAAGCCACTTAGTGCTCTGAACAGGCCACAAAGTTTGCCTGTAAATGAGTCTCAGTATTTAGTGATCTGAAAGAAAGACTTGTGATGCTGCAGTTCATGGGGTTGCAAAGAGTTAGACAGGACTTAACAAAAAACAAAAGAAAAAAAAAAGAAAACAAACTTTTATCAGGCAAGGGAAGTAACAATAGAAAAGATAATACATCAGTTGTGAGGACTCCTAGTCATGTTTCAATGGTAAAGACTAGCCTGAAGCATTTTCCTCAACTGTTTTTCAGACTTTAAACCCCCAAGCACTCAACCCCCATCTAAAGAAACCTAAAGGATGATGAGGTTGACTTTTTATTTTTAAATTTTTATTTTTACTTTATTTTGCTTTACAATACTGTATTGGTTTTGCCATACATTGACATGAATCAGCCACGGGTGTACATGAATTCCCAATCCTGAACCCCCCTCCCACCTCCCACCCCATATCATCTCTCTGGATCATCCCCGTGCACCAGCCCCAAGCATCCTGTATCGAACATAGACTGGCGATTCGTTTCTTACCTGATAGTATACATGTTTCAATGCCATTCTCCCAAATCATCCCACTTTCTCCCTCTCCCACAGAGTCCAAAAGTCCATTCTAAACATCTGTGTCTCTTTTGCTGTCTCGCATAGAGGGTCATCATTACCATCTTTCTAAATTCCACATATATGTGTTAGTATACTGACCTGCTTGACCTCTGTTAACTAAAGCTTGGAGTCTGACTGCCCAAGCCCCTGCATGAATATGCATGTGCCTTAACTTAAAACTTCTTCAGTTTTACTGTTGGGGAGACCCTATTTTGGGAAAGATCCTTCATGTTTTTCTTACTTGCTACAGGCTATAAATCCTTCTTTCTCCTACTCTTTGCCTTGGTTGTGTCTTTGGGATTGACATTAACCAAGAGTGAGAACCAGTTTTGGGTAACATGCAAAAATAGCAAAGATAATCCAACATAAAGATTTGGTTTTTACATGCAAACTATTGAAATGTCTTTCTAATGTGAAATTAATTGTCAAGAACAAGCAACTATGACACAGGTCATCACTGCATTGTGGTAAAATTTCTGAGGGAGCTGAGTCTTAAAAATAAAAATCAGTTTCAGATACATGGTTTGAAACAGCTTCCTTCCTCTGCATGTCTCCTGTTGAAAGCCAAAGCCTGGGCGGTGAGGATGATGCCCTACATCTATCTGTAAGCTGAAAGCTTAGATTTCTTATTAAGGATTTATGGGTACATCCTTCCTACTGAAATGTGTCCCTGTGATTTCTTCCCTACTGTGTTATTGGGAACAAACAGGAGCAGAATAAACAAGGAAATGCTGTTTTGTCTGCACTGGTATCAAATAGAGACAAAGAAAACAGTGTAGAGATCATTTTTAGATTTGTGATGAAATTGCTTCTTCCAAATGAACTCAACTCCTGAAGTGTTGGTTCTGAGTTAATTTTCTTCTCTGACACTTTTTATCAGCAACTTTGATGTCTTCATTGAGGATGAATCATCCAGTCATGAGTCAGTTCTCACTGACTCCCTAAAATTCAGCTCCTAGATGCTCCAAAATGCAGAGGCACTCATTGTCTCAGCAATGCTACCTCTATGCGGAGCTACATCATTTTCCTTTATTTATATCAACCTCACTTCAAGGTAGCATCTTACTAGTAAAATAATACAGTATTAAAGTCTCACCCCCTTTTTCCTCTTTTTTTTTCTATTTTGAATAACGACAATTATCATAGTAACTCAACAATAAGATCAGAGTAGATAGCACAGGGAACTATATTCAATATCTTGTGACAAACATAATAATCCTGTACAGCAGGAATTAACAGCATTGTAAATCAACTAATCTTAGATATATACTTTTAATTCAAAACAGTACTAACTCTACCCCAAGAGTATCTGGCTCCCTTGAACCAAACACATATTTTCTAAGTCAAACTTCTATAGCACTCAAAAACATTAAATAGGTAGTATTTTCATCAGGATGATCAAAACAAGAACAGACACAAGAATTCTCTATTTCTGTGAATAAGGTGTTTATCTCTAAAGCTTATATAATCTGGTATAGCACAGAAATCATACCCTCAGGGGGAGAAAAAGAAGTCTTGGAATTGAATCCTTTTTCCACTGACTAGCTCCATTAAGTTGGGCAAGTTAATGCTCCTTTCTGAACCTCATCTTTAAAGCAAGGATGATAAGAATAAATGGAGTGACATCTGCAGGATGAAGAACTTAGTGCCTGACACTAAGATTTTGTACAACAATCTGAGGCTGTGACATGATGTTGATGATGATTACCATGAGAATTTTCTTCTCTGAAGCCTATGAATAACTGGTTAAAACAATCTCAAACATCTCTATAGTAATACAAGTAGAACACGTTCAAAAGACACGCTATTCCATTTTTTTATTACTGTTACTATTTTTTGATGACATAGCCCTGTCTTGCCACTTTTTAAAAGATGACCCAGAAGGATGGTACGGGGAGGGAGGTGGGAGGGGGGGTTCAGGAATGGGAACATGTGTACACCCGTGGAGGATTCATGTTGATGCATGGTAGAACCAATACAATACTGTAAAGTAATTAGCCTCCAATTAAAATAAATAAATTTAAATAAAAAAATAAAACTAGAAGAAAGAACTAAAAAAAGAAAAGAAATATTTGAAATGGCTTTCTGCAAAATCCTAGCTTATTAAATAACTATTGGCCCAATAGTTGGACCTATCTCAACTGTCATAGATTCAGTTCATAAGCTAAGAAGCAATTGCCTGAATCTAAGTGTTTCTGCTTTCCAAAGTTTTATGCTTCTAAAGATCACTAAGCATCTTACTCCTGAAGACTGGTCCCTTCAAGTACCTAGGCAGATGAGAGTGAAGTTATCATTCACTTCACTATCCCATCTTGGCAGCCAACAGTCACTGAAGCCAAAGCTGATTGCCCCCAAAATATGTTGGCCAGGGTGTTAAAACTGATACCAATGAATAGCCCAGGAGTAGAGGAAATTAATAATGTAAATTTATTTATATTTATAAATATTATTATATTTATTATTTATTTATATTTATACTATCTATGAGCTTCCCAGGTGGCTCAGTGGTAAAGAATTTGCCTGCCAATGCAGGAGACATTGGATACACAGGTTTGATCCCTGAGTCAGGAAGATCAATATGCCAACACACCTCAGTATTCTTGCCTGGAAAACTACATGGACAGAAGAGTCTGGCTGTCTACAGTCCATGGGATTGTAAGGAATCCAACAGGACTGAGCACACATGCACCAGCACAGTATCTAATATTTTTTTGATAACTTATTAGATAAAAGCCAAATATTAAAAAGAACATAACTCTGATAATCTACTACATTCAAAAACAGTTCAATTTCATCCTCATAATCTCCTTCAGAGAATCATTTTTAATTAAATATATTATGTTTATATAATAAACAATGATCCTAAAATGATATGAACTACATTTGAATTGTTTTGCTCACTACTTTATGAACTAATATGATTCATAACTTGAAAAATACATTATAAAAATTTATTCACACCAACCTTTCTTAAAAATGAGATGAAAAAGTTATAAAACATTTAATGCAGTAGGACAAAGACTTGAGATAAAATTTGAAATAATAATGAATCATGACTAAGTTATGTTTCTTCCAAAACTGAAAATGATTTAATATTTGGAAATATTTACCAAGATGCTAATATGGAGGAGAAAAATAAAATGATACATTAACTATTGATAATAATCAAATTACATTTAGTAAAATTTAATATCCTTTCTTGATATGAATCATCAAATTTGTAGATACAAGAAAATAACATCTTATGAGAATTTAATAGAACAAAAGCCAGCATTAAACTTAATAACAAACTAGAAAGCATTCTTATGAAAGATCCAAGAATAAGATGCTTACTTCTCTTATTTTAGCTTAACTTCTTGTTTTTCCCAGTGTTTTGTTTATGTAATTATATGACAAAAATAAATAAGAAGTATAATAATTCAGAATAAAAAATTCATTTCTTATAAAAGACAAAACAAAACAATCAACAAATACTAATGAGAAATGAGTTTAATTAAGTTGCTAGTTAGGGGTAAAAAACATCACATTTTAACATATGTAAACCACAACTATGCAGAATATATAATTTAAAAAATCTTACGCCAGTGTAAGAGGATTAAAACAGTAATAAGGATTTAAAACAAAACCTTAGGAATATATTTAAGAACTGGGAAAGACTTATGTAAGGAAAACGGTAAACCTCTCCTGAGAAGCATAAAAGGTTTAAAGAAATGTGATGCAGGCATTAATAGATTTAAGATCTCATATCTTAAATACTACAAACAAGGATTTATGTAACATGATGCCACCAATTGTGGTAGGAACAGGATTCATTACTGTGCCAAAGTAACAGGCAGCATAATTGCCTGGTAGGATATTCTCACATCGAATGTTAAAAATTAAACAGGGATCTCCACAGGCGAAGCATTTAGGTTTTAACTCCAGGCACAGGCTCCACCCTCCTTACTGTCTTATATGCTTTTATGTCATCCCTGGAGAGTCTAGAAATATTTAAAATTAGCAAATACTCAGCACCAGAATGTCTAGTTTCATTTAGACAGTGATATATAAACTTGTACAATGTATCCACAAAGAAGTAAAATGTATGCACAGTCAATTTCAATTAACAGCGATCTCAAAACATATTATTCATGCTTTTTAAAAATTTTTTAAAAATACAACAATTTTTAACAAATAGACAACATTAATTGTGGTTGTTATATACATTAAATTAAATTTAAAATTGAAGGATATTTTAGGGTCTTATTGCCTGAAATAAAATGGATTTACTCATCCATGCCTAATACGTATTCCAAGCACACTTGTAGTACGTCTTCCAGAGGAAGAACTGGGTTGAAATGATTGAAGAGAGAAGCAAGTCACAGATGCAAGATCATTCTGGAAACCATATTCATGATTTCAGAATCTATGCAATTCTAAAATAGAAATACTGTTAACCAAAAGATATAACTCCAAGAGCAACAAGCCTCCCATTTTGAGACACATCCAAATATGCAGCATCTTTTCCAACAAAGTAATTCAGATGCTTTGATTCAAGTCATCATAGAGGGATCATCACTGTATTTAAAGAGAATAATGGAGAAGTGAATGAAACCTACCAGAGACATTCTGAGTTCCTTCATTTGAACAAACTGATGACTACAGCTATATGCAAAACAATGAGAGCCTGAAGTAAATATCAATTACATTCTCCATGGCTAATGCTTTCCTCTTGGGTCAATATACTTTGTTAATTTTCACAAGAGAAAGTAATTATCAAAGCAGCAAGTAATGATTATTTGATACCCATAGTGAGTCCATAGTACTCCAAGGTGGTATTATTGCTTATATTTGTAAATATTTTATACTATTTAAAGAAACATGTAGTCAAAGCAATTTTAAAATTGTATTTCAAAGACGTCTTACTTCCGTCTTACTTCAAAGAAGGAAGACAATTATCCTCATTTCGAAAGACTAGTTTGTAAGAGTAACTATTTGAGCACAAAACCAAGTTGACCTCAAAAATATCTTCAAATCATAAATACATACCAAAAAGAAAAAAAGTCATTCATATACATGAATGACTTTTTTAAAGTCACATAACCAAATACCCGGACTTGATTCAATTGCTAAAACAAATCCAAGTAGTATCAGTTGCTCAGTCATGTCTGATTCTTTGTGACCCCATGGACTGTAGTCCACCAGGTTCCTTTGTCCAAAGGATGCTCCAGACTAGAATACTGGAGCGGGTAGCCATTTCCTACTCTGGGGCATCTTACCAACCCAGGGATCGAACCTGAGTCTCCTGCATTGCAGGCAGATTCTTTACCATCTGAGCCACCAGGGAAGCTCTAAAACAAAACCAGAATCACCTGCAAATCACACAGTATTTAAATGGCTAGAGCTTGCTACTACTTGAGAACAGCCTTCTAGTAATCCCAAATGGCAGAGGCTTTCCTGAAACACATCCCTTTCCACATAGAATGGTGATTTATGATGCATCATATTTGCAGCAAGATCCTGGCTATTAGGGGAATAGGAATTAGTTTCTAATCCCATTGTTTCATTTCATTAATATATTTGTTGTATAAATGAAACATTTCCTTAATTTCCTGATTTCAAAATAAAATACATGGACAAATATATTTTCTCCAGGTATCCTATTTATATTTGGTTCTTTCAACCATATTCCTTAGGTTTTGTTGCTTTTGATGCGATTTATGTATTTGTTCTTTCAAGTCTAATGATGTATTTTTATCAGAACACATGCATTCTGCTTATCTGAGTTTTTTGAATACAGAAAGCATTTTTAAATCTATTTCTTTAAAAAATTAGTATATCTCATTCACCTGCTGTTTCACTTCATTTCCTGAAATCTATGTCAAGATCCTTCACATATATAAGTCACCTAGTTTTACCCATAAATGCATTCTAAATAATGCCTGTGTCTTTATCTTGTTCCACTTCTTGCTAGTCAGTGTAGATTGCCTGTTCCAAAACCAAATACTGTTCCTAGTATTTTTTCAAGTATATCAATTAAGTTTGAGCTTATCAATTAACCAGGAAGTGTTTAAACTCTAATATTTATATTCTAATTAAAATACTGCAAAATTCACCTTCATAAAAATTAGCAGTATCCAAGTTATAGGCAGGTGGTGCCCAATCAAGTCTCAGAACTGCAAGTAATGCCCATCCATCCTTTCTCTGAGTGATTCATTCAGATCGCTGCATCGTCACTGGAGTTTGTGCTACAGAACTTTATTACAGACGGAAGACAAAAACAAAGGAGAGACATTCCAAGAAATGGATACAGTGCAATCCAAGATGGAAAAAGTAAGTGATGACTGACTTAGGGAGCAGGAAATAATCTGAAAGGAGGAAGGCAGGCTTTGAAGGGACATTGACCCAAGAGAAGCCTGGGAATGAAGCTATGGGCCGGTGTTGCATGGACTTAAATTCCACAGTGCACTTGGATATTCTTTCAATGCCAATGGAGACCTACTGAAATCTTGTGGGGATTATAATATGATAAGGTTGATAATGTGAGTTTTTGATTGTGATGAGGAAGGCTGGACTAAGGAAGGGGACCCAAGGAGAGGACGATCAAGTAGAAGGTGCTGAATTACCAGGGATTTTGCTGGAACACATGCCATGTGTTTCCTTCCTGTTTTTCCTTAAGGATTTTCCTCATTTTTATTCAGTACAGTTATTTTTCAATTCTTCACACTGGAGCTAATTTTTACCATCAAACCACAATTTCAGCTTCTGTTTCTGTGACATCACCTGCACATCCCCCCAACCCCAACTCTCTGTGAGCCTTCTGCATTTGCTCTTCTACCTCTGGAACGAGTGTTGGTGAGGTGTTCCCAAGGAAGCACCTCAAGCTTTCTCCCCTCCATGTGGTTCCTTTTATGGCTTATCTCTTGTAGACACTCAGCTATGAGAGCAGCTTCAATTACAGTACCTCTGATCACTGCCTTTTTGGAAATCCTACTTCCTGTTTTGACTCTGATAGAATTAAACCTGCTTCTCGACTGAAGATGGCTTTGTACCGCTTTGGCTGTTTCCCATTGCTCAGGGTTACATGAAAGACACCTGACTCTGGTTTTCATCCACTATTTTAAAGTAGAGAAGTTGTATTTGAGGCTGGCCTCTCTCACATCCACCCGGGACCTCCTGGGTTGCTGGGACTTCCTTCCACCTGGTTCATCTCTGCCTTCTGAGCCTCTACCCACTTCCTCACCTGTGCCCAAAACCCCACCTGGAGGACTCCATTCCTCCAGTTCGAGGTTGGTTCAAATGAGATTCCACCGCAGAGAAAGAGAACATTAAACTAAAGGCATTTCCTTTATAGTGAGACTCAGTTTCACAGTCTATTCTGGGCAAAGACCTGAGAGAAAAGAAAGAAGATGCATCAGAAATCTAAGCGAAACAGTGGAGGGTGAGGATGTGAGTACTGATTTCTGCCTAGAGAAGACCCTGAAGTAGGGTTGCTGTGGACAACAGTGCACTGCATGCTTTCATTAGGGACAGAAAGACAACAGTTATGTAACTCGCAAATGTCATTAGGGTTTCTTTGCTGTATACGTGACCTCATGCACTTTCTGAGACCCATAAAATTGTGTATGCTCTCATGGACCTCATCACCACCAACTTCCAAAGACTGCTAACTAGTTTATTAGCAGCACACAGTTCTTTAGTAATAAACATTAGCCTTGATTGGAAAATATAAAAATAATAATAAACCTTAAAAATCCATTCGCTTTGCTGAGAAGATCTTTGAAGTTTTGTAGAAGAGTTTGATATTTCACTGGAAAAAAAGTCACTATAATTCAACATATTTTCCTGGTGGTGGTGGTGGTGGGGAAACCTGAGTAAGAATCAGGAGAGCCTAAATGAGCCAAAATATCACCATTACAATAATATTTGAAAGGATGGAAAAAGAGTGAAAAGAAAATCTCATGTGCCTGACAATTAACTCTATAGTAGAGAAGAGAGAAAGAAATATTACAAACACAAACATCAATGGTATTTCCCTACTAAATCACCAGTNGATGAGGAAGGCTGGACTAAGGAAGGGGACCCAAGGAGAGGACGATCAAGTAGAAGGTGCTGAATTACCAGGGATTTTGCTGGAACACATGCCATGTGTTTCCTTCCTGTTTTTCCTTAAGGATTTTCCTCATTTTTATTCAGTACAGTTATTTTTCAATTCTTCACACTGGAGCTAATTTTTACCATCAAACCACAATTTCAGCTTCTGTTTCTGTGACATCACCTGCACATCCCCCCAACCCCAACTCTCTGTGAGCCTTCTGCATTTGCTCTTCTACCTCTGGAACGAGTGTTGGTGAGGTGTTCCCAAGGAAGCACCTCAAGCTTTCTCCCCTCCATGTGGTTCCTTTTATGGCTTATCTCTTGTAGACACTCAGCTATGAGAGCAGCTTCAATTACAGTACCTCTGATCACTGCCTTTTTGGAAATCCTACTTCCTGTTTTGACTCTGATAGAATTAAACCTGCTTCTCGACTGAAGATGGCTTTGTACCGCTTTGGCTGTTTCCCATTGCTCAGGGTTACATGAAAGACACCTGACTCTGGTTTTCATCCACTATTTTAAAGTAGAGAAGTTGTATTTGAGGCTGGCCTCTCTCACATCCACCCGGGACCTCCTGGGTTGCTGGGACTTCCTTCCACCTGGTTCATCTCTGCCTTCTGAGCCTCTACCCACTTCCTCACCTGTGCCCAAAACCCCACCTGGAGGACTCCATTCCTCCAGTTCGAGGTTGGTTCAAATGAGATTCCACCGCAGAGAAAGAGAACATTAAACTAAAGGCATTTCCTTTATAGTGAGACTCAGTTTCACAGTCTATTCTGGGCAAAGACCTGAGAGAAAAGAAAGAAGATGCATCAGAAATCTAAGCGAAACAGTGGAGGGTGAGAATGTGAGTACTGATTTCTGCCTAGAGAAGACCCTGAAGTAGGGTTGCTGTGGACAACAGTGCACTGCATGCTTTCATTAGGGACAGAAAGACAACAGTTATGTAACTCGCAAATGTCATTAGGGTTTCTTTGCTGTATACGTGACCTCATGCACTTTCTGAGACCCATAAAATTGTGTATGCTCTCATGGACCTCATCACCACCAACTTCCAAAGACTGCTAACTAGTTTATTAGCAGCACACAGTTCTTTAGTAATAAACATTAGCCTTGATTGGAAAATATAAAAATAATAATAAACCTTAAAAATCCATTCGCTTTGCTGAGAAGATCTTTGAAGTTTTGTAGAAGAGTTTGATATTTCACTGGAAAAAAAGTCACTATAATTCAACATATTTTCCTGGTGGTGGTGGTGGTGGGGAAACCTGAGTAAGAATCAGGAGAGCCTAAATGAGCCAAAATATCACCATTACAATAATATTTGAAAGGATGGAAAAAGAGTGAAAAGAAAATCTCATGTGCCTGACAATTAACTCTATAGTAGAGAAGAGAGAAAGAAATATTACAAACACAAACATCAATGGTATTTCCCTACTAAATCACCAGTCTACATACCATTAATATACTTAAAGATTCAGAAATGAAGTCACTTTATAAGACTTCTTCACTTTTAAAATGTTCTGAAGCAAGAACATCAAAGTCGCTTAAAAGCCAAAAGGAGCAGACTGTCTCAGTCAGACCTGTGAGATGTAAGTTTACATTATTCAAGGTCGCTCTAAGATGAGTCCCAGTTCTTTAAGGTGGTAGGAGCACCAGTCCACATGAGTGGCGAGATGGTATTTACGGGTAGGGGCTGGCATGGCTCAAGGAGGCTTACCAAAGACATAGGGCCATTTTTCTTTCAAAAGTGAAATCAGCACAGAAGACTGAGAAGAGGGTAGTCATCTAAGAGACATCAAAGCTTCTTGCACATATTTTTTTCCCCTTTCCATTGATAAAAAGAAACTTTTGAAAATGTCCTAATGTGTAATAAGTAGATAATGCCACATTTTTTCACATATCTGCAGGAAGGAAAAACATTTTCTGTATGCTACTAAGTTGTGTAGCCTCTATGGTTATTAGATACAGAATCAAATGTTAATCCAAGAAAGTTATTAAGCTCATTTTTCAAAAAGGTGAAGGAATACAGAAGAGTAATTTTTCATGTGGTGCCTCAGCTGAAACTTGAAGGTGGTATTCATATAAAATATGAAAACTGATACTGGTTTATTATCAGTATTATCACTACTACTACTTCTATCACCATCAGCACCACCAGATGTACAGGCTGGGTTTAGAAAAGGCAGAGGAACCAGAGATCAAATTGTCAACATTTGTTGGACCCTGGAGAAAGCAAAGGAATTCCAGAAAGTCATCGACTTCTGCTTCATTGTCTACACTAAAGCATTTGCTTGTGTGGATCACAACAAACTGCAAAATTTTTAAGGAGATCGGAGTACCAGATCTTGTATGAAAGTCAGGAAGCAACAGTTAGAACCAGACATGGAACAATGGACTGGTTCAGAATTGGAAAAGGAGTATGTCAAGGCTGTATACTGTCACACTTCTTTAGCTTACATGCAGAGTACATTATGCAAAATGCTGGGCTGGATGACTCACAATCTGGAATCAAGATTGCCAAGAAAAATGTCAACATCCTCAGATTTGCACATGATACCACTCAAATGGCAAAACATAAAGAGGAACTAAAGAGTCTCTTGAAAAGGGTGAAAGAGGAGAGTTAAAAAGCTTGATTAAAACTCAGCATTTAAGAAACAAAGATCTTGACATCTGGCCCCATAATTTTGTGGCAAATAGAAGGGGGGGAAGTGGATATAGTAACAGATTTTATTTTCTTGCACTCCAAATTCACTGCAAGTGGTGACTGCAGCCATGAAATTAAAAGACTCTTTCTCCTTGGAAGAAAAGCCATGCCAAACTCAGATAAGCTTATTAAAAAGCAGAGATATCACTTTGCTGGCAAAGGTCCACATAGTCAAAGCTATGTATGGATAGTCATGTATGGATATGAGAGTTGGGCCTTAAAGAAGGCTAAGCACTGAAAACTGATGCTTCCTAATTGTGGTGCTAGAAAAGACTCCAGAGAGTCCCTTGGGTAGCAAGGAGATCAAATCAGTAAATCATAAAGGAAATCAACCCTGAATATTCATTGGAAGGACTGATGCTGAAGCTAAAGTTCCAATACTTTGGTCACCTGATATGAAGAGCCAACTCAATGGAAAAGACCCTGATGCTGGAAAAGATTGAAGCCAAGAGAAGCGGGCAACAGGGGATGAGATGGTTAGGTAACATCACTGACTCAATGGACACAAGTTGAGCAAATTCTCAGAGGCGTGCAGCACAGGGAAGCCTGGTGTGTTGCAGTCCATGAAGTGACAGTGAGTTGCGCAGGACTTAGTGATTGAGGAGGGGAATGGGTCTGACCATCTGGGTCCACTCCTGATGTCTTGGCCAAGTGACCAAATCTCTGTAAGCTTTGGCTTGCTTACATGTCAGATGCCAGTTATATCTGTACCTTCTACAAATGGTGGTTATGAACATGGATTAGTGAATGATGCATTGGGTGTTTGGATAAGTGCAAGTATTTGGTACGTGCTGACTACTCTCATTATCACCAACTTTCTTGCATAGAAATGTCCCTCAACAGTACTTGGCGGCAGAGAATGTCACTTCCACCCTCTTAGAGACAACTAAACCATTTTCCCATTATACTTCTTACATGTCACTTTAAAAACACTTACAGAATGGAAGTAGAAAGATGTGACTTTATTCTAGCACACTCATCATTATTATATCATACATACAAACAGCATCTCTTCCACCATTGTACTGTAACTTACTTTAACTCCAGGTAATGCATTTTCTCCCCTTCACAGATTACTGGCTTGTTGTGGTGAAGGGGCTTGTGTAACTCAATAAAGCTGTGAGCTGTGCCATGTAGGGCCACCCAAGATGGATGGGTCATAATGGACAGTTCTGACAAACCGTGATTCACTGGAGGAGCAAATGGCAAACCAACCCATTATACATGGCACGAGAATCACATGAACTGTATAAAAAGACAAAAATATATGAAACCAAAAGATGAGTCCCCCATCTTGGAAAGTGCCCACTATGCTACTGGAGAAGAGTGGAGAAATAACTCCAGAAAGAATGAAGAGACAGAGCTGAAATGAAAACAATGCACACTTGTGAATGTGGTCAGGTGCTGAAAGTAAAGTCTGATGCAATAAAGAACAATATTGCATAGGAACTTGGAATATTGGGACCATGAATCAAGGTAAATTGGAAGTGGTCAAACAGGAGATGTCGAGAGTGAACATCAACATTTTAGGAATCAGTGAACTAAAATGAACTGGAATGGGAGAATTTAATTCAGAAGACCATTATATCTACTACTGTGGGTAAGAATCACACAGAAGAAATAGAGTAGACCTTATAATCAACAAAAGAGTCTGAAATACAGGACTTGGGTCCAACCTCAAAAATGACAGAATGATCTTGGTATTTTTTCAAGGCAAGCCATTCAACATGACAGTAATTCAACTCTATGTCCCTACCACGGATTCTGAAGAAGCTGAAGTTGATCACTTCTATGAAGACCTAGAAGACATCCTAGAACTAACACCAAAAAGATATTCTTTTCATCACTGGGCACAGGATTGCAAAAGTAGGAAGTCAAGAGATACCTGGAGTAACAGACATGCTTGACCTTGAAGTACACAATGAAGCAAGGCAATGGCTAACTGAATTCTGTCAAGAGAATTAATGGTCATAGCAAACACCCTTTTTCAAGAAGAGACAACTTTTACACATGGACATCACCAAATGGCCAGTACTGAAATAAAATTGATTGCATTCTTTTTTTTTTAGCTGAAGATGGAGAAGCTATATACAGTCAGCAAAAAAAGACCTAGAGCTGAGTGTGGCTCAGATCATCAGTTTCGCTTGAAAAAATTCAGACTTAAACTAAGGAAAGCAAGGAAAACCACTAGGCCAGCCAGGTATGATTTAAATCAAATTCCCTGTGAATATGCAGTGGAGGTGACAAATAGATTTAAGGGGTTCAATCTAGTAAACAGTGTACCTGATGAACTATGGATGGAGGTCAGTAGTATTGTACAGGAGGCAGTGAACAAAACCACCCCAAAAACAGCAAGAAGGATTAAGGGCAAGTTTCACCCATAGATGGGCACAACAAAGGACGGAAACAGCAGAGACCTAGTAGAAGCATAAGAGATCAAGAAGAGATGGGAAGAATACACGGGAGAGCTGTACAAAAGAGATCTTGATGAACCGCATAACTACGATGGTGTGGTCAGTTACCCAGAGCCAGACATTCTGGAGTGTGAAGTCAAGTGGGCCTTAGGAAGCACTGATGTTAATAAAGTTAGTGGATGTGATGGAATCTCACTAGAGCTATTCAAAACCAAAAAGGATGATGCTGACAAAGTGTTGCATTCCATATGTCAGCAAATCTGGAAGACCTTGCAGTAGCTACAGGACTGGAAAAAGTCAATCTTCACCCCAGTTCCCAAGAATGGCAGTACTATAGAATATTCTAACCACAGGACAGTTGCACTCATCTCCCATGCTAGTAAGGATATGCTTAAAATCTTGCATGCTAGACTTTAGCATTAAGTGAACCAAGAACTCTCAGATGTCCAAGCTGGGTTTAGAAAAGGCAGAGGAATCAGAGATAAAATTGCCAACATTTGCTTGATTTATAGAGAAAGCAAGAGAATTTCAGAAAAAACATATACCTCTGTTTCATTGACTATGCTAAAGCCTTTGACCGTGTGTAACATAACAAACCATGGAAAGCCCCTAAGAGATGGAATACTAGATCATCTTTCCTGAGAAACCTGTATGCGGGTCAAGAAGCAACAGTTAGGACCCTGTAGGGAACTGATTGGTTTAAGATTGAGAAAGTACAATACATCTGTTTGCTGTCACCCTGTTTATTTACCCTATATACTGAGCACGCCATGAAAAATGCTGGACTGGATGAATTACAAGTTGGAGTCAAGATAAGCTGGAGAAACATCACCAATGTCAACTATGTGTACGATACCACTCAATTGGCAGAAAGCAAAGATGAACTAAAGAGCCTCGTGATGAAGGTGAAGGAGGACAGTGAAAGAGTCGGCTAAAAACAAAATACTAAAAAACAAAACAAAACAAAACCCACAAACAAAAAACAAGATCATGACATCCGGTCCATTTAGTTCATGACATGTAGAAGGAGAGAAGGTGGAAGCAGTGACAGATTTCCTCTTCTTGGGCTCTAAAATCACTGCAGATGGTGACTGCAGTCATGAAATCAGAAGACGATTGCTTTTTGGCAGGAAAGCTATGACAAACCTAGATAGTGTGTTGAAAAGCAGAAACATTACTCTGTCAACAAAGTCCATATGGTCAAGGTTATGGTCTTCCCAGTGATCACATACAGTTGTGGGAGCTAGACCATAAAGAAGGCAGAGCGCCAAAGAATCGATGCCTTCTAACCATGGTGTTGGAGAAGACTCCTGAGAGTCCCTTGGATAGCAAGATGCTCAAACCAGCCAATCATAAGGTAAGTCAACCCTGAATATTAATTGGAAGGACTGATGCTGAAGCCCCAGAATTTTGGTCACCTGATGTGAACAGCTGACTCACTGGAAAAGTCCCTGATGCTGGGAAAGATTAAGGGTAGAAGGAGAAGAGGTCATCAGAGGATGAGATGGCTCAATGGCATCACCAATGCAATGGGCATGAACTTGGGCAAGCGGAGAGATGGTAAAGGACAGCAAAGCGTGGTGTGCTGCAGTTCATGGGGTTACAGAGTTGGACATGACTGGGCAGCTGAACAACAACAACGCATTTTCTGAAAAGTTAATTTAGGTACCGAAACAGGAACAGTGAGGAAAAAGTCATCAGTCCTACAGCAGGTCTATTTCTCCCACCTTTTTCCATCAGACATCTATACGGAATATTACCTAAAGAGTATAGATGGGAAAAATAGGCATATCATTTCATAAATTTTAGTTTTCTAAACAGTGAGCATATATCAGGGTTTTAACCATCCCCAGTACATTCAGAAAGGCAACCCACTCCAGTACTCTTGCCTGGAGAATCCCTTGGACAGAGAAGCCTGGTGGGCTATAGTCCATGGGGTCGCAGAGTTGTACACGACTGAATGACTGACATACACACATACACCCCACTCAAAGTTGTTCTAGTATCCAAGAGTTGCATATTAATCACTGATCAGTTCTAAGGTCTTTCCAGTGGCATCAGGGAAACCTCCAAGCCAAGTCATTATCCTTCAAACATTTATCACAGATTCTGGGAACAGGTCTGTGTTTATAGGCCAGGTCTTCTGTTCTGGTCAGATGTCTTTTTAAAATGCAAAGGGAGTCAGTGTGTATTCCTCTCCTGAAGTCACTTAAAATCGATTTCCTGTTTCTTGGAGGTACATCGAGTGTGAAGTCAACCTGCAATATTTCATCTCTTGCATTTCTAAACTGCCCCATTAACAGGACACTCGGGATTATTAGGGATTCTTTTTTATGAGGAAATGGTACCACTCTCCACAAACTTTACACCTGCCTCACTTGAAACTCTTGCTGCTGTTTTACACCGAGACTAACGTATCTAAAAGACCTGCCTACAGATTTTCTAGATGATCTCTTTGTATGCGTTGTTCACACACCTATTTTCTCAGTGAGGGCATCAACCAGTATGCGCCTATCTGGACAGAGAGTGTAGGTTGTAGAATGCCGATTATAAATAATTAACAGGTTTTTCCATTTGGTTCCATAGAACTTCTTGATCTGAAAACTTCTTCAAGATTCATGATGCAAGACCATAAACAAATAAGTCATCCTTGGCATAACAAAGATAACAGATGATATTCAGTGAAACAGTCGTTTCATGGCATTGCTATATTTTTCTGGATATTTTCCCTGTTGTTTTTAAGCTAAATTTCTGTCCAGTTTACTTGTTCATGTTAGTAATAATAACTAGAAAGGCATGACCTCTCTTTTGTATCTCATAAAAAATAGAAAATCAGAAGATACGATCATACACATTTGTGTGTTCTCCCTAAAAAAACAAAAAATTGTATGCCAAGATAAAGGACTCATCTTTCCACTTTGAAATGAAGGAGGAAGGAGCATAAATATATTGATTTATGCATACTATACAATGTCCTTTATTTAACATTTAAAATAATGATCACAGAAAGATCATATTGCATAGGACCAGTTAAAAATGCTCACCCACATCAGTACTGCAATTATCAAGTTTTTAAATTTCAGAACTTCTGAGTGCTTATGTGTGTAAATGAGAAAATAATCTTACATTTTCAACCTCAGTCTATAAAGAAATCATATGCAGATATTTCTAGTTTAGAAATGCAAATTCAAGCAAAAATAATAAACAGTTTGGTCTAACTTTGAAAAGCTTTTTCTATTAATAATATTCAACATGCTTTTATTCACTGCTGCTAAGAATAACTATGTACACACCCTGGAAAATACTTAAACCATGAAACCAAAGCCCCTCAGATGTTATAATAATCTGTCATTTTAAGGATCTACACTAATAAAATCAGATCTATTTTCTTGAAGTATAGTCACTATATAATATCATTTAAGTTACAGGTGTTACAACATAGTGATTCATAATTCTTAAAGCTTACACTCGATTTATAGTTATTAGAAAACATTATATCTATCATATATAGATATAATATCCATATCCATGTTGTCTATCATATCCATGTTGTCCAATACATCCTTGCAGCTTCATTTATACATCAATTTTACATGTCTTCAAACGTTCAATAAAGTTCAAAATATGGCCAAGAAGCCACAGAGTATCCATTTTACAACATGGAATATGACGATATTGACATTGCTAAAAAATGTTTCACATATGAACACTGAAGATACAAAGTCACAGTTTAATTTAAATATTGTTTACATGGATACCTTCATCTATATCTGTGTTTATCTCCATGTGTAGATATCCATTTCCAAAATGTATACAACTGTATCCTCAATAAACAGGTTTAGAAATCCATGTGATTGTGGGACAAAACAAAGGATGAATGTAATTACTTGGTAATTGAAAGAGTGTAGACCTCCCCTGGACATTTAAAGTTTTCTCTCTCCTTGCCTTCCCTCCCTACCTGCATTTGAATGCCTTGGCAACACCCTTCTTTCCTCCCATCACAATGTTTTCATCAAGTTTCAATCACTATCTCCATCACCAACTTAAATATGCTGTTTTAAAACAAGAATATATTCACTTCTCCCTTCTGCCAAATTTTCCATCTATATATATCCACATAATTCACTTGAATTATCAGCATGGAACCACATGCTACTACTTGTTAAGACTTAACTTTTGTTTTTAAGTAAATCATATCTATTCATTCACTTTATTGCAAGTATATGCAGAACCAGCTCATTTGTAACCTGTGTTTATTTACACAGGAGTGACTTAATCCAAGCAAAACATTGTCCTTAAAGTGCTGACATAATTTGCCATACCTCAGCTTTCACTACCTAATTTTCACTATAATAATTGAAATCCTGCCTTTGTATAATCCTTGATTCTGTTATTCTTTTTTTTTCTTTATGTCTATGAATTTTCCCAAATGATGTAATCTATTATTGATTTTCAGGATACATTTCATAATTTATGTGCCATTCTAATGCTTAATAGACTCTAAGCTTGGTAAGTGTTCACTGATATAAAATGATTAAAATTCAGTTTTATTTTCAGTGCACAGAGTTTAAAGATTCATGAGTATTAAAAAGATGATGATAATGTCTAATCATCTACAGCATGATTAATAGGCAATTCAAAATTAATAAGTAAGCTGATCTACACAATTATGAACCATATTAAATATGAAAACACACTGGTTTACAAAATGGAATTTAATGTGAGGCAATCATGGACACACACATAAAATCTAATTTAAAAAAATAAAGGCAGTATTTGGATAGTATTTAAATATGTAATGAGGTGATATTAGACAACCTGTGGCTATTTTTAGAAAATGATTAAATTCATGAGTGAGAAATCAAAAATGATTTATAAGTTAAACATGAAGAGAGTACCGTTTTATTAACTTAACGGAAGATTCTGCCACCAAGAGACCTACATTAAACCATGAGGCAGCTCTGTGGCTTTATTACCACAACTTGCAATTGGACAAAGGGACAAACTGTGATGATTATGTTACTGACTTTCTTTAGATTCATGTATCAGCCCTTAGGGTGTTTATAGAATAAAAGATCTGAAATCGCATTCCCAATTCCAGCTTAATCAGAGTAGAGGAGAATGCCGCAGTGTAACTATTCTGAAAGTGACGGCAGGCATTTGATGGCACATGTCCTGGTCTGTATAAAGTTCCGTCACTATCTGAAATAAGACTGAGGCACTGACATCAGTATCTATGATAGCCATTGAAGCTGAGATATGGACACATACCTTCCCATGGATATCTGTCTACTACTTTTATGCTCGAACACTTCCACAATAAAGTCTTTACAAAACAGTAACCGCACCAGTCAACTTCTGAGCACCTAAGTTTAGGTGTGAAAACGAGATTATCTGACATGATATATAACCTACACACAGACAGGTGCACACACCCATAGAGACAATGCCACAAACACAGCAAGCATGCTTTTAAATACTTCCCTAACACTGAATGTAAAAGGACATATCATACAGAAACACATAGGCCTAGACAGATAAGAAGAGCACAGAGATGTCACATAGCTTTGCTTAAGTGGTAGTGTGGAGTTCGTCACTCAGGATAAATGGGTATAAGAAGCACAACTTTAGCTAGGCACTCTCTACTAAGATTATTCTCCACAGTGGGTGTGTTGTCTCCAACACAGATATTAGCTATGAGGTGAGGGGCACAACTCTGCTGAGGACATGGCGACCCCTCCAAATATCTTAGTTCTGTTCAGATTATAATCCAGCAAATTTCAATATACATTTTACAGTACTTGCCATTCACTGCACATTTAAATGCAGTATTTCTAAAATACTAATACTAATAATTCTAGTGGAAGATAGAGAGGCGGGCCAGTGGTACCAGGCTGGGTACTTTTGATGATAAAAAGCCTCAGTATTTGCCAGTAGCAGCTTGCCGTCAGTAAAAATGAATCTGAAACAGATGCCAACCACGTCAACAGCTTGAGTCCTATATATTTTTTATTAGGCAAAGACACAAATCAGGAGAAAATTACATAGGTGCAGAACACATCAAAGGAAGCCACTATTTCATTGCAACTCATATATCAGATGAGCCCTTCCATTCTAGAACGTTCTCCGCATGCTAGAAAGCTGAGCACTAACTGGCATTAAAATGATACTCCTTCTTCTGTAAGCCCTCCTTTGCCAAAAGCTTGAACTTCAGTTATTTCTGTACTGTTTAGATGAACTTAGGAGAGGCTGACCTTAAATAATACAATTGTGAAGGACTAGTTCAATGGACAGGAACTTGGGCAAAATCCAGGAGTTGATGAGGGACAGGGAAGCCTGGCAAGCTGCAGTCCATGGGGTCGTGAAGAGTCAGAGACATGACTTGGCGACTGAACAGCAACAGTCAAGGATTACTTTCTCTCTTTGGATGTATATTTAGCTTTTTCTATTATCATTTTTGATACTATCATACCTTTTCCATGATTTAACATATAATAACAAGTCTTTTGGCATGGTGGGTATATTGACATGTCCTACAAAATTTATCATCTAGTACATCATTAATGGACGTGGTGTCCTAGAATCTGCAAAATGAAGTCAAGCTTTGATGTAGAAATATAAGAACAGAAACCTGAGCTCCTGCATTCCTCACTTAGCGACATTTCATTACACCCATGTATCTTAGTGGAAAAACCAATACACAAGCAGATTTTTCACAGTTGTTAAACTTGTACATAAATACAGTCTAAACCTCTGCCTGGGACTAGTTTGGAAAAGAGAATTCTCTTTGAAAGTAGATATAAGTTATCAATAACTTTGTAGATAAATAGACTTTAGGTGAAAAAGTTCACAAATAGCCAAAACTGTCTAAACCAGCACCATCCACAGTGATAGAATGGGAACCACTCATGTAATTATAATTTTCTAGTGGTGGCAGTTTAGTTACTAAGCTGTGCCTGACTCCTTATAACCCCATGGACTATAGCCCCCCAGGCTCCTCTGTCTATGGGATTTTCCAGGCAAGAATATTGGAGTGGGTTGACATTTCCTTCTCTAGGGAATCTTTCCCATCCAGGGATTGAACTTGGGTCTCCTTCATTTCAGACAGCTTCTTTACCAACTGAGCCACCAGGGAACCCCAATTTTCTATTAGACACACACACACCCCAAAACTGATAAGGAACAAGTAAAATTAATACTAATAACATGTATTTAATATATTATGCACAGAAGATTATCATTTCAAATTATAATTATATGAAAAATATTGCATGGTGTCTTTGTTTTCACTTTTTGTATTAAATATGCACTTACATCACATTTAAATTTTGCCAGGACATTCTTTTTTGGTACTTAGATTTCATAAAATTTACAATTGAAAAAGTAGGTATGCATACCCAAAATTTTTCCAAACACACTTAAAATTTAAAATAATGGAATACAAGCATTGGTTTTAAAAAAAAAAAACACAGAATTGAAATGGGATTAAATTAAAATGTCAGTCCTACCGGCTCTATGTGGTCCTGCATCCAAGAAGTGTCCACTTGGAATGTTTTCAGGTAAATGTGAATGAAATGGGCCTCAGAAAATCAATCGAGAAAGACTTGAGTCCCCAGAATGAGCTTTGGGACTTAACCAGTCTCCCCATAACAGTATGGAAGCTAGAGGGAAGGGGTGGAGAACTGCAGGTTATGAGAGAAGAGAGCAGCTGAAGATCCGAGACTCAAACTGCAGCAGAGAAGGTCTGACAGGCAGTAGTCTTGACCAAAGAAAAATGGAAAGAAACACCTTAACTTGTCAGAAGCTATGTAACTGAAGGTTCAGTAGGAAGATGAATTTGGGAACAGTAAGCTCCATTAATAGGAAACTTCCCTGGTAGCTCAGATGGTAAAGAATCTGCCTGCAACACAGGGGACCCAAGTTCAATCCCTGGGTTGGGAAGATCCCCTGGAGAAGGGATGGCTACCCACTCCAGCACTGTTGCCTGGGGAATTCCATGAACAGAGGAGCCTGGTGGGCTACAGTCCCTGGAGTTTCAAAGAGTCAGACACGACTGAGTGACTAACACAGTACATCTTTCACTAAAACTATTTTTTACATGAAAGCTCAAATGAAGGGCTTTAATGTGAAAAACACTTTAGAGAAAAACATACACCTAACATAATAAAGTCTTCAACAAATGTGAATATTTATTTGTCTATTGTTTTCTTTTTTTAACTAACAAAAATTTAATGAGAAGCTTCAGCTTATATTAATAATTTATCTATTCTCAGCATTTCTTACTGGCCATATAATTTTGTTTAAGAACATCTACACATAACATATGCAGCCTATGTACATATATAAGTAATGACTATGATGTAGCTTCAAATGTGAATAACATTAATGACCCTATTTTGTCTTCCAAACACATCATCAAAAAATGAAGCAATCATCTTACCAAAATTTAATCTTATTAAAATTGTAAAATGTTATTTGGCTACCACTGCCTCCTAAACACCATAACATGCATTTTAAAATTGCAGTGAAGGTGATAAAGATAAGGATTATAAAGGTTAAGTGACCTATTGATGACCAGCGGTCAGTAAATGTGGTACTTGGACCTTGACCCATGCCTATGGACTTCAAAGCTCACCCATGAGAGGGTGATGAGTTTATGTTTTCTTAACATGTAATAACCCTTGGAAAATTCAGCAGTGGCCACAGGACTGAAAAAGGTCAGTTTTCATTCCAATTCCAAAGAAAGGCAATGCCAAAAAATGCTCAAACTACCACACAATTGCACTCATCTCACATGCTAGTAAAGTAATGCTCAAAATTATCCAAGCCAGGCTTCAGCAATACATGAACCATGAACTCCCTGATGTTCAAGCTGGTTTTAGAAAAGGCAGAGGAATCATTGATCAAATTGCCAACATCT
>SJYV01016918.1:34839-150942 GCA_006410875.1 Neotragus pygmaeus | reverse complement strand
CTCAGATCATGAACTCCTTATAAGCCACTAAGTTTCTGGTAATTTGTTGAAGCAACAATAAGAAAGTTATACAGAATATGACCTTTCCTCACTAAGCCTCAGTTTTCCTGTCTCTAAAATGGATTTATCAACACCCCTGAAATGATCATAGTGAGAATTAAATGAAACACAGGTGGTGTGCTTCATACACAACCTAGCACCTCCTAATGGGAGGCTATTACTATTTTTACATTATATAAAACTCATAAATACAAATATAAAATTAACTAATTGATTAACAATCCAACCAACCAAAAGCAATGAGCATCTTGCAATTTTCCTTCCAGACTTCGCTGTATATAAATGTGAATATGCATATATGATAATTTGGATTCAATATGAACTGGGTCAAATTATACATACATGCTACTGTGTAATTTGCTGTTCTTCACTTCCTCCTGTCATGTCCATGAATAAATTTCTACAGCAACATTCTTAATAACTGCACAGGATTCTATTGTATCTATCAATCGCTTGTTTAAAACACAATATTTCCCATTTGGGAATACTTAAGGTGATCTCACTACTAGGCTCTAGAAACCTCTCACAATATATGTTCTTTTACATGTACATATTCTTTACATGTACACTTATTTGGTTGTTTGTTTTCTCCTAAGGACAAAAATCATAGAAGTGAGCCAAACATTTGTATTTTAAGTTTGGGGTACCATATTCCATACTGTGTGAAGTCTCTGTGACTGACTGATTTTTAAGCCAAAAGGAAACCTTGTGGTCAACAGATTTACTCTGTTGTGTGTTTGTCTTTTTTTTTTTTTTTTTTTTAATTTGGCTGTGTTGAGTCTGAATTGTGGCACACAGGATGGGCCTGCTCAGTAGCTGTGGTGCTCAGGCTTAGTTGCCCTGTGGCATGGGGAACCCCAGTTCCCTGACCGGGGATTGAACCCACATTTCCTGCATTGCAAGGCAGATTTTTTTTTTACCTTTTTATTTTATAATGGGGTATAGCTGATTAATGGGCTTCTACGTTAGCTCAGCTGGTAAAGAGTCCACCTGCAATGCAGCAGAAGACCCGGGTGAAATTTCTGGGTCAGGAAGATCCCCTGGAGGAGGACATGGCAACCCACTCCAGTATTCTTGCCTGGAGAATCCCNATTAATGGGCTTCTACGTTAGCTCAGCTGGTAAAGAGTCCACCTGCAATGCAGCAGAAGACCCGGGTGAAATTTCTGGGTCAGGAAGATCCCCTGGAGGAGGACATGGCAACCCACTCCAGTATTCTTGCCTGGAGAATCCCCATGGACAGAGCAGCCTGGCGGGTTACATTCTGTGGGGTCACAAAGAGCGGACAGGACTGAATGACTAAGCACAGCCCAGCACAGCATAGCCAGTTAACAGTGTTGTGATAGTTTCAGGTGAGCAGTGAAGGGACTCAGACAAGGCAAATTCTTAACCACGGGACCACCAGGGACGTCCTTCTCTCATGGTTTTTGTTTGCTTGTTTTTGTTTTACCTTCTCATTTGTTTTTCAATGTTCCTTTCTATCTCCACGAAGTTTTATATTCATGATTTTAACAATATATATGGAATATATCCAGTCCACATAAGAACACAAACTTCTGTATTATGTCTTATTTAATATTCTATGTTGAACATTTTCTGTTACTAAATACATTTCAAAAAATTGTTTTTTAAAACAACTGTCGATTATGATGTCATGAATAATTTGATCATGCATTTGTTGTTAGATATTGAGACTGGTTCTCATTTACCCTCCCATAGCTTAGGAAACTGATATTCAGAAAGCCTCAGGGACTCGCCGAAGGCTGAAATCCAACTGAAAGGAGAACCTATCTTGTCTGTGGGGAGGGGACTTCTGCCAGCCAAAGTGGAGGAGCCAGGCACACCTGCAGATGCCTCCAGAAAGCCTTGTTTTTGTCTAGATACCAAGAAGTGCTTTAAAAATCCAGGTAAAATCTCAGCCCTGGGGGCCTTTTGGAGGTCCTGATATTTACTGCTTACTCAGGTGACAGTAGAGGTCTTAAAGGAGGTGGAGAAAGCAATTTGTAAAAAGAAAAACAATGTTAGTATTTATGGACACACATCTACTCTGTACACTTGTCTTTCTGGGTTGTAAATTGTCTGTGAGTCTCGGCAAGGAGCTTTTGTAGGGCTGCTGTGGGTAGACTAGAATGAATGAGCCTGTAAAACCACAGGCTGTTTTTGTTTGTTGAGTAAGGGCAGGAAATTCACTGATGTGGTTATTCAGCGGAATGGCTTCATTCCAGTTTTACTCTTGTGCTTCTGCTAGAGAAAGTGTTTCATAAGGAGGCCTGGACAAAGATAAATCTGCCACCTATGGCCAAAACTTGAGTTCATAAACTGTCATCAAGGCCATTTCAGTAACCTTGGAACTGTGACCCCAGGGGTCCAGGCTCTGGCTCTTGGCCAAGGAGATGGACTGAAACATTTTCTAGAAATTGACCTTCAAATGGTTTCCATCATTCCACTTGTTAGATTTTTTTTGAGATTTTTGCTTTTCCTCTCTGAGAATTTAAAAACATTTTAAAACACACTCATTCCCATTGGCACCTTCTGCATAAAATATTTTAGGAAAGAGGGAGAAAATTAATTTTAAAAACAAGGAAATTCTAGGAAATTACCATATTATTCAACAACCCCACTTCTGAGTGTAGATCCAAAGGAACTGGAAGCAGAGTCTCAGAGAGATCTTTGTAAATCATGTCTACAACAGCCTCATTCACAATAGCCAAGAAGCAGAAGCAGCTAATGTCCATCGACAGATGAATGAATAGACAAAATGTGGTGTATACATACAATGAAATACTCTTCAGCTTTATAAAGGAAATGCTGACGTAAGCTACAACATGAATGAAACTTGAGGACATTATGATAAATGAAATAAGCCAGAAACAAAAGGACAAATACTGTATGATTTCGCTTATATGAGATATCTAAAGCTGTCAATTCACAGACACAGAAAAGAGAATAGTGTTGCCAAGAACCAGGTGGGGAGGTGGGATAGGGAGTTGTTTAATGAGAACAGTGTTCCAGTTTTGCAAGATGAAAAAGTCCCAGAGGTTGGTTGAACAATGGTCTAATATAATAACACAGTAGAATATTGTAGGCTGCAGTCCATGGGGTCGCTAGGAGTCGGACACGACTGAGTGACTTCACTTTCACTTTTCACTTTCATGCATTGGAGAAGGAAATGGCAACCCACTCCAGTGTTCTTGTCTGGAGAATCCCAGAGATGGGGGAGCCTGGTGGGCTGCATTCAGAGTCGGACATGACTGAAGCAACTTAGCAGCAGCAGGAGCAGCAGCACCCCGGCCAAAAGGAATGAAGTGCTGATATATGCTACCATGTAAATGAACCTTGAAAACCCTGGTGTAAGTGAAAGAAGCCAGACACAAAAATCAAATATTTTATGGCTCTATTTATGTGAAATATCCAGAATAGGTAAATCCACAGACAGAGAAGGCAGATTGATGGTCACCATGCCTAGGAGTAGGAAATGGGAAACTACTACGATTTTATTTTGAGGTGGTAAAAGTGTTCAGAAACTTGATAGAGGCGGTGGTTTTACAGCACTGTGAATGAACTAAATGCCACTGCACGATTCACTTTTTAATTTTTATTTATTTTTTTGCCCATGTCATGTGGCATGTGGGATCTTAGCACCATGCAGCACAAGCTCAGGGTCTTAACCACTAGACCACCAGGAAAGCCCCTCCACACTTTAAGAATGGTTAATTTTTGTTACATGAATCTTCAGTTCAATTCAGTTGCTCAGTCAATTCTGATTCTTTGCGACCCCATGGATTGCAGCACACCACGCCTCTCTGTCCATCACCAACTCCTGAAGATTACTCAAACTCATGTCCATGGAGTCGGTGATGCCATCCAGCCATCTCATCCTCTGTCGTCCCATTGTCCTCCCGCCTTCAATCTTTCCCAGCAACAGGGTCTTTTCAAGTGAGTCACTTATTCGCATCAGGTGGCCAAAGTATTGGAGTTTCAGCTTCAGCATCAGTCCTTCCAGTGAATATTCAGGACTGATTTCCTTTAGGATCCAACTTTAGGTTGGCTCTCCTTGCAGACCAAGGGTCTCTCAAGAATCTTCTCAAAAACCACAGTTCAAAAGCCTCACTTCTTCTGTACTCAGCTTTCTTCACAGTCCAACTCTCACATCTATAGATGACTACTGGAAAAACCATAGCTTTGACTTGATGGACCTTGTTGGCAAAATAACGTCTCTGCTTTTAAATATGCTGTCTAAGTTGGTCATAACTTTTTTTCCAAGGAGTAAGCGTCTTTTAATTTCATGGCTGCAGTCACCACCTGCAGTGATTTTGGAGCCCCCCAAAATAAAGTCTAACACTGTTTCCACTGTTTCCCCATCTATTTCCCATGAATTGATGGTACTGGATGCCATGATCTTAGTTTTCTGAATGTTGAGCTTTAAGCCAACTTTTTCACTCTCCTCTTTCACTTTCATCAAGAGGCTCTTTAGTTCTCCTTCATTTTCTGTCATAAGGGTGATGTCATCTGCATATCTGAGGTTATTGATATTTCTCCTGGCAATCTTGATTCCAGCTTGTGCTTCCTCCAGCCCAGCGTTTCTCATGATGTACTCTGTGTATAAGTTAAATAAGCAGGGTGACAATATACAGCCTTGACATACTCCTTTTCCTATTTGGAACCAGTCTGTTGTTCCATGTCCAGTTCTAACTGTTGCTTCCTGACCTGCATANTCTTGATTCCAGCTTGTGCTTCCTCCAGCCCAGCGTTTCTCATGATGTACTCTGCGTATAAGTTAAATAAGCAGGGTGACAATATACAGCCTTGACATACTCCTTTTCCTATTTGGAACCAGTCTGTTGTTCCATGTCTAGTTCTAACTGTTGCTTCCTGACTATTTGGTACTTTTTAATTGTTTGGGAATGCCTAAGATGATTTAACAAGGTGGTTGTCATTTTTTTCATTCAAAGTGTTGTTGGAGTTTGCTGATAGTTGCCATGCTCTCATTTGCCTTTTATTGAATTACTTTTGTAGAGTGTCTGAATTTAAATTTAAAAGGCATGTTATTATACAGAATAATTGATTAAGCTTGATTGGGCAGTGTCTGTAAATCATCAGCGGATGGAGCTTTTAGCACAAGGAAAGGATGGTTTAATTGCTCCAGGAAAAAAAAAAAGATTGGATGGATTTTTAAGAAAGCTATAAACACTGGCATGGAGACATCACGGAGGTTTCTAGAAAAGTTAGTTGAGATTGGGAGTAAAAGATCACTGAACGCATCTTGGGGAAGATGCCCGCATCCCCGATGGACGTGGTTGAGGCCTTCACGTGCAGTGAGCACCATCCAGGCATATACACTTGAAGGATGTAGTATGGTTGTCAGAGCAACAGAGGATGCTCATGCCTGCCCCAGGGACATTTTGAAGGGAAAGAGATGCCATCTTCTCTGTTCTTCACTAGGTTTAAATATTTTAAGAAGCCTCAGCCACTCCATCCCATAAAAGATAAAGAACTCCAAAAGAACTTTTACGATCAAGATACTTAGGTTTATAACAACACTCGTGTCTGTCCTTATTTCTCTTTCTTTTCATATTTGGTCAGGAATAGGCTCCCAATTTATAATATTATACCTACATTAAATAGGGGTCCTGTCATGTACCTTTTCCTGTGGCTTCACTTTTAACTGCCACTTAGGAACCAGTTGGACAGTAACCTGGGCATCTCCTTTTCTATTAGAATTATTCTATTTACATGATGTCTTCCTTACCAGCCAAGCCTCCTTGTGGGTGAGAACTTGTGACTCTTTCATTTTGATTCCTCTGGAGCCTGCTCTTCTAAGGTTGTTGGAAATGTGTGTTGACCCAAAACAGAAATAATTGAATCAACTCCTGGGTGATGTCAGCACCGTGCATTTGATTCTGTGGTTGTCAGAAGCCTAGGAGAGTCGGTTTTTTGTTTGTTTCTGTTTTGTCTAGTCTAGTTTTGTTAATGTCTCAATCAGGCTTCTTTTACTATTTGTAGATCTAAAGAGCTGAGAGATGAAGGCAAATCATGCTCCCCTCCCCCAACCCCCAGCAGTTGGATAAAATAAGAGCATTGGCTCCTGGCCCTGCTTCGCCCACTTACATAACTTACACCAAATCCCCCTTTTAGGAAGAAATGTCTCAAGGTCCCTTTTCCTGTTTTAATTCCTGTTTGTTATTTTACTTGTAACCACTTGTCTAGCCTGGCCTCTTCAGAGAAGCTTTGTGGCTCTCACCTACTGTCCCAGCACCCCATTCTTGTAATGGCCAGAAACTTCCTTCATAATGAAAGAAAGGAAAATGAAGTTAAACAGAGTCTACAGGTGAATGAAAAAAAGTCATTCCTAGCACAGTGTTAGCTGAACACTTAACACAGCCCTGTCACTAGAAAGAAAGGCAAGCCTCATATGAAATGTAACTTTTTCCAGTTGACATTTTCTAAAAAGCAAAAATAGGTGAAATGGGCTTTGACAATACATTTTGTTTAATTCAGTATATCTCTGTGTGTGTGCTCACTTACTCAGTTGTATCCAACTCTTTGCAACCCCATGGACTGTAGCCCAGCAGGCTCCTCTGTCCATGGGATTCTCCAGGCAAGAATAGTGGAGTGGGTTGCCATTATGAATACTACCCCCACTCTGCACCCTAGGAGAAGACCACAGATTACTCTGGGACCCCAGGCCCAGCAGAGCACAAGGTACTGAAAGGGGAAAGTCAGGGCCCCCAGACCCACGACAGCCAGGCTCGGGGCCCAAGTTGGGGAGCTGTAGAATTCCTCTCTGGACAAGTTCTTTCCATGTACTGAAGACATCCAGCCAGCTTTGCAGCGCCCCCTTCTTTAATACTGAGTTAGATGACTTAGCGACACCATGAATCAGAGCCAAAATGAAGGGGAGAAAGCAACTTGGAGACCGTGCAGGGAGCAGACAGATAACTTCAGTAGGCTCTTGATGCTTATCTCAGAAAGGAGAAGGTATTGGCTCTGTGAAATAGTTTTGCAACAAAAAAAAGACTTTCAGAGAAAAAGGAAGAGCTGTTGGTTATTAGAAATGTGATATCAGACATTTAAAAATCTGGTTAGAAATCTTTATGAAAGAAGGAACAAAAACTAGAAAAGATAAGGTAAGATATACCTGATGAGAATTTCAGAAAGAAGAAACCCAAGATTGAGTGTTTCACACTGATGTGACCCCAGGGAAAGGTCAGTCAAGTGAGTGACAAAAACCAGACCAAAGCTCCTTATAGTCAAATTTCAGGATACCAGAGATTGGTAAAATTTTACTTCCATGTAGGAAAAACCAAACCTGCACAGCAAACTAGGGATCAAACTGGCTACATGTATAAGCAGCAATGCTGGAATCTAGAAGAAAGTAGTTCTGCCCATTAAATTCTGAGGGAAAGTTGTGTCATTACAGTTTAGAGCTTGTCCAAATGGCCAACAAAGTGTGCGAGTAAAAGAAAAGCTTATTTTGAGACCCATCACGTTTGAAACTCAGCAACCACACACCTTTTCCCAGGAGCCCGTGGGAAGCCGTGAGCCACTGACACGGGGGGTCAGTCAGGAAGGAGAGAGGACTGAGTGGGGAACAGGAGAGAAGGGAGGAGTCTTCAGGACGGTTGTGATCGGGGCCCCAGGAGTGGTGGCTGTGCGGGGTCTTTCCTGGAGAGGCATCCGCACGGGTGAAGCGGGAGCACGGTGCGCTGTCTTCCTCCGATCTTCTCTGCATATCTTGCTGACAGACGGCGTGCCAGCCATCACTGCGTACACACTGTTATGTTTGACTCTTTGCGACCCTGTGGACTGTAGCCCGTCAGGCTCCTCTGTCCATGGGATTCTCCAGGCAAGAAGACTGGAGTGGGTAGCCATGCCCTCCTCCAGGGGATCTTCCTGACCCGGGCATTGAACCTGTGCCTCCTGTATTGGCAGGCGGGTTCTTTATTGCTGAGTCACCAGGGAAGCCCGCCAGCCATTGGTACAGGGAAGTGAAGGAAGAGGTGCCCTTGCTGAGACTGAGGCGGGTAGATGCCTACGGAGGGAGCTGTAACCATAGTACCTTCTTATGTTATAATCATGTGAACAGGAGATGGATTTAACCAACAGGGCACAGGGAAGAGGGTGGCTGAACAGAGAGTCTGGTCGTTTGAATTCAGTCCTTTTTAATAGAAAGTTGATGGAGAATGTCTGGACTGAAAAGGTACAGAGGGACACTTGTCATTTAGAATCAAGGCAGCAAATAGTGGGAGAAAGGACTGCGAGGGGCACCCCCAAGGAGAACCCGCCTTGGGGTGAAGGACTCCACTAGGAGCCAGGTGGTGGTGGCTTTTGGTCTAGGCAGCTGGACTCACATGACAATACAATTTTTAAAATGAAGCCTTGTTTACACTGCCTGTGTTTTTTTTTTCCCCACTTAACTTGTTCATTCATTATATATGTACTGATGTGAAGAGCAGCACAGTGTTCATCACTTAGAAATTGCCACTGAGCAGTATCTGCTAATTCTTATTAGTTTAACTAAATGTCTTGGGAAAAAAAACGAGCACAGGTTTTAGAATCAGTCAGTCACCTCCTTGGGTGTCAATGATTACCTACTAGGTTCTAGGTGCTGTTTGCAGATGCAGTTAGAGCACCCGGAGAGCCCTGCTTCTTGCCCCCAGGAACCTGCATTCTGTTGGAGGGTGGTTTTGAATTGCTTGATGGGAAAATAAAACAACCAACAGGTTGGGGCCTGTCCTTGGGAAGGGTCCCCAGAAGGAGGCACGTTTGAACTGGGTCCCGAGAGGTGAGATGTGAGTTCTAGGTGCCTTGAGGCAGGAGAGACCCTGGCCTGTGTCCAGAAGGGTGGCACCCAGTGCCTGGTGGGGTGATGGAGGGAGGAGGGGGCAGATAGCCGGGGTCATCAAGACATGGAGTCTCTGGGAACGTGAGAGTGTGTGCTGTGTTCTGCCTGGAGCTGGTTCAGATGCTGTGGGGGGAGTGGATTGCAGAGGGCAGCATGGACACAGTGTCCCCGGGGCCCACCTGACCCCTGGAGCGCGAGTGCTTTTGTGCTTTTCCTGGTGGGGAGCGTTCACACAGATGTTGATGCCCTTTTTATTTATTCTTTTTACTCATGTGTAGCTTTTCCTGCTCTCCTTCCTGCATTTATTTAGTGGTTAGGTGGCTGGCACCCAGGAAGGCTAATTAATGGCAGAGACAGCAAGCAGTAAACATACTGACTAGCCGCTCATACTTGCTTTATTACTTTATTTTTTAAAATTGCTGATAATTACAATAGTGCTCATGGGCATGGGTCCCAGACAGGAAGAATTACTGTCTGCAGGCAGACCTGGTGTGAGCTGATAATGCGCCATAAATCATGGGAGGAGATGGCTTTCTGACTTGCTTTGAACTTGGAGAGGACAGATCTCTCTCATATTTGTGTTATTTTCTCAGCTGTTTTAATGGACTTTAGAAGTTACAGTGATTTGTTACATGAGGATTAGTGTGTGGTCGTTGCTTGACCTGTAAACGTTAACATGTTCACAGAATCGCACTTGGAAATGGGAATTTTTTGTGTTTTCAAATCTGCGTTTCCTCTCCCTGCCTTGTGCAAGTCATCCTGGCAAACTGTCTTATTTTCTATTTGTAAAGAATTTCTGCCCTTTCCATTCAGCATCACAGAACCATAGAAATAAAGAGCTAATGCTTTGTTTTTCACGGGATAGTAAAGCTAAGAAAAAAAAATTTTTTGGTAAGGTTGTCAGTTCTTAATATTAACGAAGGAATATATTTTAAAAACAGACTACCCCATTTCCCACTGCTGTCATCCTATGAAAAATGTTTTAAAACAGAAGGTAGAAAGAAGAGTGCCTTAGAACTCAGGACAGTCACTTCTCAAGTAGGGCAGTGAGCAGCTAGCACCGTCCGCATCCGCGTGTGCACCTGCTCGCCAGGCGTCTCTTACTTCCATGAGGACCGTGTTACAGACTGCAGCAGACCCCAGCACGTGTTTGTGAACCCCCTGCTTTCAAACACCAGGAAAAACTGTCCTGAATATTTACGTGGGGATGTTTGCTGCTGCATGGATTTGTTTGTCATCTTTTCCCAGATATTTAAAGGAAAAAAAGATCCAGTGAAATCAATTCCAGTATCTGACTGATCACGTTTGTGGTTAGAACATCTTGAAGTCAGAGCATTGCAGCCAGAGCTGACATGTTGGATAGTTACCCATTTTAACGTTGGTAAAATCACCAAGTATTTATTTTAGTGAATTAAGTCTACCTGAAGAATAGAATTTACTAAAAGAGGTATGATTTATTGTGTTTCAAGTATATAAAATACTCGAAATACGCCTCCAAATTACCTAATTTTTAATGATTGACCTAATGCATTTAAAATACACAAAGTACTAGAGAGCCTCAGATCAGTGAGAAGCATGCTTATAATTTCTGAGGATATTGCCAGGTTTGTGCTCGCCTGTGCCACAGAAAACGCTCCATTGTTTGTGTTGTTTCTGTCATCTGTGAGTCCATAAGAATGATTCGGAGTGAACATATTTAATGAATAATATTTAATCTTTGTACTTCTTGGTGTTAGTAACTTGAAATCATTTCAGTCTTTTAAGGTTTAGGAAGCATGCCTATTCCCCCACCTCTGCCAAGCCTGCCTGGGCTGTTTGTTTCTCAGGCCCTTGGTTGCTGCCTGAGTAATACTGGCCAGTGATTGCCAAGGGGAAGCCCAAGTTCACACCATGGAGGTTGTCTGATGTTACTATTCACACTCCACCGTCCCAGCTTTCTGACCTCTGCAGGTCACAGCCTTCAAAAATGACAGGTCACTGCTTTGCTTGGGAATCGGGCAGATTTTTATGTAGTAAGGAAGCTGTCTTTTGCAAGCTGCGTGTCTCATGTGTCAAGAGTTACAGGAGCGTGGACTTCTGTCTGCTGTAATGGGAGCCAGAGCTGATACCGTGGGTGTCATTTATTGAAACACCTAACATTTGGGTAACGCTGTATTTATGTTGCCCGAAAGGGATAACAGGGGTCAAGAGAGAATAACCTCCACAAGACTACTTACCCAGTTAGGTCAAAGAGAACCGCCCTCGAGATTTAGGGAAATAACATGGTGTCCTTTTGATAGGAAACACAGATTAATCTTGACCTCACTTTCAGCAGGAAGCCTACCCAGAGCCGGGAAGCCAGTAACCCCGGCGATTCTCTTTCTATATGGTATCCGGGTCCTGAATCGTCACACGAGCCTTTGATGAGTGAATTCCCTCAAAATAAAGCATGGAGTGTGGATGCAGCCCACTCTGGTGCATCCAGATTTCAAAGCTAGAGAAGGAAGATGCCATCTTCACTCCATCTCATGGATTTGTGGGGACGCGTCTGCTCACGTGATACTGCTGCTGCTACTGCTAAGTCGCTTCAGTCGTGTCCGACTCTGTGCGACCCATAGACGGCAGCCCACCAGGCTCCCCCGTCCCTGGGATTCTCACCTCAAGAACACTGGAGTGGGTGGCCATTTCCTTCTCCAATGCATGAGAGTGAAAAGTGAAAGTGAAGTCGCTCAGTCGTGTCCGACTCTTAGCGACCCCATGGACTGCAGCCTACCAGGCTCCTCTGTCCATGGGATTTTCCCGACAAGAGTACTGGAGTGGGGTGCCATTACCTTCTCCGTCATGTGGTACACCCATGACTTAAGCCCCGTTCTTGTAGTCTGAGAGAATGATGCCTTCAAGAGCCAGCCGATGATAACAGTGCTGACATTTGAGTCAGGAGTTTTGCTAAGTGCTTACTTGCATTCTGTTAATTTAATCCCACAGCAGGGCTGAGAAGAGTAGTGTGTCAGTAGCCCTATCTTACAGATAGTTTAAAGCCTGATGATATTAGCCACCAACACTTGAAGAACTCCTATGTAACAAGCACTATTTCAAGCACTTTATGTGTGTGAAACTCATTAAACCTCAAAACATCACTATGGTGTCTAGTTATTATTGTCCTCATTTTCTAGACAGGAGACTGGGGTCCAGGAGGTTACTTAGCTAACCTCCCAATGTGGCACAGCTCGTCAGTGGTAGGGCCGGAACTCAGCCACACTTTGTCCGCCCCGTACAGCTGGTGCTCTTAGCCGTCATGTCATGCACTTGCTCTGGGGTCAGGAGATGGTGGTTGGAAAAGCCATCGTCCCTAGGGCCTCTGTACCCAAGGACGTCAGTTTTGTAGAATTCCTATTTTATTATGGGCAATTGGAAAGAAACCCAGGAACCTTAGAGAATTTGTTCATTTGAGAATTCTAGATCCATAAACACTGTTCTTTTTTTTTTTAATATATGAAAGTGTTTTCTGTATTTCAGTAACTTTATAAAAAAACTATTAACTCTCATCTCTGAAACACTTAAAGACAGACCGCTCTTAAACCTTAATACTTGCATCCTTCCCAGTGTAGCCCAGATGGACAGACCACCACGTTCCTGTCAAAAGCCTTGGAGACACTCTAAACTGCTTTCAGTCTGGGAATTGATACCTCATCTATACTTGAATATTTAGAGCTCTAATAAAAGCAGGATCATCTGTATAAATTACTGCCTACGAAAATGATACCTGACAGCTGGCATATGTCGGTGGAAGAAAAATGGCCTTTTACATTTAGAGTTCTTCCGCCTAACCTAATTCACCAGTTTCTAATTAGAATTAAGTCCAAATGTTAAGAAAAAAGAAAAGGGAGACCAAGGATTTTTAGCTGGTGTAACGTAAACTCCCTTTTAAGTGCAGGCTTCTCTGTTTGCTTCCAAAGCTGGAAAATGCTCAACAAGAATTCTGCTATTTTATTAAATAGGTTAAAATGTTTGAAGCCTGGAGCTTTTTTGTTTTTATTTATTTATTTTCGGCCCCACTGGCTTTTTGTTGCGGCACACAGGCTGTTGATTGCTGCGCTCACACTTTCTCCAGCTGCAGCATGCAGGCTGCAGAGTGCAGGCTCCAGAGTTGCGCATGATGGGCTTAGTTGTCCCATTTCATGTAGGATCCCAGTTCCCACGCCAGGGATTGAACCTGTGTCCCCTGCATTGCAAGGCAGGTTCTTAACCACTGGACCCCCAGAGAAGTCCCTGGAGCTTTTCTCAGTTGAAAGCTTCACTCTTGCTGAAAGTGAAAGTGAAGTCGCTCAGTCGTGTCCGGCTCTTTGTGACCCCATGGACTGTAGCCTATCAGGCTCCTCCGTCCATGGGATTTTCCAGGCAAGAGTGCTAGAGTGGATTGCCATTTCCTTCTCACTCTTGATGGGGAAGACGTAATTGGGGCATCAGACTACAGTCACCCTTTGGACAGTAATAGAAGTGGGGTCTCTTACATATTAGGTTCTGGGCAGGATTGTAGTAGTCCCCCCACTGGAGAGAAATCAGATATAATCTATATACATAAGGGGTTTTACTACATTATGGTGTGTTCAGAATAGACAGTTTTTCAGGTATTGGGCCTGGTTGATTTACTTGCTAGTTGTCCTGCCAAAATGTTTCATTTCCTTTTGACAGATTGAGACCTTGCAGTCACAGATTCAGGCAAGTGAGGAACAGGATTTTAAAAACCTGTTTTATTTTGAACTAATTTTAGAATATTTTAAAAGTTGCAGAAATACTAGAGGGAGTTTCCCCCATAGGTTAACACCGTGCTTCTCTTCATGTTAACATCTGACATAACCCTCCGTGCGGTTATCAAAGCTGGGAGGTGGACACTGGTACCGTGCTGTTAACTGACTCACAGGTCTTGTTCACATCTGGCTCCAGGTTTCCTCCAGTGTCCTTTTCCTGTTCTAAGGTGCTGTCTGGGCTCCCACATTGCATCTGTGTTTTTTGTCCATAGCCTCCAGTCCAGGACAGCCATCAGTGTGTCTGCTCATCTGTCCTCTTAACGTGAATTATTGCTGGAGACACAGCAGTGTCTCCACTTGTGAAGTCATTTGTCTTCCTTTTTGTAGTTAATATATTGGGGCAATAACCTTGAGACTGGATTTTGTTAAACTTTGCTTGATTAAATAAATCTTAGCCACAGGTGTGTGGACACAGACAAGTCATTTTAATTTAAGAAGTGCCATTCAGAACTTGACCAGACAGAAATGAATACAGAATCTTAACATCCATGAGTAGATTGTCATTTAATGGCTTCATTTTTAAAAAAGTGTCTTTGAGTAAGAGTCTGTCTCGATGTCACTCCTGTGTAGTGTAAGTAGGTGCTGCTTGTTCAGTGCTATGATGGGAGCTGAAGCTGTGAGGCCCTGGACCAGACCACGGGAGCACTTCCTGTGCCAGAAAACAGACTCCCTCAGGAACGAGACAAAGCTCTCCTCTCTGAAGGATGCTCCCTCCATGGCAGGCACTCTCAACAGAGCCTGGAGCCAAATCAGATCCTGGGGCAGTAGCTTTAGTGGGGAAGTGATCGATTACCTATTTGCTTTGGATGGGGGAGCAGTTTTGTGAAGGGAGATGGGGCTGAGGTGGGCCCAGGAGATGCTTCTCCTGGAGTGATGACTAAAGACCCTTGATCAGCGTTAGGATGAGATTTCTGTTTGTTCCTATTTATTTGTTACTTTAAGCCATTTCAGGTTTTCAACCAAGTGACTAGAAGCACTTTTAACCAAGTTGAATTTCCATCCTCAGGTAGCTGAAGTCTTTTCCTGAGCCAAATTAATAGAATGGGATTTCTTATTAAGAATGAATTATTAAGTAAAGTGGAAGTGCTGGGCTAGGAAAGCAGTTGATGCAATTTGTACTCAAAGCCTTGAAAGTGCTGCAGCATGCACAGATCAAGGGCTGGCCACAGCGCCCTGGCACAGGGCATTCATTTTCTCTGGTGGAGGATTCCAGGTTCACAGGATGTCAGAAGTGCTGACTTGGCAGCAAAATCCCATTTGTAACATGTTAGATTTAAGAAGCAGATTGATTTATATGTTGATGTAATGGATCAGAGCACAGTGTGTGCTTCAGAAAATGGAGAGCACATTAAATAAGAGCATTTTCAAAGGGAAGAAGCACAAGCATTACAGGAAAAACAAAACACAATAACAACAACAAAAAATCCTGTTGTACTCTAGGTAAGGTTAGGGTATGTTTGATTAGTTGATTCCTGGACGTGGTCCTCAGAGGCTTTTTATATTCCAAATGATACCTTCTTGAGAGTCTCTGATGACCACAAGGATTAATCTTTCTGAACTCAGAAGTGAATCACAGCAGCGTATGAGCTGTCTGGACCGATTCCAGTTACCCTCCTTTTCCTTGGTGGTAACTGATGTGAGGAGCTGTGGCTGCAAGCTGCTGCTTCCTGCTGCTTTACCCTTGGGTGTTTGAGATCCTCTCTGGGGAAGATGATGTTGACTATCTCTACACAGAGATCAAGTGCACTTACCACCAGTGTACTGACCTCCGTGGTTGACCCGTAAACTGAGCATTCTTACAGTCAGAACCTTTGTGGTCTTCCAGCCAACAGCCACACATGGACCATCATCTGCTGTGAGATGGGCATTTGCCTGCATGATCTTGACCACGCCCACTCTGTGGCCTGGGTGAGCTCACGTAACTGACACTGCTTCTTACCTATATTCATTTTTGGAATATAAGAGGCAAATGGCTTCCCTCCCTCGCCCCTGTACTTCTGAAAGATAAGATACCACCCCTGAGATCCCACCCCAGCATTCCACTTGTTTAATGTTAGAATATACCATTTTTTGAGTTGTGAAAATGTTTATATGCATGCAATTATTACCAGACTAAAACTTTAAAAAAATTTTGTTGTTCAAAAGTATTCTTGTCCTTTTTCCCAGTTGTTAGCTCTTTTATGGATAACCACAAATCTGATTTCAGATTTAGCTATGTTGTTGTATATATCCATAAGTCTAGTCCAGAATTTAGAAACTGTGGCCAGCATCTTTCACGTTTAACCACGGCAGTTCATTTGTAGCAGGCTTAGGAAATACTGGGCTTCCCAGGTGGCACAGTAGTAAAGAATCCGCCTACAGTGCAGGAGACGTAAGAGATGCAAGTTTGATCACTGGGTTGGAAAGATCCCCTGGAGGAGGGCAGGGCAACCCACTCTAGTATTCTTGCCTGGAGAATTCCATGGACAGAGGAGCCTGGCAGTCTACTGTCCATGAGGTCACAAAGAGTTAGACATGGCTGAGCATCTAAGCTACTAGGAAATACTCTTTCCTGACCCGTTGATTGTTTATTTCTGTCTAAGCTTTTGACGAGTTGGAGGGAAGGAATTTGCTGAGAATACTGGTTTCAGTGCCGAGTGTGTCCTGGGGTTCGCTCCCTTCTGTCTCTGTATGTGCCCTCGGGTGCTGTATGGTTGTTTCCCTGCGCACCATAACCCAGGTTACTAGCCCTGATCCTGAGCATGGCTCCCAGAAGAATGGTGAATAATCAATACAAGAGGCATTTTTTGTGCATATCTCCAGCTCAGTGTGAGAATTAAGCATCTTTATCTTATGCCTCTTTATACCTTTTAATGATCTATTTGAATTGAATGCCACTAGGGCAGTGGTCCCCAGCTTTTTTGACACCAGAATCCAGGATGAGGGGCTGCTTTTGAGATGATCCAAGCACATTTATTGTGCACTTTATTTCTGTAATGACATCAGCTCCACCTCAGATAAGCAGGCATTGGATCCCTACAGTTGGGGACCCCTGCGTTAGGGTACTACCTGTGCATTCTTTCCACAGGTACCTTAAATTTTTTTTTTTTTTCCTTTTGAGTAGACAAGACTTAACTCCAGTATGTAGCTTCACAATCAATTATTCCGAGGCATAGTATCTGTCTTCTACTTTAATAAATGATTATTCTTCACAGTAGGGCAACGATCTATTCTACTTAATAAAGTTGCTGACTGTTCTCCTCATTGGATTTCATTGAGGTGTTTCTCAGCCCTGATTGATCTTGGCAACATTAATGCTCTTTGCTCTTTTTGAAAAGATCATAATAGACCATATAATCTAACCCGACCCTCAAGTTTCCACGTTTTTAAAAGGATGTTTAATTTTTGTTTTGAAAGAACCTTTATATTAGGAGAGACAACAAAACTTTACTGTGGATGTCACTGTGAATATTGGTATATCTGCAGACGCAGAGATGCCTGTGTTTTTTTCTGGTGCATGAGACTGCAGGAGCTTCATCATACCTAGATGTTTTTTGCCACCTGTAATCTGTGAGCGGTTAATGGCTACAAATAGCTGGGTTTTTCCCCCTAACACGAGATGAAATTGTTCTTGAAGTCCCTTTTACTGTTCCCGTTTCATGTTTCACACCCCCTCACCATTGTCACCAGGCCTTTCCTGTCTCCCAGGGGTGTCTTACCTGAGCTACTGTTATTTCTCCAGCTCCTGAGCCATTCCCTTGCATACAGAGAGCATCAGAGCTGCATTTGGAAATATTAAGGCTGTACTTAAAATGCTCAGCAGTCCATCCTTCCTTGGTCTAAGGATTGTCCATTCTGGACCCTATGTGCTACCCACCTCCCGGAGGGCCTCAACAGACTCTGAGTTGACACTCCCCACACAGATGCCCAGAGCTGTTCCAGTGTCACTCTTTGGGACGTTTCCCCAGTCAACCTCCTACCCAGGCCTACGTCACATCCCTATTTTGCACCATAGGCTCCTCTAGCCTGCATTCGCTTCCTCCTCAGGATGTCTGGGGTGGGATCACACTTTCTGTGTGAGAGTCGACTGTGAACTAGACCATAAGCCTTTGCAGGCAGGAAACGTAATCTTTGGCTTGCCCTTGTGTGTTGACTTCCCTTGTAGCTCAGACGGTAAAGCGTTTGCCTACAATGTGGGAGACCTGGGTTCGATCCCTGGGCAAGGAGAGTCCCCTGGAGAAGGCAGTGGCAACCCACTCCAGTACTCTTGCCTGGAAAATCCCGTGGACAGAGAAACCTGGTAGGCTACAGTCCATGGGGTCACAAAGAGTTGGACACGGCTGAGTGACTTCACTTTGTGTGTTAAGCATTTAGCATGCTGCTGTGCAAAGATAGTAGCTGCTCAGTAAAATTTTGTTGTGTGAGTGAACTGAATAGAATCCCTGGAACTCCTGCCATTCTGTACTCTGTGGCTTGGTGTGTTCCGGGCTGGGAAGTAGATTTGCTTGTGTTGGAGGGGACTGCAGGCGGATGATCTGTTCCCAGGTCAGAAGTATCCAGATGTGGAGAGGAGGTTATGTTTCTCACCCACCTTTCTCTCCACCGTAGATGTCCAAAGGTCTTTTTAAATTCTGGCTGTGTTCCTGGGAAAAAGATTTGTTTATGAAGAAGAAATAGTAACTAACGAAGACTTTCTAAAGGTCAGTTGTCACTGCTGCTTCTGCGCCTGCCTCCTGAGAGTGACCCTGGAATTGTTTTCCTTCTATAGGCCCTCGCAGCCAGTGCTGGAACAGGATTTGCTGTCGCCGAGCCTCAGATCGCAATGTTCTGTGGGAAGTTAAACATGCATGTGAACATCCAGACTGGGAGGTGGGAGCCTGACCCAACGGGCACCCAGAGCTGCTTCGGCACAAAAGAAGAAGTTCTCCAGTACTGTCAGGAGGTGAGCATGCTGCCTGAAGCTTAAAGATGCTTTTCTTTCTGGGTCATGTGTGAGCCTATTAACCTTAGAAACAGGTGCTCCGTCATTCTCCTTTTTTGACCTAAGACCAAGCTTGTAATAACCAGGCAGCAGGCTTTTGTTCTGAGTGTGTGCCTGGCCCAGGCGTGCTGCAAGCTCTTGGCCTTTCCAGAAGGAATACTGCAGGAGCTTGACCAGGGCCACAGAGACGCAGCCTTGACTTCCCACGTGTCACAGGAAGACGTGAAGCAGGCCCAGTGTCACGTGTGCACTTGTGTTTTGCACTTGTAGGTTGTAGCCAGGAGCCACCAGTATCATAGGGGATTCTCTCAGGTCTGACTGAGCAGACCTTTCAGGTCAACACTTGATGTAGAAAAGGATATGAGATGTTTTAACTTCTTACCAAAACAGGGCTGGAATATTATTGTATAGTTTCATTAACAGACACTTCCATAGACTTGTCTTTCAAATGTTTTAGTTCATGAACTCGGCTATTTACACCTGTTCTGTAAGTGGACTCAATAGACTCGTTTCGGGGTGAACACTTGTTGCTTCTGTAGGTCCTTTTAAAGAGAAGATGTGTTAGAAGTGCTCCGAAGTCTGCCTGTCGAAAGAAAGCTAATGGTCACAGAATGTCCCTACTTGAGAAGTTCAGCTGGAACCAGGCAGCGGAGGGGTCTTCACCTTTACAGAGGACGGTGGCAAAGCTGAGCACACAGACCCTCAGCCTCACTTGCCCGGCCAGTGCCCATCTGTGAGGGACAAAGTCCATTTACCGTGTGTGTCCCCTGTTCCTTGCAGATGTATCCAGAGCTACAGATCACAAATGTGATGGAGGCAAACCAGCCGGTCAGTGTGGACAACTGGTGCCGGAGGGGCGAGAAGCAGTGCAAGAGCCACATCGTGATCCCGTTCAAGTGTCTCGGTGAGCCTCCTGGGGCCTCTGGGTGCCGCTCAGCGAGTCTGGGTCCCCGGTCTCACATTTTCTTTTCTTTTTGAAAAAAAAAATTTTTTAAACTATAAAAATATTTTTAATTTTTATTTTTTGGCCATATTGCATAGCATAACGTGACCTTATCTCCCTGACCAGGGATTGAACCTGTGTCTCCCTGCATTGGAAGGTGACGTTTTAACCACTGGGCCGCCAGGGAAGTCCCTTACATTTCATTTCTCTCGGCTCACAGTGAGATAGCTTCATCTGCTAAGAAGCCAAGGGCTGTAGGAATTCATCGGGGACCTTTGAACTCTTGCAGCTTTCAGGCATTGATAGGTGACTCGTGTGGCCGCTCACTCTGCCTCTCCCATAGTGGGCATCCTCTGACTTCACAGGATGAGCCTTCTCTACAGCTCTGAGTGAGCGTATTGCCTTCAGAGTGGCCCAGCTTCGTTCACGTCGAGAGTCTGAAATGACTGTTAACAGCCCTAGTGTCCATAGGACTGCAGCAGCCTGAGGGGTGGTCTTCTGGTCCCCTTACTTCACCCACACATTTTGCCGAAGTCCTGTATTGCCAGCCAGATCAGACTCCGTGTTAGTGTTCAGGAGCTGAAGGAGTGAGTCGTAGCTGCTGTAGACGTCAGGGCGGCCTCGGCCAGGCCCTGTGCCACCTGCCCGTCTGAAGGCTCAGCTGATAAGGGTATTCCTGACTCCATGCATTTGTATGAGCAGTCAGAGCGAACCTGAGGACCGCTGTAACATTTTATCACCCAGAAGGAGGGTTGTTCCAAATGTTTACGTGAGTGTGTTCATCCTGCCCACTCATCGTCAACACACCTGAATTATGTTCACAAATCTGTAACCTGGGTGACTTGGGCAGATTTGGTCAAAGAAGCTTAATGGGGCACAATGATCAATTTTTGATGATCCGTAATAGGACTAACACAGAGTATTAAGCGTAGATAGCCTGCAGTGTTCTGTGGCAGCCTGGATGGGAGAGGAGGTTGGTGGAGAGTGGATACATGTGTGTGTATGGCTGAGTCCCTTTGCTGTCTACCCGAAACTATCACCACGTTGTTAATCAGCTATATCCCAGTATAAAATAAAATGTTTAACAAAAAGTAGGCAGCCTCTGTAGTTCTGTGGATGTATTTATTTTTAAATTAATATTTATTGGAGTATAGTTGCTTTACAATATTGTGTTAGTTTCTGTTGTACAGCAAAGTGAGTCAGCCATGTTTCCAAATCTTTTTTGAATTTCCTCCCCGTTCAGGTCCCGGTAGAGCACTCAGTGGAGCTCCCTGTGCTGTACAGGCCACTCTCATTGGTCACCTATCTTATACATCATAGTGTGAATATGTCAGTCCCAGTCTCCCAGTTCCTCCCACCCCCACCACCCTTCCCTCTAGGTATCCATTGCTTTGTTCTCTGTGTGTGGCTATTTCTGTTAACCATTAACTTAATCTGTTCCCCTCCCTCCCTTGATTAAAACCTTTCCTAACATGGGATTCATTGCTTTTCTTATTCTCACATGTAGCAAACTAACAGAGGCAGCACCTGACTAACCGTATTTAAAATACACAGTAATTACTTTGTTTTTAACATGTTGAGTGGGGGAAAGGACACTGTGTGTGCTTAACAGGGTTTATTTAAAGTTGAGCACCCTGCAGTGGTGAGAGGCTTTTGAAAGGTTCTGTGTGACATGGTTTGGAAGATGTTTTTTCATTGCATTTGGCTGTAAGGAATCTCTGGGTATGAGGTTTCATTCATTCTCTGTAAAACTCTCAAGCTTAAGGAAATGAAAGAGCTTTCTTGAATATGTGTTACACAATAGAGAGATGGTACCTAGCAATCATTTCTTCCTTTTGCATCCTTGTCCATAAGCCTTTGCAACTCGATCTTTCCCAGTACGGCTCTTTTTCACTGGTACTTAGTATATTCAGTGAGAAGTTACACTTCGATGTTCCCCCTCAAACTGAATCTTATAGTTTACATTACTGCTAGTTGCCTCGTTATCCATAAAGTTTTATCTAAATAGGTTGGTCTGAGTGGGACAGAGTTGGTAAAGTGTGAAGAGGCAAAGGTGCTGGTATTTTGGGGAGGGAGTTAGTCATCTCTGACATTTATATACAGATGGACTCCTGCACCTAAAGAAGGGAGCCCTGTGAACCTGCGGCTGTTTCTGTCCTTGTTTATTTCTGGAAGGATTTTTGGATGCGGATGGTTGCTGTGATGTCTTGTTCTCAGAAGCCTCGAGGTGGGGCCAAAATAAAAACCAAAAATAAATATATTGCCAAGTAAAAACACTGTCAACAATGAGAGCTGGTACTTGGATGTCAGAACTCAAGTGATTTCTACTTAGATTGAGCCTCAAGATTGCTTCCCCAGTGGAGCTGAATCCTGGTTTGCCACTGGGCTTTGCCTATACTAAGCTCCAGCTGTAAGCCTGGTTGATGGTAAACTTTTGTTTCTACCTCCCTGGGGCCTTTGGGACCCTCGAGGGCAGCACTGTGTGTAATTCACCTTTGCATTCCTGCATTAGTGTCAAATGGAGCTATTGGGCCCCCAAAGTCCCTGTGCTAATAGCGAAGTGAAACCTCACTGCCCTGTGGAGGGCTGTTTTGATATGGGGCAGCTGCTTGTGATGCTGCTTGTGACGCTTGTGACGATGAGTGTGTGTTCCCCCTCACAGCAGGTCAGGGGCTGCCCCTGGCCTCCCAGAGACTGAGGCCTGAGGCTGTGGTGAGGCTGGGAAGCTGGTCTATGTGTAGACTTCACACCAGTTCAGGCCTATAACTTTTCTTATGTGTAGACTTCACACCAGTTCAGGCCTATAACTTTTCTTTTCTTTTTTTTTTTTTTGACCTTGCCACTTGACTTCTGGGATCTTAGTTTCCCCGCTAGAGCTTGAACCGGGGCCCTGGCAGTGAGCACACCAAGTCCTAACCACTGGACCACCAGGCAATTCCCCCAAGACCTTTCTTGCCAGATAATTTCCTTATTAGGTTTTCCTTTTTGTTGTTGTTGCTGTTGTAAAATGTCAGAGCTGAACCTGCCCGCCGCCTTTCCCCTCCCTGCTTATCGCATCTCCCCTGAGCCCAGCACCACCTCGGTGTCCTGCGCTTGAACCCTGTGGGGCCTTGTCCGGGATGCATCAGAAGAGCCTGGGATGTTCATTGAGTGTGGATCACTGAGGCCCACCTTGGACCTACTGACCCAGAGTGTCTAGCCTTTTATTACGAACATTACAAACATACCCAGACACAGAGAGAATCATCGCCTTACCCCCCATTGCCCAATCAAACGGGCATAGGTTCATGGACCACCTGTACCCCATCTGTGGCCCACTCCCACCAACCCCTCATTATTTGGAAACAAATCACAGATACCTTTTTTTTTTTTAATATTTCAGCGTGTATTTCTAAAAGATAAGGGCTCTATTTTCTAAGCAGCTGTGTGTAATTTCCCCCCAGCTTTTTATTTTTTAGAAGTTTCAGACCTGTGATAAATGCAGTCGTGAACTCTATACCTCTTACCTGGGCTTCCAGTTTTGCCTTATCCCCTCTTACTCTGTCAATTTTGTGTACTTTACTTACTTTTCATTGTTAAACCATTTGAAAGTGAGTTGGGACTTTATGATAGTTCACCTCCCAGTAGCTTTTAGCTTCTTTTTCTTAAGAACAAGGGTGTTCTCGTGTTATGAGAGTGATATAGCAGTCACACTTGGGACGGCTGTCCTTAGTGTTCAAATAATGTCCTTTGCAGCTCCCTTGCAAAAAGGGTGATGTATTATATTTAATCTAGACAGCTCCTCAGCTTTTTCTTTTGAATCTTTTATTTATTCTTTTGGCAGCATGTGGGGTCTTAGTTCCCCCACCAGGTATCGAACCTGTGCCCCCTGCAGTGGAAGAGTGGAGTCTTAACCTCTGGACCCCTAAGGACGTTCTTGAATCTTTTATGACAATATTTTTGACAGCCTAAGCCCTTTGTTTAACACAATATCTCTGAATATGATTCTGGCATATTGCTGTATATCGGTTCAGTTCTGTCGCTCAGTTGTGTCCAACTCTTTGCGACCCCGTGGACTGCAGCACACCAGGCTTCCCTGTCCATCACCAACTCCCGAAGCTTGCTCAAACTCACGTCCATCGAGTTGGTGATCCCGTCCAACTATCTCATCCTCTCATTGTTGTGTATAGTTAGAGCCAGATGACTATTTGTAGCAGAAAGATGGTCTAGGTGATGTGTTCTCAGAACATGACTTCCGTCAGCTTATCACTCACCCGGGTAAAGTCATGTCTGCCAGACCTTCCCTCTGCAAAGACATCTCTCCCGCTTCGTCGTTCACTCTCCACTGACAGTCTGTACCTGAATCAGTCATCACAGTGGTGGTTTGTCTTAGAGCGAGGTGTCTATGGGTACACAGAAGGCTAAAGTTCACCCGTACTTTGGGAGAACAGGCAGTCTCAGTTTCCTGGACATTTTGTTACTCAACCCAGTGTGGGCAGAAATAGAGAAGTGAGAGGCTGGGACTGTTGTTGGTGTGAAATCAGAGGTGGTGGGGAGTCGCCATGTATGTTTGAGGTCTTGATGGGTTCCTCTTCCCGTTTTCCCTGCTGGATACCGCAGGCCTACCGGGAGTAAGGGATGGAGAGCGAGGAGGAGGGAGGAAGTCCCGGGCATCACGGCTGTGTGTCTGCTGGCCGGGAGTCGAAACGTCCAGTTGGCTCCTGCAGATGAACTGTACCTCAGCTCACGCGCGTCACAGACAGCTCCTGTCTGCACGTGGCTGCGTGACCGTCCCAGTAACCTGCAGTCAGGGTCGCTTTCACCTGGAATTGTGGTCAGGTTTGCTCCTGACAAAGCTTCTCTTTTCCAGTGGGTGAATTTGTCAGTGATGTTCTGCTAGTTCCAGAGAAGTGCCTGTTTTTTCACAAGGAGCGGATGGAGGTGTGCGAGAATCACCAGCACTGGCACACCGTGGTCAAAGAGGTAAAGGCTGGGTGGCAGCAGTCAGGAGCTGCTGCTTCTGTCAGGAGAGAGAGTAGCATGTTTCTCCAGAAAAATAATAATCTTCTTAACTCAGTTTTTCCCCCTTTATCCTATCAAAGTTTACAGTTACTTGTATCTTCTAAGTTAAAAATAGTTGGAAGAAGAATAGATATTTTGGTAAGGAAGTACAGTATTAACAGTCCAACGCCTGGAGTCAAAGACGTTAAAAGGATTGTTAGGAAGCTCTCGGCAGGGCATTCAGTAAGGCTGTCCCAGACCCCAAGGCCTGTGTGGAAATACCCAATTACAGAAAATCTGTGTGGGCGTGCATGCTGACAGGACTAGAAGTCATTTCATTCTTCCTCTGAGGAGAATGAGCTTCCTTAGCTTGTCCTCCAAGTTTAGTTGGTTTTTCCAGTCAGTTGCCTTTAATTGTCTAATTATGAAGTAATTTGAATTCCTCACCACTGAAGAATGTATGTTATTACTGACCACTGTTAACCAGTGTTGATAATTACTCAAAAGAAGCCACCACCACCACCACCCCAGCCTTAATTTTTTCCACCTTTGGGCTTTCATTGTTTTGGGCCACATGACATTTTCCCATGGCAGGTTAAGCGAAATTTGTAAATCTGTAAAGTAGTAGCATCACAGCTTTTTGGCAAAAAATTAATGTGTCCGTGAGAAAGGCTTAACACTATGATCTGGTGAGGGCTTCTTCTGGAGTGAGCTAGGGGTGGGGTCTCTGAGCGCACTGCTGAATCCTGAGAGTTAGGGGTGGGGTCTCTGAGCACACTTGTGTCCTGAGAGAGCTAGAGGTGGGGTCTCTGAGTGCACTGCTGAGTCCTGAGAGAGCCAGGAGTGGGGTCTCTGAGTGTATTGCTATCTCCTGACCATGATCCCGGGCCCCCAGGCTTGCCTCACTCAGGGGATGACCCTGTACAGCTATGGCATGCTGCTGCCCTGTGGGGTGGACCAGTTCCACGGCACCGAGTACGTGTGCTGCCCGCAGACAAAGGTGGTCCAAACTGCGGTGTCCAAAGAGGACGAGGAGGACGACGATGACGACGACGACGAGGATGAAGAGGAAGACTATGACGTTTATAAAAGGTGAGTTCTGTCCTGAGCCTGTGGGCGGCTGTGGCTGCTACACCCAGGCTTCTGGGTGAGGCCTGTTCCTCCAGAGCCGGGCCAGCACATCCCACTCGACTGTGGCTGAGCCCAGGTGCACCAGTGGCCTTCATCCACCTGTCCTCCTGGGACGCGCCTTCCTGCACAATCACGCAGCCCCTGCTCCCTGGCGGTCAGCTCCTGATGAGGTGGCCGGGCTCAGGGCTTTTAGCAGCATAGCTCACTGTGAAAGTGAAAAAGTGAAAGTGTTAGGCACTCAGTCGTGTCTGACTCCTTGCGAGCCCATGGACTGTAGCCCACCTGGCTCCCCTGTCCAGGGGATTTCCCAGGCAAGAATTCTGGAGTGGGTTGTCATTCCCTCCTCCAGGGGAATCTTCCCAACCCAGTGATCGAACCTGGGTCTCCTGCATTGCAGGATTCTTTCACGCTGTCTGAGCCACCAGGGATGGGCTGAACTTATCCCTGCCTCTGGGCTCCGAGTCTGAGAGTAGGGAAGGGAGTCAGTGGTTCTCTGTGCGCAGCAGTTGGTGGTGACCTTCATTCCTTGTTGTGACCTTTAGTGAGTTTCCTACCGAAGCAGATCTGGAAGACTTCACAGAGGCAACTGCAGACGAGGACGACGAGGAGGAGGAGGAAGGGGAGGAGGTGGTGGAAGACCGCGACTACTACTATGACACCTTCAAGGGAGATGATTACAATGAGGAGAGCCCCACCGAGCCCAGCAGCCACAGGGCCGCCGCGGAGGAGGAGGCCACTCATGATGTCAGAGGTAGACCTGGCAGTCATTTACTTACGATCTTAGTATTAATATGAAGATTCTTGCATTCACTTACAGGCTGCTTGCCTCCCAGGAGGGCGGCTTCATGCCCCAAACGTGAGGTCAGCTCTGGGTGCTACCGGGTCTGGCAGCAGACACATGGAGTCAGGAAACTGTGATGTGCATTGTGAGGACTTAGAGAATCAGAGAGACCATGTGGTCTGCCCTCCGGCAGGATTCTCCCACATCCAGCCAGAGATGTTCCCGCCTGGGAGCCCCTTCCTCAGTCAGGCCAAAGTCCCAGGTTTTGGAGTGGACGTCACTTCTTTAGTTCTTTTCCTGAGTGTGTTCCATTCTGTAGGCTGCCCTGCTTGGCCATCGGGGCATCCGGAATTTGATGACCTGCTGGTGAGGGATCAGGGTCCTTTCAATTTCACCGTTAAATAAAAAGTGAACGTTCCAGACCACTTCTGTGCAGCCCCCTGCTAACTGTGTATTTGAAGCCATTTAGGAGCTGAAGAATTTGTTCAGCCAGGAGCCTATGACTTACCGAGTCTAGAAGTTTGTGATTAACCTTGGAAAACAGAAAATGTACACTGGCCTTTTCAAGGGGCCTGAGTAGTGTTTACGATGGTGACCTCCACTGAAACGGCCTCTGCACCCGCGCTGCCTCCCTCTGCCCTGGGCGCCCCCGAGACGGCCACCGCAGGCAGCTGTCCCCACTACACGGACCAGAAATGTGAGGCTCCCGAGCTGGGCGCTGTGGAGTTCCGCAGCCCTTTCCCACTCTAAGCTCCAGACAGTGCAGACAGCACCGCTCAGTGTCCCGGGCCCAGAGCCCTCCCTTGCCTCAGGAAGGAAGAGGACCGCATGCCCAGCGATGGCTGGCCGGGACCCTCGGGTCCCACCCTGTCCTGGCCTTCGCTGAGGCCCAGTGTCCCCTGGCCCTTCTCCCCTTGCTGGCCTGCAGCTTCGTGAGCCCCCGAGGCCACTGCCCCGCCCCGCTGACCTTCTGACCGTTTCCACACAGCTGTCTGCTCCCAGGAGGCGCTGACGGGGCCGTGCGGGGCCAGGACGCCCCGCTGGTACTTCGACCTCTCCAAGGGGAAGTGCGTGCGCTTTATATATGGCGGCTGCGGCGGCAACAGGAACAATTTTGAGTCTGAGGATTATTGTATGGCTGTGTGTAAAGCGATGAGTAAGTCCCGCCCGGCGTGCGCCCTCGTGGCCGCGTCTGTGTGGCGCTCCCCGCCCACCCGGTGTCATGTCGGTCGTCTGCCCTCCTCTCTGTGCTTTCTAGATCTAGCTCTGCTTTCCCGTCGGCAGCTGTCAGCTCCGTTTTCTGTGTCCTGTGCTCGCTGTGGGCCTGGTGGTGGAGGTGATGGTGGTGGAGGTGATGGTGGTGGTGGTGGTGGAGCAGGAGGAGGTGATGGCGATGGCGGAGGGGCGGTGCTCCCTCCCTGCCCGAGGGGAGAGCCTGGGGCCTGCCCTTTCTCCTCGGGAGCGCCTGTGTTGGTTGGGAAGGAGGCCCTGCCCTCTGCTGTCAGACGCCGAAAGGCATGAAGGGCACTCGGATAGGCCATGAGTTCTGCGCATGCGTGCGTCCAGGCTCTGTCCTTCATTCTGGTCTTGAGCAGCCCTGTCGCCAACCCCCACAATACACGCTCACTAAGGGGGACGGCTGCTCTCCGAGGAGGTGACAGTAAGGACCCTTTGGGATGCCGAGAACATTGGAACATCTTTATGCACTCCAGGGAGCCTGCTCTGCAGACAAGCGGTGGTGACTGTTTCCCCAGTATTCTGGAGGGCCTTGGGTCACACAGAGCTTTAGGAAGCAAGGAAGTTTTGGTTTGTTTTCTTTGATCCCAAAGGAAATTCCATGTTCAGTGGAGTCTGGTTCACTCAGACGTCAATAGGTTGCTTTTCTTCGTAGTTAGCCCTTTTCCTGTTGAAGATTCTCATCTGGAGCAGTTCTTACTCATGTGGAGAAAAACCCTTTGGCTGGACAGACCCTTCTGCCTTCTGATTCTGACACTCATTGCCAGTCCTGGTCATTCGCTCTAAAGATTTTTGGCTGTAGCGTCTGATGGCTTTTCATTCAAAGGTTTCCTTCAGACCCTTTTGTTCCCTCTTAATAGGATATGGTATACTGTTAGTGCTTCCACTGTAGCGGCTGCTCTGTGAAGTTTTCATTTGAAATCATTGAAAAGATGAAAGGGAAAAAAAAAAAGAGCCCTTAGGGAACATCGGTCGCAGAAACTTTTTTGCTCAGGAAAGACAGAGCTAGAAATTACAGTGATTCTTCCTGCTTTGTTAAATTCTTTAAACTAAGGGGCAAGAAATCGTTGTTTGTGGCGGAAGCCTGAGGAATCAGGGTCATTAAAGATCATGTTGAATGTGAGGTGCAGTCTTTACCCAAAGGGTCAAGTGTTGGTGGGGCAGTAAGAGACACCAGGCGACGGCAGGGGTCAGAGCACGAATGGTTTTGAAGTCTGCAGAACTGGCGTCTCCTGTTACTGTGGAAGGAGAAGCAGTGTGTCCGTGCACTTGTGGGGCCCCTGACTTGAGCGCTTCGGAGCCTGGTAGCATCGCCCAGCACCTGCGACTGTGCCAGCTTCTTGGGCCGTTTGCTTGCACACAGAGGGCATGTGGTTCCGGGTCCGAGTCCATCGTCTTCAGAACCAGACCTCCAGGTGTGCTGCTCCTGTGCCCTTTCATTCCGGGGCAGATGTAGCTTGCGCTTATATTATCTTTATCCGGCCCAGTGATATGAACCAAAGGCTGTCTCCAACACGTAAGCCTTTAAGCTGCGGGCCTGCATCACTGAGCGACGTTCTTATTGGCACAGATGGACTTCAGCGCTTTGGAACTCTCCTGGGTGTCGTGGGGAACGTGGTTTCCGAAGCAGGCTATATAGATTCTGACTTAGTGACAGTCTGCAAATTGGCTGTTGAGACCTCATTTAAACTTAATATAGGAACCAGATATTCATGACAAGACTTTGAGCTGTAGCTTTGAGGTTTAAAGCTCAGTAAGAGGGTGAATGGGAGACGCCCAGACAGAGGGACGTGGAGTGGCAGGCTGGCTTGTGCTCACGCCCGTCGCTTTGCCAGTTGCTCTCACGTTGTGTTAGTTGTGTTAAAGTTATGTGGTTCTGGCAATTGGGTGAGTTTGTCTCCAAATCGAAATTTGGTGAATTTGGGTTTTGCTGTCCACGTGGCTCTCGAGCGTGACCCACAGAACAAGTTGTGTGAGCAGGCTGCCTGACATTCCTCCCTGCCCTGAGAAATCCCCAGTGAGTTGGGGTGTTCAGCGTCTCCACGGGTATTTTCTTAAGAGGCTAAGTAAACCTGTCGCCTCAGCCTCCTGGATGCGGATAAGCTCCTTTGTGCAGACACTCGCTTGCCCGGGGCCACCAGGAACTTGGACTAGGCATGGGGAGTGTTTGTTCTAATGGGCTGTTCCCTGGGTGGTGGCTGGGTGAGGCCCTCAAGCGTCATGGGTGGAAAAGCCCTGAGTGGCTTCACTTCCACGCCAAGTCCTTGTGAGACGTGTTGTCCTTGCCGGGGGCCTGGGCTGAGGGTCCTCCAGCGGGACTGAAACCTAAGCAGAGGCAGCTGGGGTGTTTGGACTTTCTCTGCCCAGTCTGTGTGCAGAGAACACACAGTTGAATCAGTGGCCCCGGTGTGAGTTGTGCCCTGAAAACAGCTGGAAACAAGGCAGCCTGAGCCCTGCAGTGCCCTGTCTCTGGTCAGATGCGCTCAGTGACCAGAAGGGATGGTCAGGGAGTTAGTTTTAGGTTTTAAGGATTCAAGAACTGAGGGAGGGTAAGAAGTGTTCCCTTCTCTGCCCCTGAAGTCCCAAGTAGGTACCTCGCTGGTTCTGAAGGTACAGGGGGTGCAGATGGGCCTGGCGGCTGGATTTTGGGTAAGGAAGACAGGGTGGAGTCCGCCAGATGGGTGCACCGCCCCCCCCATCCCGCTCCCGCCCCTGCGAGGTGGTGCCGAACACACCGGTCCCTCCAGCAGGCCCAGCTGGGCTTCGTCCCCGAGCACCGTGCAGCTTCAGCATCGGGCCGGGCCCCAGAAAGAACCATCCGGTCCTTCTGTTTCAGTTCCCCCAACTCCTCTGCCAACCAATGACGTCGACGTGTATTTCGAGACGTCTGCAGATGACAATGAGCACGCGCGCTTCCAAAAGGCCAAGGAGCAGCTGGAAATCCGCCACCGCAACCGGATGGACAGGGTAAACCTCAGCCCCTTATCTTTGTGGTGTCAGGGCTTCGTAGTTGAAGCAAAGGAACACCAGCTCCTCAGGTGAGGCGTGTGAGTGTGAGTGATGGGACCGGTGCCCGCCCCTCCCCCAGCTCCGTGATGGTGGAGTCACCCCTTCCAGGGCTTTACTGCTCCGCTCTGCCAGGGGGCACTTCCTGTCAACATTACGTTCTGCTTGTTTTTTTTTGTTTTTTTTTTTTTACTTTATTTTGCTTTACAATACTGTATTGGTTTTGCCATACATTGACATGAATCTGCCATGGGTGTACATGAGTTCCCAATCCTGAGCCCACCTCCCACCTCCCACCCCATATCATCTCTCTGTATCTTCCCCGTGCACCAGCTCCAAGCATCCTGTATCGAACATAGACTGGCGATTCGTTTCTTACATGATAGTATACATGTTTCAATGCCATTCTCCCAAATCATCCCACCCTCTCCCTCTCCCAGAGTCCAAAAGTCCGTTCTATACATCTGTGTCTCTTTTGCTGATCTGCTTGTTTTTTAAAGTTTTTTATTTTTGAAGAAGGAAACTCTATATCAATATTGTAAGTAGAAAGCTGGTATCCTTTATCATTAGAAGAGGGTAACGATCCTAACGTACATTAGATGAAAGCAGTGTTAGAACATTCCGGCTAGGTACTGTTGCCTGCTGAAGGTCTGAGTCTCTGGGTTTCTTTTCCTTAAAGGATTTGGAAGGGTCAGAGCAACAGGAGCGCCACGCGAGTGCAGCTTTCTCCTAGGCTTACTCAGAAGGGTTGAAAGAAAACTGAAAAGGGACTCTGCCACGTCTGGGCAGCAGCCTCATGTGCTGGCTTGTGTGCTGGGAGAAACCTGTGACTGTTCTGAGAAGCAGGCGTTAGCCCTCCTCCCCTTTCTTGTGAGAAGACAGGCACAGAGTCTGGCAAATAACGCACCCAAGGTTATGGACGAGGCAGCCGTGAGATGGGGCTCCCCTGGGGAGCGGGGCACTGATGCCAACCTGAAGCAGCCGCCCTGGGACAGACCTTGAGCTCGTGGGCGTGTGGGCCGCGCGCTCCTTGTGTGCCTTCCCACATCAGGTTCAGGGCCCCACAGTATTTTTAGGAAATGGGACCATTGTTCCAGAGATTATCTGGTCATAGTGGCTTTGACCTTTGTTCCAGGTGAAGAAAGAATGGGAAGAGGCTGAACTTCAAGCGAAGAACCTCCCCAAAGCCGAGAGGCAGACTCTGATTCAGGTGAGACATGTCCTCCAGGGAGGGGCCTCAGGCAGACCCTTCAGGGTATGGTCAGAGCCAGACTCCCCACAAGGCAGACGTCGACACCCCCTCTTAGTTGAGAGCACGTGTCACAAGGAGGTCTTCGCCGCTTCGTTTTCCCTCCCAGTGGTGTTCTCACCTGCCGTGGAGGGAAACCCAAACCCAGGGCAGAGCACAGGCACCTTTCATGCGCAGAAGTAACCTCTGCTCAGCTGTGTTTACTCTCCTCTCCTGGCAAGTNCAGCTCTTTTCTGCCAGTGCTGTTAGACTTGATCCCTCAGCTCTGACTTGCCTTGCTCTGGGGGGACAAGGTGTTTGTCTGTATCCTCCCTAAGCAAGTGAGGTCTGTCCTGAGTATCTATAGCATCAGATGCTGAGCTCAGGAAACAGCATAGATTGGGCTAGAAGAGGAAGTGGGCTAGAGGAGCCTCTGTAACTGTGGAACTTAGCTTTTGGTACCTTACTTAGAAAGGTAGCTTCTTATTACTTGGTAACTGAAAGCTTTTAAAAGTACAGGTTTCATTCCTGTGCCTTGCTGAGGTTGACATTCTCAGTGAGTCCTTAAAGCTTCATTTTCCTGCCTGTTTTCAGTTCTGTATATAGTCTCTGGATGTGAAAACTCCCATTCTGTCTTGCAGCCCCATCGCATCCTGCAGGCCTTGCGGCGCTACGTCCGCGCTGAGAACAAAGACCGCCTCCACACCCTCCGTCACTACCAGCACGTGCTGGCTGTCGACCCCGAGAAGGCGGCCCAGATGAGGTCCCAGGTACAGCAGGTGGTGGGGAGACTGCCCTGGCCAGTGCTGCTTGTAGTTAGTCCGCAGAGAATGGCCTTTTATTTCCAGAGACAGTAGGTACAAGAGCTGGGTTTTGCAAAGGTACAAATTTAAACATATGTATCCCATACTTTTTAATATTAAGTATGTTCTCTTTAAATTGTTTCTGGAAGTTTAGAAATGGATAATTGTATTGACGAGATAAGTCAATTTCTTTCAGTTTATTACTGGTTAAGGGTACCACCAGAATTAACATTTAAAACCTCTTTCTAGGCAAATATTGAGTTGTCCAGAAAGTTCCTTTGGGTTTTTCCATAAGATGGTACAAAAACCTGAACGAATATTTTGGCCGACTTTGTATATCAAAAGACGTCTTAAAAACGACAGTGTCTTGCAGTTTTGCTGTTGTTTGGATGCCGTTAGGTCCCTTGTCTTGTCGCCTGCTGTGTCCCGCCAGTCTGTACACTTGTCTGTAGGTTGAAAGCAGATTGTTTCTGGACCTGCTTTCTCGTTAGATGTGTATAAGAGACAGCTCTGATACCAGTTCATCTCTAACTTTGAATGTAAGAATGTAATCTTAGAACCTCAGCAGCTGCCTTCCCCTTAACTAGAGGAGGGCGTCGACAGGAATTGACAGGACCGATCTGGGACTCGTGACACTGGTTGCTGTTTAAGTCAGCTTGTGTTTATGTTTTGTCAAAATCTCTCTGCTCGTGACGTTGAATCACCTTTGCTTTTTCACCAGTAACCTAGAAAACCCACGAGTGTCCCTTTATGCATAGCTAGTGTACTCTTTGTGGGGGGGAGGGGGGTCTCAGCTCCCCAGCCTTAAATTCTGTCTGCAGACCTGGCCTGGCACCTGCAGGGAGCCTGCCCTTCACCACGTGGTATGGCTGGTCAGCATCGCCCGCCCTGGGGCTGAACTGTGTGTCGCAGCCTGTCCCCCCATTGGTCTGTGGTTTGGGGGTGCCTTTTTACAGTGTGGGAAAGACAGCCTTCCATTTCTCACAGTGCACATGGAGAGGCCAGGCCTGGGCTCTGCGTGCTGGGATTTCCATCCCTAGAGGTGCTGAGGAGCCTGCATGACACCCAGATTTATGTGCACTGGTTAGATGGAGAAGTACAGTCAGCCCTTGAACAGAGGATCCTCCCCGACACATGGATGTTTTCAGTGGTAGACATCACAGTAATGCTCCATCCATGATTGGCTGAATCCTTGGATGCGGAACTGCACATAGGGAGGGCCGACTGTAAGTTAGTTACATGGGATCTTTGACCAAGGAAGATTGGTGCCCTCAACCCCTGCGATGTTCAAGGTCACCTCTTAAGAACCCTCAGACCTGACCCCTGCTCCCCCGAGTCTGTGCCTCTTGCAGGGGCACTGGGCACAGAAAGGCAGAATGGGGTCCGCCCCCGTGTGCGTGCACTCCCGCAGGGGCGTGGATCCCATGTGGTTCCTTCCTTCTTTCAGCACTTCCAGGCCATGGTGAAGGCGCTGGAGAAGGAGGCAGCCAGCGAGAAGCAGCAGCTGGTGGAGACGCACCTGGCGCGTGTGGAGGCCATGCTCAACGACCGCCGCCGGGTGGCGCTGGAGAACTACCTGGCGGCCCTGCAGTCCGACCCTCCGCGGGTGAGCTCGCCCAGCCCTGAAGCCCAGGGCGGCCTGTGTGGGACCACTTCCGGCTCCGGGCCGCCGGCGTTGTAGACGCAGCTTCCCCTGGAAAAGCAGAACCTCGGGGTGCTAGTCGGTAGTTCCCCAACTTTTGCATTTTTATAGTAGCCTTACTTCCAAAGAATAAAAACCTGCCTCCCATGGGTGAAGACTTTTGAACCGATTCTATTTAAAATCAGACGATGAGCAAGTTTATATCACAGCTCTTTTCTGCCAGTGCTGTTAGACTTGATCCCTCAGCTCTGACTTGCCTTGCTCTGGGGGGACAAGGTGTTTGTCTGTATCCTCCCTAAGCAAGTGAGGTCTGTCCTGAGTATCTATAGCATCAGATGCTGAGCTCAGGAAACAGCATAGATTGGGCTAGAAGAGGAAGTGGGCTAGAGGAGCCTCTGTAACTGTGGAACTTAGCTTTTGGTACCTTACTTAGAAAGGTAGCTTCTTATTACTTGGTAACTGAAAGCTTTTAAAAGTATAGGTTTCATTCCTGTGCCTTGCTGAGGTTGACATTCTCAGTGAGTCCTTAAAGCTTCATTTTCCTGCCTGCTTTCAGTTCTGTATATAGTCTCTGGATGTGAAAACTCCCATTCTGTCTTGCAGCCCCATCGCATCCTGCAGGCCTTGCGGCGCTACGTCCGCGCTGAGAACAAAGACCGCCTCCACACCCTCCGTCACTACCAGCACGTGCTGGCTGTCGACCCCGAGAAGGCGGCCCAGATGAGGTCCCAGGTACAGCAGGTGGTGGGGAGACTGCTCTGGCCAGTGCTGCTTGTAGTTAGTCCTCAGAGAATGGCCTTTTATTTCCAGAGACAGTAGGTACAAGAGCTGGGTTTTGCAAAGGTACAAATTTAAACATATGTATCCCATACTTTTTAATATTAAGTATGTTCTCTTTAAATTGTTTCTGGAAGTTTAGAAATGGATAATTGTATTGACGAGATAAGTCAATTTCTTTCAGTTTATTACTGGTTAAGGGTACCACCAGAATTAACATTTAAAACCTCTTTCTAGGCAAATATTGAGTTGTCCAGAAAGTTCCTTTGGGTTTTTCCATAAGATGGTACAAAAACCTGAACGAATATTTTGGCCGACTTTGTATATCAAAAGACGTCTTAAAAACGACAGTGTCTTGCAGTTTTGCTGTTGTTTGGATGCCGTTAGGTCCCTTGTCTTGTCGCCTGCTGTGTCCCGCCAGTCTGTACACTTGTCTGTAGGTTGAAAGCAGATTGTTTCTGGACCTGCTTTCTCGTTCTGGGTTTGTCTGTATATGAATTACTCTCTTGTGTTCATAGAAATGAAGTTGCCTACAAGACCGCTAGCTTCCTTTAAAACAGTTCGCCTGTTTTCCTAGAGGGCCTTGAAATGATATAAGTGGTCTTCCTCTATTACTTTCCGTATTCTAAATCCAGTGCTCTGCAGGCTGTGGGGACATGGGGCGCACAGGCTGGGGACCTGTCCCCTCCCGCCTCCGGAGTTGCTTGTGTGGTGTAACGGTGGGGGGGGGACTTCCCAGAAGCCCTGGGTGGTCCCCCCCCACCCCGAGCCCCATTCGCTGCCTGGTTCTGCTCCTGTATCTGACTGCACAGTTGAATCCTGTGTGCCCTTGAGCAGCTCACAGTCGTGTGGCGTTAGTTATGTGAGCTGTAGAGATGGAGAAGAATTGTCCTTTAACGTACGAGCCCACCCTGGCAGCTGAGTGTTCAGCCAGTGAAAGAAATGGGGCTCCTAAAGAGTGGGAAGGACTTGTGGACCCGGGGCCTCTGCTGGGCCTGAAGCTGAGGTTGTGTTTGAAGGTGGATGGGGTAGGAGAGGAGGAGGAAAGGCCAGCAGGCCTTGGGCGGCTTCCAGAAAGCTCAGGCGGGGGAGCTTGCATCCTGACAAGAGGTTAGAATTTTTCAGGTCTACTCGATTTTTTTTTTTTTTTTTTAGTGTAATGATATTTCTTTCTTTCTTTTTTTTTTTTTTTTTTAAAGAAAACTAGACTATTGTGAAGTATTTTACAGAGAAACAGCCTGTTTCGTGTGGTTAGAGTAGCAGGACAGATGAGACCTCGGTCAGTGTGGTCATAAACCTTCGAGCCAGGAGGCAGGTGCCTCGAGAGAGGGGCCCGGGAGGCAGAGCATCTTCTTAGAGCATCTCTGCTGCGTGCTGTTTACCGTCTGCTCAAAGCCCTTAATTCTAGGGCAGCTCAGCCCCCAGATTACACAAGCCTTTGCCTGTTCCCTGTCGTGTTATGTAAACTCTAGAAAACCCCGAACACGCTGAGCCTCTTAGATCACGTGCACGTTGGTTTGAGGCGTAGCTGATGGGCTGCCGCCCCCTCACTCTGCAGCTCCAGAGGGTCCTCCAGAAACCCTGACGCCCAGTGTCCTGGCCTGCGATTGGTCTTGTCCTCGTGGAAACCATCCTCTGACTGTGACAATGTCACCACTACTGAGACCAGACCAGGCAGCTGATGGTTCCCTTTCCATTTGCATTTTTTCTCTAAGGCACTCAACTCAACTCTGGTGCTTTCCCATCAATTTACTTGATTGAAAGAATGGCAAGTGTAAAATTAAATTGCTTTCATCCTTGCTTTTAAAGGTCAGCGAGACATCAATCTACAATAAAAGCCTCTTTCCATTTAACTTCAGTTTTCATTTCAACCCTTCACGTTAATGGCTTCAAGCCCACATAATTAATCCATTGGCTCAGAGCGCCCTCTTGAGGAACAGCCTGGTGGCTGCAGGTGTAACTGGTGGGATTAGCCTTCTTGAGGACCTTGTGTGGTCTGCGGCCACTTGCCTGACACTCACTGTGTCATAGGGGCGGAGGTGGCCCAAATCTTATTTCCACCATAGTGAAGTAGCTCAGTCATGTCTGACTCCTTACGACCCCATGAACTGTAGCCTACTAGGCTCCTCTGTCCATGAGATTTTCCAGGCAAGAGTACTGGAGTGGGCTGCCATTTCCTTCTCCAATTCCACCATAAAAGCTCGGAAATTCAGGGACCACTTCAATGACCTTTTCCCCCTCTTTTTTTTTTGGATGAACTACTTTGGAACTTTTGCATTCAGAGAAGAAATGAGCATGGAAGACATGGTAGATAAGTCTTTCTATCCCCCGTTAAATGAGGTTTGTTTATACCTCAGTGTGAAGGTTTGGAGGCATAGCTTGTTTAGTTAAAGTGAAAGTGTTAGTCACTCAGTCATGTCTGACTCTTTGTGACCCCATGGACTCTAGCCTACCAGGCTCCTCTATCCATGGGATTTCCCAGGCAAGAATACTGGAGTGGGCTCTCATTTCCTCCTCCAGGGGGATTTTCCTGACCCAGGGATCGAACCTGTCTGCTGCAGGGTAGGCGGATTCTTTACCACCTGAGCCACCAGGGAAGCCCCGTTTAGTTAAACAGGAACCCCCTGTTCTCTTGCTTACAGTGACAGTCATTTCAAGCAGCTGCTTCACTAAGCACAATGCTTGCATGGTCCCACCCCGCAATCTACTTTTTAAGCAGTGATTTCATTCTTTCGTTACTTCATTTAGTCTGGCCAGTGGTAAAAACTGACCAACTGGTTTCCTCTTTCACTCAGAAAAACCTTCCTGAGTGTCTGACATTGTGCAAATTAAGCTTCTTTTTTTTTTTTAACAATACTGTTGGGTAATGACATTTTTTAAAGCTTCCCTTAACTTGGAGCACGCTGTGTGGGTGAATCCTTAAGTCACTGAGAGTCAATACCACATGTTCTTGCACCGCAGTGGTCAGTGAATATGGCAGGGGCAAGTCTTACTGCCCCTCTGACCAGCTGCTTTGCTGGAGAACACAGGCCTTTGTAGAGCGAGTGGGTGTCCAACAGGCCCGGCTGTTCTGGTGACAAAGCCTCTCCCCCACCTTGTACTGTCTCGCAGGTGATGACGCATCTCCATGTGATTGAAGAACGGAGGAACCAGAGCCTCTCCCTGCTCTACAAAGTCCCGTATGTGGCCCAAGAGATCCAAGAGGAAATCGGTGGGTGCCAGCCGTGGGCGTCAAGGTCAGACCGTGCCGGATTAGAGAAAGGAGGCTGGGCGTTAGTGCACACAGGCTCACGTGGTCAAGTCCTGGGCTGGCAGCCACAGAGCCTTGAGTTTCACTGACCTTGACTCTTGTTACCGGAAGAGAAATCTAGGGTGTGAAGTTGCAAGGGACTGGACGTGCACCCTCTTAACCCTCCCCTCTGTAATTGCTGGTATATTTCAAGGCACCTGTTCACACCATTCTCACTTCCTCTCCCTCTTCTGGTCTTTTCCTTCATGTATTCAACAAACGTTTGTCGGGTCTACTGTGTGTCACAGAGACAGACCACCGGAAGCTTGCATTGTAGGATGAGAGGACAGGAAGATGAGTGTCCGTGGGGGGGTGTGTCCTGTGCTGGAGGTGGAGGCTGGGGAGGTGCCTGGTGGTCAGGCTGCCTTGGGGAAGGGGCGGGTGGAGTGAGTGGGGGCGGTCGAGTGATGAGGAGGAGCCCTCCCTGCAGAGACCCCCAGCAGGAAAACAGCAAGCACAGGAAGTGACGACTGCAGAACCTGAAGTTGAGAGATTTTAGCAAAATCAAGGAGTTTGGATTTTATTCTGGGATAACAGAAAGTTGCTCAAGGGTTTTAAACTAGCTAGTGACTATATCTGGATTATGCTTTTTTAAAACAATGTGAATTAAAAAAAAATTACCAGGTTCCTGTGTCAAGGACTGATGAAAATTGGAAGTCACCAAAAAATAGTTGTAAAAATCCAAGGGAGAGGGGCTGGCTGAGTGCCCTGAGATAGGAATGGGAGGAGCTGGAGGGGTGGGTGGACTTGAAGGGTGCCTTTCAGAGGAAGGGTGAGCAGGATGTGCTGATGGAGCCTGTGGGGCAGGGGGTGAGGGGAAGAAAAGCACTGGATATGCCCTGGTTCTCGTTGTGAGCAGCTAAGTGGGTGGTGGGGCCAAATAGTGCCGAGGTACAGCGTGGTCTCCACTTGTTCAAATGGAAACTGCCCTTGGACAGTAAGTGGTTGGCTATCAGGTAGATGAGCCAGATCTCCGGGCTATAGGTGCAAGACACAGATGTGGGGGTCATGACCCATGGATGGTATTTACGTTGTGTCATTGAAGGAAACCAGAGTGAACTGCTAGAGGAGAGAGGGGTGCTTAGGAACGAGCCCTGGGGTCCCCAGTCCTGGGGTTCTGCACTCAGGTGAGAGGAGCAGGTCGTGGCCTGAACTGTGAACTGCTGAGACTCCGTTAAATCGAGCTCCCATCCGACCAGATTAGTCCCGTTCAGGCTGTCCTGTGCCAGGAAACAGTACCCTTCTGAAAACATGACTCCTGGGCGTCTGTCTTTGTCAGATGAACTGCTTCAAGAACAGCGAGCCGACATGGACCAGTTCAGCTCCTCCTTCTCAGAAACCCCCGTGGACGTGCGGGTGAGCTCGGAGGAGAGCGACGAGATCCCGCCGTTCCACTCCCTCCATCCCTTCCCATCCGTGCCTGAGAATGAAGGTGCGTATGTGCAACAGGCCAGCCCAGCAGCGGGACCAAGGGCAGGGAGGGACACGGTTAGCAAATGGAAGTCAGATGAAGGGAGGGATGGGGGTGTCGGGGGGCTGTGTTCCCTGTGCGGCTTGGGCAGGCCAGGGGATGGAGTCCGCCAAGCACCTTCCGAGGGGGGCGCCTTCAGAACCTCGGAAGTTTGTGCTGTTTCTCCCTTGTATAGACCAAAACCTAAAGCCCTCTGTTTGTCCGTGGCCACCAGCTGTGTCCAGCATGTGAGTCCTAGATGTGGATGCCCCTTTGCAGCTTAAATAGCGTTCTGGGGTCCTAGGCTGTCCTTGCCTTTTCCTCACAGTCTTGAGAAATAGGCGATGGGAGGCTCCCTGCTGCTTCCCGGGTCTGTACTGTGCTCTCAGAGCCATGAGTCTGTACCAGAAATAAACAGGCTGCTGGTCCCAGGCCCGGAGGCCAGGGTGTGCAGTCAGCTTCCATTTATTTGTCTGCTGCTGTCGCGGCCGATGGCAGTGATGATAAAAACAGTGGCCACTGCTGTCCAGGCCTCCACACACTCCAGCCTCTGTATGTGGATGCTTTCCTATATATTGTCTTCCCCAAAATAACGCTCTCAGGAAGGGACTGGGAGTGTTCCTGTTTGGGTATCCAGGGTTTAAAGAGGGTCAGTGTCTGCCTGGGGTCACATAGCTCATAGGTGGGAAGGAAGGACTGGAGCCTGAGTTGAGACAGTCCTGAGTCCCGGGCCCAGATCCAGTGATGCCACCACAGAGGCCCAAGAAAGAGGGCATCCAGTTCGGCCTCCAGACCCCAACACAAGTGTCTTCCTTCTAAACCAACTGTCTCAGAGGTGCCGACTCAGAACCGCTCAGCCTCTGATAGTACAAGAGAATCCAAGGAAGGAGCTGGACAAAGAGGTGCCACCTCCCTCCCCAGCCGTTCCCGCACAGACCCCCACCCTTGCACCCTTACAGAGCTGTGAGGGTCCCTGCTTCATAGCTTGTTACTGGTGGGGGCATCTTAGATGTTTGTGAACTAGGACCTTGTCTCCTTGGAAAACCATGACGAGGAATAACATGTGTTTCTGTTACTTTCTCAGGAAGATAACTTGGGGCTAAGCTAAATGATTTAGAAATCTCACAGAAGGCCTCCCGAGAGACCCAGGACTGCCTGCCTTTTTCCCCTCCCCTCCAGCCTTGCTGTAGCTCTCACGATGGTGTTTGCTTATGGGAAAGTGCAGGCCCCTTTTGTAAGGAAGCATGATTTTCATTTATGTTACAGAGAAGGTCTAAGGTAGGAATTTTGAAAGAAGGCATTTTTTTTCCTTAATCTCCTCTTGTGCTGTTTTGTTTTTGTTGCTTTCCTCTCTGCTAGACTCTCAGCCGGAGTTGTACCACCCAATGAAGAAAGGTTGGTTTGTCATAGATGTTCCCTCTAAGGCCTTCATTCCCTTCATTTGCCCAGAAGTTTCATGCTCTGCTTCATCCCATCATTAACTTCTTCCACCTCATCCCTTCAGATGTGGCTGTGAGGGGGGCCAGTGCAGCCAGACCCCCGGCACCTGAATTCTGAGCAACCAAAGCAGATTCTTCATAAACCCGTTTAATCTGGGTGGACTTTACAAGTATATCCAGTTTAAACGGGTTGGTTGCCAATTGCTGGCATGAGTAAAAACACACTTGTGGCCAGGTGGAGAATCATTTTATTTTACCTCTCTTTCTCTGCCGCTCCCCCTTACATCTTTTTCTTTTCTTCTTAGCTGTCCCTTGCGTTTTGTCCATGCCCAGGTGTCTCTGNGGAACCAGAGCCTCTCCCTGCTCTACAAAGTCCCGTATGTGGCCCAAGAGATCCAAGAGGAAATCGGTGGGTGCCAGCCGTGGGCGTCAAGGTCAGACCGTGCCGGATTAGAGAAAGGAGGCTGGGCGTTAGTGCACACAGGCTCACGTGGTCAAGTCCTGGGCTGGCAGCCACAGAGCCTTGAGTTTCACTGACCTTGACTCTTGTTACCGGAAGAGAAATCTAGGGTGTGAAATTGCAAGGGACTGGACATGCACCCTCTTAACCCTCCCCTCTGTAATTGCTGGTATATTTCAAGGCACCTGTTCACACCATTCTCACTTCCTCTCCCTCTTCTGGTCTTTTCCTTCATGTATTCAACAAACGTTTGTCGGGTCTACTGTGTGTCACAGAGACAGACCACCGGAAGCTTGCATTGTAGGATGAGAGGACAGGAAGATGAGTGTCCGTGGGGGGGTGTGTCCTGTGCTGGAGGTGGAGGCTGGGGAGGTGCCTGGTGGTCAGGCTGCCTTGGGGAAGGGGCGGGTGGAGTGAGTGGGGGCGGTCGAGTGATGAGGAGGAGCCCTCCCTGCAGAGACCCCCAGCAGGAAAACAGCAAGCACAGGAAGTGACGACTGCAGAACCTGAAGTTGAGAGATTTTAGCAAAATCAAGGAGTTTGGATTTTATTCTGGGATAACAGAAAGTTGCTCAAGGGTTTTAAACTAGCTAGTGACTATATCTGGATTATGCTTTTTTAAAACAATGTGAATTAAAAAAAAATTACCAGGTTCCTGTGTCAAGGACTGATGAAAATTGGAAGTCACCAAAAAATAGTTGTAAAAATCCAAGGGAGAGGGGCTGGCTGAGTGCCCTGAGATAGGAATGGGAGGAGCTGGAGGGGTGGGTGGACTTGAAGGGTGCCTTTCAGAGGAAGGGTGAGCAGGATGTGCTGATGGAGCCTGTGGGGCAGGGGGTGAGGGGAAGAAAAGCACTGGATATGCCCTGGTTCTCGTTGTGAGCAGCTAAGTGGGTGGTGGGGCCAAATAGTGCCGAGGTACAGCGTGGTCTCCACTTGTTCAAATGGAAACTGCCCTTGGACAGTAAGTGGTTGGCTATCAGGTAGATGAGCCAGATCTCCGGGCTATAGGTGCAAGACACAGATGTGGGGGTCATGACCCATGGATGGTATTTACGTTGTGTCATTGAAGGAAACCAGAGTGAACTGCTAGAGGAGAGAGGGGTGCTTAGGAACGAGCCCTGGGGTCCCCAGTCCTGGGGTTCTGCACTCAGGTGAGAGGAGCAGGTCGTGGCCTGAACTGTGAACTGCTGAGACTCCGTTAAATCGAGCTCCCATCCGACCAGATTAGTCCCGTTCAGGCTGTCCTGTGCCAGGAAACAGTACCCTTCTGAAAACATGACTCCTGGGCGTCTGTCTTTGTCAGATGAACTGCTTCAAGAACAGCGAGCCGACATGGACCAGTTCAGCTCCTCCTTCTCAGAAACCCCCGTGGACGTGCGGGTGAGCTCGGAGGAGAGCGACGAGATCCCGCCGTTCCACTCCCTCCATCCCTTCCCATCCGTGCCTGAGAATGAAGGTGCGTATGTGCAACAGGCCAGCCCAGCAGCGGGACCAAGGGCAGGGAGGGACACGGTTAGCAAATGGAAGTCAGATGAAGGGAGGGATGGGGGTGTCGGGGGGCTGTGTTCCCTGTGCGGCTTGGGCAGGCCAGGGGATGGAGTCCGCCAAGCACCTTCCGAGGGGGGCGCCTTCAGAACCTCGGAAGTTTGTGCTGTTTCTCCCTTGTATAGACCAAAACCTAAAGCCCTCTGTTTGTCCGTGGCCACCAGCTGTGTCCAGCATGTGAGTCCTAGATGTGGATGCCCCTTTGCAGCTTAAATAGCGTTCTGGGGTCCTAGGCTGTCCTTGCCTTTTCCTCACAGTCTTGAGAAATAGGCGATGGGAGGCTCCCTGCTGCTTCCCGGGTCTGTACTGTGCTCTCAGAGCCATGAGTCTGTACCAGAAATAAACAGGCTGCTGGTCCCAGGCCCGGAGGCCAGGGTGTGCAGTCAGCTTCCATTTATTTGTCTGCTGCTGTCGCGGCCGATGGCAGTGATGATAAAAACAGTGGCCACTGCTGTCCAGGCCTCCACACACTCCAGCCTCTGTATGTGGATGCTTTCCTATATATTGTCTTCCCCAAAATAACGCTCTCAGGAAGGGACTGGGAGTGTTCCTGTTTGGGTATCCAGGGTTTAAAGAGGGTCAGTGTCTGCCTGGGGTCACATAGCTCATAGGTGGGAAGGAAGGACTGGAGCCTGAGTTGAGACAGTCCTGAGTCCCGGGCCCAGATCCAGTGATGCCACCACAGAGGCCCAAGAAAGAGGGCATCCAGTTCGGCCTCCAGACCCCAACACAAGTGTCTTCCTTCTAAACCAACTGTCTCAGAGTTGCCGACTCAGAACCGCTCAGCCTCTGATAGTACAAGAGAATCCAAGGAAGGAGCTGGACAAAGAGGTGCCACCTCCCTCCCCAGCCGTTCCCGCACAGACCCCCACCCTTGCACCCTTACAGAGCTGTGAGGGTCCCTGCTTCATAGCTTGTTACTGGTGGGGGCATCTTAGATGTTTGTGAACTAGGACCTTGTCTCCTTGGAAAACCATGACGAGGAATAACTTGTGTTTCTGTTACTTTCTCAGGAAGATAACTTGGGGCTAAGCTAAATGATTTAGAAATCTCACAGAAGGCCTCCCGAGAGACCCAGGACTGCCTGCCTTTTTCCCCTCCCCTCCAGCCTTGCTGTAGCTCTCACGATGGTGTTTGCTTATGGGAAAGTGCAGGCCCCTTTTGTAAGGAAGCATGATTTTCATTTATGTTACAGAGAAGGTCTAAGGTAGGAATTTTGAAAGAAGGCATTTTTTTTCCTTAATCTCCTCTTGTGCTGTTTTGTTTTTGTTGCTTTCCTCTCTGCTAGACTCTCAGCCGGAGTTGTACCACCCAATGAAGAAAGGTTGGTTTGTCATAGATGTTCCCTCTAAGGCCTTCATTCCCTTCATTTGCCCAGAAGTTTCATGCTCTGCTTCATCCCATCATTAACTTCTTCCACCTCATCCCTTCAGATGTGGCTGTGAGGGGGGCCAGTGCAGCCAGACCCCCGGCACCTGAATTCTGAGCAACCAAAGCAGATTCTTCATAAACCCGTTTAATCTGGGTGGACTTTACAAGTATATCCAGTTTAAACGGGTTGGTTGCCAATTGCTGGCATGAGTAAAAACACACTTGTGGCCAGGTGGAGAATCATTTTATTTTACCTCTCTTTCTCTGCCGCTCCCCCTTACATCTTTTTCTTTTCTTCTTAGCTGTCCCTTGCGTTTTGTCCATGCCCAGGTGTCTCTGTTTGCAGCCGTCTCATGTGCCCTGAGATGTAGTATCCCTTAGGACATAGTAGAAGCTGATGGATGAAACAGGTGGAGACAAGTGAACTCCTGATGTAATAAGTGTCCAGTTTTCAAAGTTAACTCGTGTGGGCACAGGCTGCATGCTTGCAACCTTGATCCTGTGTAACCCACTGCACACACTGGAGGTAGCGGTCTTAACTTTCTTTTCTAGATAAGGCAGTTGAAGAAGCCTTAACTTCCATGAGTTAAGTCATGAGCTTAAGAAGTAGAGGAGCCAGAATTTGAACCTGGCTTCCTCAGTCTTCCCAGCCCACGGTGCTTCTGTTTCCTGGAATGCAGTGTGGCTGCGGTGTTTCTGGGTGGGTGGGTGGCCCAGCCTCCAGAGTCTCTGTGAACAAGGACGCACAGACTGATTGCTGTGTGCTGTGCCCTGGCTGAAGGATTGGAGGTGGTGTATGTGTTGTTTTTCAGAATACAAGGGTGTGTGCGCTTGGTTTTAGTCCCTTGGATGTTCCTCTCTGTCACTGGAGGACATTCTTCTGAGCAGCACGTGTGTTTAGATGAAGACGAATTTTCTAAAAGTCTAACTGGCTTTCACCTTTATGCTTCAGCTGTTATTCACTGGAATAGTTTAAACGTTAACTTTTGGTCTCATAACGTCTCCTGATTATTCATTCTATATAACCAAAGTGGTTTTGGTCGGCATTTAAGAAACACATGGGTTGTACCACCAAAAAGAATGTTAGGACGGTCTGCTCACTGGCAGTAGGGCTTTAAGTCCATTGGCTCAGTGCCACGTTATTCAAACAGGATCCTGCCCTTAGGACCTTTGAAATTGTGACGAGAGAGGGGGGGATGGGAGGAGCAGTTTGAATTGATTGGGCTTGATCATGAGCATCTGTACGCTGAAATACAGCCTTACTATTTCATTGACGTTCTGAGGCTACAGAAGCCAGCCCTGCTTTAACTCGCCCTCAAATCAAGTTGTGAGACTCTTTTAAAATGAAAGCTTTAGGGGGAAAAGCTGCCCGGTTTCTGGCTGCTTTCTAATGAGTGAAGTGTCAGCTGGCCGGGGGTTCAAAAGCTCCAGTGTAGTGACTGGAGGCTCTGGGTCCAGCCCAAGTCTGGCTGTGAGCTGGAGAGCTTTGCCGCGGCCGGGCCTCCAGCAGCCCATGGACAGCAGAGCTTTGTAGATACCCATATCGGCATCTGACTCACCTGCCATGGTGGCCTTAGAATGCCAGGTGTGTTGCCAGGTTGACCTGTTTATAAAAGGTTCGGGTCACAGGCATCTATATAGCAATGTGTTTGTTACTATTAACAAGACCCTCAAAAGAAAGCTGGAAGTCACATACTTCAGAGTGAAAACTAGAAGATTGCATCTCACTCTTCCTCTCGCTGTCGTGCGGAGTGCCACGCGCAGGCGACGCTGGCTCAGGCGATGTCTGACCTTGACAAGAGGACAGTGGACATTCTTGCTCTGTTTCTGGAGAGGTGCTGTCCAGCCTGGTGTTAGAATTCTCCCTGTGTAGGGAATGCCTCCTTTCCTGTTCGGGGTGTGATAGTCTGATGCAGGCCTGGGAGGGTTACAGCGTAGTGAGAGACAGAACAAGGCCAGTCATCACACACAGTGACTTTTAAGTACCATGACCTGGGAATGTCTCCCCAAAAGATCTGCAGCTTGAAGGACAGATGAGCAGGTACAAGGGAAGGGAGGGCATTTCAGCAGAAAGATGGTGCTCGAGGTGGGTGTGCAGGGGTGACAGTTCTTCCTTTTGGAGCCCCGATGGCAAAGGAGCAGTGGGGGTAGTAGGTGCCTGGTGATATCACAGAGGGGTCGAGGGTTTTTCGGTGCTGGAAGGCCTTTAGACCCAGTTTGTATTTGTAGTTCGAGCCGCGTTCTCTCCTGAAGGCTTATACAGTGAGCACCGCATCCTCTTCCTGTCCCACGACACCCATCGGTCCTGTGTCCCTCATCCCTGTGGAGTGTGGCGCATCCTCCAGGATGGGAGGAAGTAGCACATCGAGAGCCGGGGGTGGGGGCATGCCCTGGGGGCTCCTGACCCTCAGGAGGGAGCCTGCCACTTCCGTGAGGCAGACACGAGCTCAGCCCAGCTTGGGAGACAGCTGCGCTCTCTGCACGCAGGATCTGCACTGGGAGAGCAGGACGGAGGACTGATTGGGGCCGAGGAGAAAGTGATCAACAGCAAGAAGAAAGTGGATGAAAACATGGTGAGCCGCTTCTCCCTGCTCCGTCTCCGGGTTAACTTTGAGAACGATTGGACGCTCCCTCACTGGACCCTGACATGTCCGTGCCCACAGGGGAGCACAGGGCAGGCTCCCACTGCCCCCGCAGTTGGGTTCTGTTCTTCGGCATCTGAGTATGAGACTTCTTTCAGCAGTAGCTCATCTCTTGCTATACAGTGGAAAATAATATTTGCAACTAAGGGAGTGAGTGAAGTCACTCAGTCGTGTCCGACTCTTTGCGACCCCGTGGACTGTAGCCCACCAGGCTCCTCTGTCCATGAGATTCTCCAGACAAGAATACTGGAGTGGGTTGCCATTTCCTTCTCCAGGGGATCTTTCCAACCCAGGGATTGAACCCAAGTCTCCTGCATTGCCGGCAGACGCTTTAACCTCTGAGCCACCAGGGAAGCAACTAAGAGTATGAACAAATGTGAAAGGCTGTTTCTAATGAGTAGATTTAATAACTTGGAGTGGAATAGAGTCACATTTGGTTCTTAAGCTGCCTGAGGTTTGTACCTCCTGCTGATTATTTTTCTAGCATGTTTATCACTTAATGTTCCTAGATGATCCTTAACTGAGTTTGATATTTAAGCATGGCTACTGGAGAATCTGTCCTGAAATATCTCCATGATGGTCACTTAAAGGAAAAGATAGGTGACAGCCCTTAAAAGGCCAACTGCTGTACAGGAATTTTGCACGCACACCTGCCCCTTTGTTAAGGGGTTTGGTGAGTGGACCTAGGCGAAAATGGCAGAACTGATGGGTTACTGGGTGTCCATCCAGTGTCTGTTTCCCTCCACCAAATGGTATGTGGAGCAGCAAAGTAGTAGTTATCTATATGCTAAACTTCGCCTCCCACTCATTTGGTGACATTTTCTCACTGTTCCAGGTCATTGATGAGACCCTGGACGTGAAGGAAATGATTTTCAACTCAGAGAGAGTTGGAGGCCTCGAGGAAGAACCGGTATGTGTTTTGCTCCAAAGCCTGATGGCAGGTCTCAGGTCAGCCTCAGCTGTTTTCTCTCCCGCCCTCTCAGTTCAGGGGGAAGACGGAGCAGCACCTGCTATCTAAAGTTATCAAGGTCCCTCGTCCCCTATTTTCCTGTACTTTCAGAAGAAAGATTAGCATCCCCATGAAGGGAAAGGAAGGGCTTCCCTGATAGCTTAGTTGGTAAAGAATCCATCTGCAATTGCAGGAGACCCCGGTTTAATTGGTTCAATTCCTGGGTCAGGAAGATCTGCTGGAGAAGGGATAGGCTGCCCACTCCAATATTCTTGAGCTTCTCTTGTTGCTCAGCTGGTAAAGGATCAGCCTGCAAAGCGGGAGACCTGGGTTTGTCCCTAGAGGGAAAGGATGGGGGCCCTCCCCACCTAGATAACCACTTGGGCAGCAGGGTCCTGGTGCCCCCTCCCCCTCTCCCTGGGCTTGTCATCTCTCACACCCTGCGGCCTGTCTGTTCTGTTGCTTCAGGAGTCTGTAGGGCCACTGCGTGAAGACTTCAGCCTGAGCAGCAGCGCCCTCATCGGCCTGCTGGTCGTCGCAGTGGCCATCGCCACCGTCATCGTCATCAGTCTAGTGATGCTGAGGAGGAGGCAGTATGGCAGCATCAGCCACGGCATCGTGGAGGTGAGCCGTCAGCGAGCTGGACAGGACCCGAGCATCAGCTTAGTCACGGTGGCTCCCGTCTTAGAAGTCAGCCATCGCTAAATTAAGCTGATCCAGTCACAAGGGCTGTCACCAACATTTAACATTAATTTGGGCTTTGACTGTGAATGTGAGGAAGTCGTAGGAGCATTTTATGCCGAGAAAATGGTTTTCTCAAATTGATTCCTTAGTGTTTCCCCTTTTTTTTTCAGGTGTGTTAGATGGTTGAGAATGAAGGACTGCTAATACTGTTTTTTTTTTTAACTTTTTAATATCTATTAATAGTTTGGTTCTTTTGACTTATTTTCTAAGGAGCAAACCAGGTAGGTATACAACAGATCAGGTAACAATGGCTATGTGAGTGAACTGAGTCTTAAAAATATGAAAGAGGAATAACACTCTTATTTTTCAATAGGGGAAAAAAGCAGCAGAAAATTCAGAAAGAGCCAGACCAGGCTGTTTTCTGACCCATCTTGCTCATTTGTATTCAAAAATGTTTACTTAGCACTAGTTTTTAGTAGGCGGTGGGAATGCCCACAGTGTCTTGATTCCAGAAAATGAATATGGTAAGGAATAGAACATGCTTGGGAAAATTAGTCCAAATGCACTTAGTTATCTGGTTTCACCTCCTCCTGAACACTGATCAGGTGGTAGGATTCCGGAGCTGGAGGAGACCTGAAGCCATCCGGTCTTGCTGCTGGCTGGCTCGCCCTGGCCCAGGCCGCCCCTCATAGACACAGCAGAGCACAGACTTGCCCCCTTGTAGACATGCAGAGCAGAGACTTGCTATAGATTCAGCTCACCATTCCCTCCAACATGGACTCTAGGTTTCAGGAGGCTGGCCTCTCTGACCCTCTTTTCTTTTATTATTATTATTTTTTTTATAAAAAGTTTTGGGGGAGAGAGGTGGGAGGGGGTTCAGGATTGGGAACTCATGTACACCTGTGGTGGATTCATGTTGATATATGGCAAAACCAATACAGTATTGTAAAGTAAAATATAAATAAATAAATAGAAAAAAAAGTTTGAAATGTACAAAAAGTTCCAGGACAGTACTTCATCCTACCTAGAGGTGTAGCAGCTGCTATGGCAGGGAATGTGGATGTCTGCACAGGAATGGAACTAAAGGTCATCACCACCTTGGACACAAGGAACAGCTTACTGTTTGCCAGATTCCTTAATTCCACCTGTGGTCAGGAGTCCTTTCCCCATGCCCTTCCCTTTTAGCCCTTCGAATGTCTTCTGCTCTTCCTTCTGTTTATGCTTGACTGTCTTACCCTCCTCGTCCATCTCCTTGGCTGGCTTCTTGGGCAGCTTCATGGGCTTCTTGCCACCTTCGCAGCCCGACGTGGCACCCCTTCCCCAGACCCTGCCACTGGAAGCGGAACTCTCCGTCCCAGCTCCTGTGCGGATACCTCGCCCGGTTTTCTTTTTTTATTTCTTTAGCTTTGTCGGATCTTAGTTGCAACACCTGGGGTCTTCACTGGGGCCTGCGGGATCTGTCATTGCAACATGAGGACTCTCGTTGGGGCGCGAGGGCTCGGTAGTGGCATCGTGTGGGTGTCATTGCTCCACAGCATGTGGGATCTTAATTCCCCAACCAGGGATCAAACCTGTATCCCCGTGTTGCAAGGCGGATTCTTAACCGCTGGACCATCAGGGAGGCCCCCTGACCCTCTTCTTTTCTTTCTTCTCCTCCTGGGTCCTCACCGCCTGCTCTTGTCTGGTCCGCCCCCGTGGTCTCTGGGGATCACACAGTTCATGCCTTCTGGCATATTCTCCTACGTTCACACTGTGACCGCTGTCTTTGTTCCTCCAGGTCGACCCGATGCTCACCCCAGAAGAGCGCCACCTGAGCAAGATGCAGAACCATGGCTACGAAAACCCAACCTACAAATACCTGGAGCAGATGCAGATTTAAGCGGGGGAAGCGCAGCGCCAGTGGAGGGAGGTTGGGCGGGCAGCAGACGTCCAGAGGTCTGGATGGACGATGGACCGACAGTGACTTCCAGAGCAGTTCCTCGACACTCAGATCTCCTGGAGCATTATGACTATAAAGTACTACTGTAGAGTCACAATTTCCATTCTTTTAAATGGGCAAAAAAATGTTAATATAACAATATATGATATATAAACCTTAAATGAACAAATGATCTATTGCAGATATTTGACTGATGTAGTTTTCTTTTTTTAAATTAATCAGGAATCTCACTTCTATTGTATCGTCTCACACATGCTCTCTATTGAAATGGAAAATGTTGATTGTCAACGATAGACTGAACATGCTACATGCGGGTTGTTTGTTCCAGCTGCACTGTGTAAGCCAACTCTTTAAGGCTCACTGTCCTGGTTTTTATTTAAAAAAAGAAAAAAGGAAGAAGAGGAGGCAGTATTCCCTTTAAATGGGCTTTCAGAAAGTTGCTGAGAAAGCCGAATCAGAAGCTATAATTATTGGTCCTTAAAGTACATCACCATCCCCTCTGAAAATGCCTTTGAAGGACCCTTTCTTGGAGATCTGGTGCTCCCGCCACTGGATACCAGGGTGTCTTCACACAAGTCCTGTCACCAGAGAGGTGCTCAGAGCAAGCATTTGCGCTTCAGCATCTCAGCGAGCTTGTGTGTGCAGAGCAGGCCCACTTCTGCGCTCCTTCTCAATCCAGTTCTTCCACGGGATTTAGCCTGTCATCGGTACCTGGCGACCTTCCTCTGCCTCCCGTTGACTCACCGTAGCTTCTGACCACGCACGTCCTTCCCAAGTGATGTCTAGATGTGCAGTTTTCCTCTTTGGGTAATTCCCAGCCCCCCTCCCCCACCAAGGCACTGGTCCACACCATCCACTGGGAGAAGACGGCAGGAGGAGACAGCAGCAGCCCAGGGAGAACCAGGGAGGTGTGCTTTTCTGTGGAAGGTGGATGTTCCAAGCTGTACACGAAATGACCTGTAGACCCCATGGAAGCTCCAAAAGTTTTGTTTCGTTCACATGAGTCTCTGTGATGCTTGTGTAGTTGATGTTGCTGCTCACAGCTGCTGCTTTTCCTTTTTTTTTTTTAAATTCAGAAGGTTCTGGTAACCTGTGGTGTATCTTTTTTTCTATTTCCCTGTGATTTTTTTTTTNTAGAAGCTTTGAACACAATTAACAAGCTTGAATGAAAGGACATAAAAGAAAATATATACCCAGCTGTAAGAGAATATACATTATTTTCAAGCACAAATAAAACATTTATAAAAATGCATTATGCAGTCATAAAGTAGGTCTCTGCAAATTTGAAAGAGTAATCCTTACAGACCATTGAATTTTACATTAATTGGTACACAGATCACCCAGAGGTCTTTAGAGATGATAACCAGAAGGTTGTGATGGTGGATGGGATTCTGCTTTTTCATAAGCCAGCTGGTGTCTGATGTTACTTGTCTGCAGACTGTATCAATCCTTCCTGTATCAAGGATTATAGATGATGTTCTTCAACTGCAGCTTCTTAGTTTGAGTTTCTCAAGAAGTGGACCCTGAAACAAAAGATTTAGGAGCCAGTGATTTACTTCTGTCTCTTATACACATCTCTAGTTAACTCTGGGAACTTCCTGGTGGTCCAGTAGTTAAGACCCTGAGCTCCCATGCCGGGGGGCATTGGTTCAGTTCCTGGCCAGGGAACTAAAACCCACATGCCACAACTGAAGATCCTACATGGTACGTCTAAGACCAGGGGCAGCCAAATAAAATAAAAATACATTACTCTGAAAGTTAAGATCTGTGTGAAATTTTGCAGAAGTTATGGAAAGGTTTAGACTTTGAGCTCTTTTTTTCCTCCCCTCCCATGTGTACCTTTGGTCATTTACTTCCCCAGTCTTTCTCTTTCTACCTCTACCTCCTCTTCACCTCCTCTTTTTGGTTCTGCTACAGATAGACATGTTATGCATGCCTGAGGGAATATCTTCTTAAATTCTGAGAGGAGAAATCTGTTTTGAGTAGAGTTAAGAGGGATTTTTTCCCCCCCTTCATCAATATTGAGACTAGTGGGAGAGAGAGAACCTTTCTGCAGTCAAAATTGTAAAATCGTTGTAAAAGGATGTCTTGTTTTTCTACCTACCAGAAACTAATTAGGAATGTTTGAAATTTTTTAAAGGGTAAGTTTTTTCTTACTGGACCGGTCGCATGGCTTATCAGATCTTAGTTCCCCAACCAGGGATCAAAATCTAGGCCCTTGGCAGTGAAAGGGGAATTCCCAAGGCTAAAAATTGTTTACTCTTTTTTTTAAGAGAAGATAAAAATTAATTTTAGAGTGAGAGGCTCCTCTTTTTAGGCTGGTGTGTGAATAAGAAAAATGGTACACATTTGAATGTCAAGATTATTGTGTTTTGAAAAGCCTTAGTATTCAGAGTATGTACTAGGCACTTGGGATTCATCAGTAAACAAGATAGACAAAAAATCCTTTCAAGGGGGTTATTTTGCTGTGAATGTATAAATGCTTTTATTTTTAAAAATATTTATTTGGCCGAGACAGGTCTTAGTTGCAGCACTCAGGATGATATCTTTGTGTCATTCGGGATCTTTTGTCAGAGTGAGAGGACTGTAGTTGTGGCTTCAGTTGTTAAGGCACATGGGCATAGTTGCTCCGTGGCATGTGTGGAATTTTAGTTCCCCAACCGGGCATCAAACCTGTGTCCCTGCATTGCAAGGCAGATTCTTAACCACTGGACAACCAGGGAAGTCCCTATATAAATGCTTTTTAGAATTATTCTTCTGTTAGCATGTGTAATTAAGAGTTAATTTGAGTTAGTCAATAACAACACTGGTGTTCAGTGTAATTGTAATGCATCATTATATCTGGCGCTGGTTCCTGTCCTATATCAAAGACTTCTGTAGAAAGCTACATTTTTTACTTCATTAACTAACTAGAGTTAAGTGGTATTAACAGAAATTCTCCTCAAAAATTATTTTCGTAGACTGTGATAGTAAAATTCTATGTTAATACCATCTGTTATTTATTGGCAGCTATTGCAGGTGCTTACCATTATCTCAGTCCTCAAAAACAACCCTGCAGAGAAGGTACTACCCATTTTACAGATAAAGATTAAGAGCCTTAGGGAAAATGACAGCAGTAGGGGATCACTGGGATTCAGCTAGTCTTTTCATTTCCAAGCTGATATTCCACTCACTTTCATATTTATAGGTATGTAAACATTAGTTCAAGCCAGCTGCTCTATTTTGTTCCTTACATTTTAGTTTTATGACTCAGAGGTTGCTTTGAACAGTCTTTTGGCTTAATTCTGTTACCTTTCATATAGGAAGAAGACAGAAGAGTATAATATGTAGGTTTGAGTATATTTTCTAGTGAAGAGAGACAAAAGTAGCTATGAAACAAATTAATTGCAGCTGGGGATTGTGTCTGTAACTTTGGGTTTTACTCCAGTTAGTTGAGCTACTGGTTCACTTAATTATATTTATTTTATATAATTTAGCGTAGTGTGAGTGGTGGTTGGAAGGCCTGCAAGGTGAGGCCTCAGTATACCCCAAGTGAGATCAACTTTTAAGGAAGCACCAGGATTAGTGAGGGAGTGTCTGTGAATATTTTCCCTCGGAGGTTGGTTGTGCCTTTTTTTACTTTAACTGGTACCTGTTTCCCCTTTCTAGGTCTGTTTTTTCCCCAGGATAATGGGTTCAGATTTGCTGCATTTGCAGTTCTTTCAGTGCAGCACTGTCACATAGTTCTCTAGGAACTATGCAACATAGGGACTCTGGGTATTCTGATCATTTTGGAGAAGAGGTGTATAAAATCCTGCTTTTCCCCGAGAATAACATGAATGGAATTTCATCTTTTTTTTGCTAGTTGTCAAGGATAAAGAGAATCTAGAAAGACTCTACCCTCATTGTTCTTTCCAGACAAGAATTGGTCTCAATGTTTCACTTCACAGTAAAATTCAGTTGTAAGAAACTGTTTGGATTTATTAGATTATATAGTATGATTCCTTAAGTGTAACAATAGAATTCCATTTATTAATTTGGAATTTTTCTTACCATTTTATATTTTAAAGAAGTGTCTCCTTTCTCATTACCCATTGTGAGAGTCTTTGTTTCTAGCTTTGGAGTCTTAGCTAGTGCTTATTCGTCACTCCCCTAGCTTTTTCATATGGCCATTGAGTATGTTCGCATGGTATTTTATTTAATCAAGGAATCAAGAAATTAAAGTTTTGAGCATGAAAAAAATACTACTGTTTATAAATTCTTGATATGAGACTAAAGCTTAGAAGCTCTAGGAACTTAATGATACAACGTTTCTCTTTATGTATTTTTTCGGTAGATGGCTTTTCAGGTGAGTCTTTTGACCTTGGGTTTAGACCAGTTGCTAAGTCAAGTCAGTTTTTCCTCTTTCCAACAGTTAATATATACTGTTAATATGGTCCTTCTTCCTTTATCTTTTACAACTGTAAAAGATGTATTACTTTACATAAAGTAATAAAAATGCTAACTACATCATGACATACCATTGGTTAAGAAAAATCTGGGTTTCAGAGATGGGTAAAAAGTTTCCTGAAACATGTATAGAAGTATATATACATAATATGCTACATTCTTTCATTGAAAAGTTATTACATATGTTATTCAGCCATGTGCCTTTTTCCCTCAACAAAACATTTTGAATATAAAAAAGTTTTTGAAATAAAAATTGGACCATTTCAACCAGTCTAACATGAAAATTTTTAAGTTTCTCATTTGTTCACCTTTGTCAGTCTACCTTTATGGAAGGAAACATTTCTAAGAGATTTTACTGTACAGCCAGGGTTGAAAACCACTGGAATAGATCATTTTTCAAACATGTTGCTGAATTAGAGTCACTGAGAATGCGTCTTAACGGCATTTGATATTTAATGGAACTATATGTAAGCTTGTCTTTTTTTTTCTTAGTCTCTTGTAAATGTGTTATCATACTTCATAATTTAAAAAAGTTAAAAATTTAAGGCATTTGATGGGTACTCAGCTATCATACAGACTTCAGGTATATAGTTGGATTTGACTAGATGACTTTGTAGCGCTCACTTCTTAGAGGCTTTCTCAGCCATTTTTCCAGAGTTAAATATTATAATTATAAATATTATAATATGATCATATTAATATGACTTAATTATAATTAAGTATTATAAATATTATATATATATACCCTGAGTTTGAGACTATGAGAAATTTCTGTGGCAATACTGCATAGTTTTTTGCCTAGTTTTTTAAAAAATTGTCAATTCTTATTTTTGAGTGGCCCTGCATACCTTATGGATGGACCTCTGACTATTTTTTCCCCTTAATTTAATGTAGTTTATTGATTTCTGTCACTTTCCCCTGTATCTGCCTCTGTATTTTCATATTATGTTTTGATTAGTTGATAGGATTAGGAGTTCACTTCTTCCTCTTCACAGTCATTCCTAAAGATTTCTCCTATATATCCATTCTTGTACTTTTTTTTCTTTCATTGTACTTTTTAATCAATAGGTATTTATTTAATGTTTCTTAGGAATGTTCGCCCTTGTGAATGATAAAATAATTTATGATACCAAATATAAAGGAGTTTACTAGGAGTTTAGTTTTCCTCCTGGAGAAGGAAATGGCAACCCACTCCAGTACTCTTGCCTGGAAAATTCCATAGATGGAGGAGCCTGGTGGGCTACAGTCCATAGAGTTGCAAAGAGTCGTACACAACTTCACTTTCACTTTTAGTTTTCTTAGTTTTAATAGATGAGGTACTCATTGGGGTGGATAAGATTTAGATGGTGGGAGAGGGGGATTGCTTCAGATGTATCATCAAAGGTACGATATGGGGTGAAGCATATGAGGCCTAAGAATGGAAATATCTGGGCCAGAAAGGAAAAAAATGAAGACATTATACAAGAGGCTTTACTTACTAGATTTAAGTTCTGTGTGTATTTTTTGTAATGATAAAAAGATTAATTGAGCAAGAGTATAAAACAATGTGCGTAATGCTCCAAAGCGTATATAGTAAAAATTGACAGAACTATGGGAAGAAGTTGACAAACCTATCAGTAAACATCTCTTAGTAAATGGTAAGTCAGGGAGACAAAAACAAGTTTAGAAGCTTTGAACACAATTAACAAGCTTGAATGAAAGGACATAAAAGAAAATATATACCCAGCTGTAAGAGAATATACATTATTTTCAAGCACAAATAAAACATTTATAAAAATGCATTATGCAGTCATAAAGTAGGTCTCTGCAAATTTGAAAGAGTAATCCTTACAGACCATTGAATTTTACATTAATTGGTACACAGATCACCCAGAGGTCTTTAGAGATGATAACCAGAAGGTTGTGATGGTGGATGGGATTCTGCTTTTTCATAAGCCAGCTGGTGTCTGATGTTACTTGTCTGCAGACTGTATCAATCCTTCCTGTATCAAGGATTATAGATGATGTTCTTCAACTGCAGCTTCTTAGTTTGAGTTTCTCAAGAAGTGGACCCTGAAACAAAAGATTTAGGAGCCAGTGATTTACTTTGTTGGTGAAGGAAACATGAGTTGGAACTTGCGGGCCAGCTGATAACCAATAAAGATGTATTATCAGGCTAACTACCTCTGTGGACAGTTGTTACTGAATTACTCTGAAAAAACTTTGAAGACCAATGTCAAACATGTGTCTCATAGCCTTCTACTGGAAAAAGAGAGAAGTCAGTGCCTGACTTCAAAGCACAGGCTGATATGCTTATTAGGGACAAATGCAGCTGGTGATTTGAAGTTGAAGCCAGTGCTCATTTCTTGATTTCTGAAAATCCTAGGGCCTGTAAAAATTATGCTAAATCTACTCTGCCTGCACTCTATAAATGGAACAAAAAGCCTGGATGTTTAGCATGTCTATTTACGACATGCTTTATTGAATATTTTAAGCCCACTGTTGAGACCTAACTGCTTAAGAAAAAAGATTCCTTTCAACATGTTGCTGCTCATTGACAATGCACCTGGTCACCCAAGAGCTCTGATGGAGATGTACAATGAAATTAATGCTGTTTTCATGCCTGCTGACACAACATACATTCTGCAGCCCATGGATTGAGGAGTCATTTGAAGTTTAAAGTCTTATTGTTTATGAAGATAGTGATTCCTCTGGTGAATCTGAGTGAAGTAAATTGAAAACCATTTGGAAAGGATTCTCCATTCTAGATGCCATTAAGACTAAGTTCTGTGTTCTTTATTTAGCTCATTACTGTGTCAAGTGCTTTGTCAACACTCCAAGTGCTTACATCTTCCTGGATTCCTGTTTGTTTTTAAATCTTACAAGAGGCAAACAAAGAAAAGGATTTTAACATGTTATTGAGTTCCTATTAGGTGCCAGGGAGTTAATGATGCAATCTCGTTTTAACCCTCATAACCCAGTGAGTGGTGGCTATCTTCCAAATTGTAGGTGAGGAAACAGGTTCATAAAGGTTAAATGACGTAGGTCAAAGTTATATGTAGCTATGACAAGAATAGTAAAAATGATAACTAGAATAAAATAAGACCCCTTCGAGAGGCTTCCCAGACCCCCTATTTTGTTTTCAGCATCCTGCTTGTTTCCTTGTACTCAACACAAAATATACTTGTAGATGTCACATTTTTAATTCTGTCTGCTTTAAGCCATTTGAACTTTTGTTTAAAGAAAAATCCCAGGATTGGCTTCCAAATCTTGACCAAACTGTTTACTCAGATTACTTTTTAAATAATTCTTTCTTAATATGTGTAAGATACCTGTCGATATTTTGGTCAGTTTTAATGAAAGATAACTAGTGATTACTGTAGCTTTTTATTTCTCTAGGAACATGTCAGTGATAGAAGAAGACTCCTAAAACTACACACATTAGCTTCTTAGTGTGTTTTTAGATCTTTTCCACATTAACTATTGGAATTAAAATTTTTCTTTTTTTTGGTTGCAACATGTGGTTTGTGATCTTAGTTTCCCAACCAGAGATCAAACTCAGCCCCTTGACAGTTAAAGCATGGAGTCCTAACCACTGGACTGCCAGAGAGTTCCCAGTTAAGAATTTTTCAATGGGCTGAGTTACTATTTTGAGTAATGTAAAATCTTAAGTTGTGTTTCGGCACCACCTAGAACTCTTTAGTGATTTGGAAGCACACTCATAAAAGTGCAAAAAACCTTTTAAAGTGATGTATCACAGACTTTGTGACGTAGCTGAATTATTAGTGGTAAAACTAAATTGTCAAATTCAGCAGGGATTTTAATGTTCAATTTCCAGTATGAATCACTTTTGCTTTCTGAGAATATATATATATATTTTTTTTCTGAGAATATATTTTGTAACCAGCTTAATCTGATGGGTTTATGAAAATATAGCTCTGTCAAAAACCATGTTCCCTAGGGATAATACTGAATTTGTTTGATGGTTAGCTGATAATACCTATCCTTAAAATTAGCCAAATCAAATTTCTTTTCTATGCTTTATGGTACATAATTGTTGGTTCCAGTAGTGTATTTATCACTGTGACACAGGAAAAGGATAGTTTTAGAAAAAATTTGGCTCTATCTGTATATTCCTAAATATTAATGGTCATTGCTACTAAGAAATGAATCATAGAAACCTCACAGAAGTCATGAGTCCATCAGATCATCTGAAAACAGCCTAATACCTGGACATTCACATAAATAACTTCCTTTAAAAAAAATAGACTTATGTTTTTGGCTGTGGTGGGTCTTTGTTGCTGCATGCAAGCTTTCTTTAGTTGTGGTGAGTTGGGGCTACTCTTTTCATTGTAGTAGCTTCTTTTGTGGAGCACAGGCTCCGGGCAAACAGGATTCAGTAGTTGTAGCACCTGGACTTAGTAGTTGTGACACACAAGCTTAGTGGGTTCCGAACATGTTGAATTTTCCCAGGCCAGGGATTGAACCTGTGTCCCTTGCATTGCAAGACGATTCTTAACCACTGGACCACCAGGGAAACCTCTCACAAAGGTAACTTTCTATAGAAATACTGTCATTGGTTTCATGAGATCAGAAGTATCTGAGTGAAGACTGCTTCTTATGTAAATTGGTCATTTTCTGTGACTCTTACTTAAAGATCTGCAGTATATGGTAAATTCCTCTTAGATTTAGTACCTTGGAAATTTTTTTCCCAACACACTTGAAACTTTTTATTATCAAATACAGTAACAATTTAACTTGGGAAATTTTAAGTTGTTGCCTCTTTTGTCATTAACCATAGGCAAAATTTGTTATCTGCATTAATTAATTGCCTGTAATTCCGATGCATATCTATGCTTTTATAAGTAATGTCTGATTTGACAGTTTAAGAAAAATCTTAGTGTGATTTCATTGGCTTTTTTTAAGCTATATTGAGTTACTGTGGTGTGCCCTCCCCACTTCTTCCAGCCTCTTGTACTTGAGCAGTGAGGTCATGTGAGTTGTTTTGGCCAATGAAACGTGAGCAGAAATTTTTTGTCTGTCTTAACTGTATAGAGGCAGTGACGAACCTTTTCCTGATTTCTTCTGTTTCTCCCCTTGCTTCTTGGACTGAAATACCAAGGCTGAAGTGAAGCGTGAAGTAACAAATGGTACAGCTTAAAGATGGTGGCCTCGCCCGAACATTTGAGTGAGAAGGAAACCTTTGTTGTGGCAAGGCTCTGAGACTTGGAGAATAATTTGGTTCCCAAGCACACCTGTTCTATCCTTTGGGAATACAGAATTATCAACTGCAGTTCGTGTGAAAACATGGTGACTTTCTCTTTGTACTTTCAGTTTTGAGATGTTAAATAGATTACATCTACGCCTCTCTGCTTTCCAAAGTCTTAGGGGAGGCTGATCTGTCTCAAGATTATATGCCAGATTCTCTAAAGATGAATAAAATCATCCTTTGGCTGTTAGGTTAAGTATGTACACGCTGTCATATAAAGAGCATTTTGCATTCGTGGCATGCCTCAATGTGAATGAATAATTAGAGGGTATAACACTCCCCCCCTTTTGTGCAAACTGAGTCTGTGGTGGAGTTCCTTCTTTTCATTCCTTAATTTCTAAACCACATCTCTTTAGAACTAAGTATTGAGATTTTAAGGGAGACATTCGTCACATTACGCTCTTTAGCCAACTGGAGCTCTTCCATCTTAGCTTTTTAGTTCTTTCTTTGTCCTCAGTCTAGCTACTCTCTAAACATTGTTGCTGATACAAGTCTGGTTTTCTGCTTTCTATTCATTTGGGAACTTCTCCCTCTCCTAACACAGACATCAGGTTTTCCTTTGCTGGTGTTCTCTTTCCCTCTTTTAGCCCAGATGACACACATTTTTTTTTCAGTGTATGGTACAAGAGCCATTTATCTTCATATATCCTACCTTTCCCTGATAATCATAAGATGAGAATGTTCTAAACTGTTTAACACTTTGACACTGGGGGCTTCTTTGCGGTCCAGTGGTTAAGACAGCAGGAGTTTGGGTTTTATCTCTGGTCGGGGAACTAAGATCACACACTAAGCGGCACAGCCAAACAAAACAAAACTTTTTCTCAGCAGTTGGGAAATTAGTTGAGATATTTATTCTCTCCCTCGTGCTGTTCTCATTTAGTGAAGAATGGCTTTTTCTGTTGTTGATTCACTTTATTGTATTATCCTTATTTCAGATTTTTATTTTGTAAAGTGTAAGATTATAGTCATTGTGTGGTAAAGTAAAAAAGCTAAATAGGGGGAAATGGTGGCATTATATTCAAAAGTACAGATCCTACACTGCTACTTCTAATTTAACAATAGATCTTTCTCTTTTGAAAAAGTACTCTGTGTAATAGAAATATTACTATATCTTGGGGGTGTAAACGCCTCTGTGTTCAGATATATACATACAAAATACATTCTGATAGATCCCAGACTAATAATTTCAAACAGCCATGCCTGATAATTAAAAATTGGTCTAGAGAGATTTTTACTGAGGTGAATTTTACAGTTTTACAATTTGCAGAGGTACCTTGCTTTCTTCTCCTCTGGGTTTCCCCATGATAGTTCTGCATCACCCCTGAGATAACTTTGCATTCTTTCCATTTGACATAGTGATTTGGGAAGCTTGCCTTCATGTAAGTTAGAAATAAATTTATTGTTTTAAGTTTATTCTAATGTTGGACCTATGAAGGTGTTTCTTTTCACCACTCCCCAGTTAATTGAAATTCTGCTATTATCATTATGTCTGTCATTTGAATTACTTATCATTGAGAAAGGGACTACAGAGATTGGGACAGAGCTACTTAGTTTATCTTCATTGTGTGTGTGGGCTAGTGTATGTGTGAGAGAGAAAGAAAATACACAAAATAACAAAATTTACCATGTTTATTTTTAAACGTATAGTTCAGTGGTGGTAAATCATTCATATTTTTGTGTAGCCATTACTATCCACCCCTATAATTCTTTGCATTTGTAAAGTGGAAACTATCCATTAAACAGTAACTTCACTTTCTCCCTTCAGCCTCTGGCAACTAACTTTATGACTAATTTAAGTATCTCATATAAGTGGAATTGTACAGTATTTGTCTTTTTGTGACTGGTTTCTTCCACTTAGCATACTGTTCTCAATGTTCATCTCTGTTGTTGCATATTGCAGAATTTCCTTACTTTTTAATAGTCCATTGCAAGTGTATACTGTGTTTTGCTTATCTATTCATTGATGGATTCATTGATGGACACTTGGTTGCGTCCACGTTTTAACTATTGTGAATAATGCTGCTATAAAAATACCCAAATATATCCCTTTAAGACCCTGCTTTCAGTTATTTTCGGTATTTACCCAGAAGGGGGAATTGCTGGGTCAGGTGGTAATTCTAGTTAGAAATTTTCAAGGAGCCACCATACTTGTTTACACAGCAACTGTACCATTTTACATGTCCACTAATAGGACAGGGGTCCAATTTCTCCACATTCTTGCCACACCTGTTTTCTGGTTTCTTAATAGTGGCCATCCTAAGGGGTATGAAGTGGTAGGTCATCTTAGTCTTTTAAATAGATAAAAAGAAGAGCTGAATTTTTTTCCCCTGTTGACTGTTTCTGTAAACATACCCTATACCCTAAGGGGCTCTTGATTGGAAATCAAATCTGGTTATTATTTAAAATGACACTTTTCTATCCTCTGTTACAGATTGCTTTGATGGGTTTATTTCCTGCCCCCTCCTTTTTTTTTCCACCAGCCTGTCACTTTTCCGTATAAAAGACAAGTCTATAGCCTTCATATTCACATATTTTGTGCCTCTTCTGGATAATCTATAGCAGATCAATCTATAAGACTTCTAGAATAGGGTATACCAAGTTCTCAGAATATACCCAGATGCCTTGACTTTGTATTATGAAAGAGTTTTGGTCTTCTTTAGTCATTTCATGTACAGAATTGAAGATCAGATCATGTAATATTATGAGTCTGCCCATAGTCTTGTTAATTGGAAATATTATTTGAATGTAGTATAGGCGTTTACTGCTTCCCAGGAGGTGCTAGTGGTAAAGAACTTGCTTGGCAAGGCAGGAGACATAAGAGACAAGAGTTCGATTCCTGGGTTGGGAAGATACCCTGGAGGAGGAAATGGCAACCCATTCCAGTATTCTTGCAGGGATAATCCCATGGACAGAGGAACCTGGAGGGCTACAGTCCATGGGGTTGCAAAGAACTGGACACAACTGAAGTGGTTTAGTGCATACAGCAGGGTAGTCAGTAACAAATAGAGACAAGCTGGTTCAGTGTAATGGACTAGGCGGTTACTCAATGAAGGAGAAATGACCTGGAACAAAACAAGCTTAGTATTTGGTTCAGATGTCCTTTGAGTTGTGAGGATTACATATTTCAGTTTCTGTAACAGTGGTGATTTTCAGTCAGCTACCCATTGTCTCCCCAACTGTCAAGAGTCCCCTCATGTACCCAACTCTGCCTCCACAAATAGTGATTAGATCATGAAATTGCAGTTCTTTGGTTCATAAATTGTGAATATATCTGCTGCAGAGTTGACAGCCTCCCTTTGTGCAAGAAATGCTGAGATCTCATTGATAAAAATAGTTGCTGCAAAGGTGATTTCATGAAATGCTAATTGTGTTTGAGATATTTATGTGAATATAACTAGTGTTAATCCTCTGCTGTTGGAGGTTTTAAGGGTGTGACTAGTCTAGAATTTTGGATAAATATGGTTTTCTTTTCACATGGTTTGGTGGGGGTGTATTGTAGTTAGGATTATGTTTCTATTGCTGGTGTTAAACGGATGCTAAGTGTTAAAAGGTGTTAAGGATGACACCAGTGTTATGAGAATTTGACTATAGTCATAACTTGCACAAATTGGTACAAAGCACTGGTTGTAAGACTTCTAGCAGCATCATGAAGCTCTTTCCTCTTCTTATTCATGCTACCCTTAGTCTTATTCCTCCTGGAATGGAGACATTTCTGAAGGCAAAGAGCTATGAGTAGTGTTGGGCTTTTAAAAAGTAACTAAATTTATTTGACTGCCCTGAGTCTTAGTTGTGGCATGTGGGTTTTTTTTTTTTGTTTTTTTGTTTTTGCAGCATGTGGGATCTGGTTCCCTGACTAGGGATTGAGCCCAGGTCCCTTGCATTGGGAGCTTGGAGTCTTAACCACTGGACCACCGGGGATTCCCTGCTTTTAAACTCAGTAATTAAAAAACAGGTAACTCAAAAACTGGCAGAACATCAAATGGATATTTTCCAAAGAGCATGCACAAATAGCCAGTTAGCATAAGAAAAGATACTCAGCATCATTAGTCATTAAGGAAATGCAAATCAAAATCTGAGATACCTCTTGATGCCCACTAGGATGACTTAAAAAAAAAAAAAGGAAACTAACCAGTGTTGGTGAGATATGGAGATATTAGAATCATCCTCACTTGCTGACTCTATTTATAGTTTCAGTCTTTAAGTATATATTCAAGAGACTTGTGTGCATTCTTACATGAATGTTTATAGGAGCATTATTCATAATAGCTAAAAAGTGGGAAGTCAGTGTACAAAAGTACATTAACTGAACGGGTAAATAAAGTGTGGCATAGATATATATAGTTGTTTAGTTGCTCAGTCATGTCCATCTCTCTGCGAACTCATGGACTGTAGCCCACCAGGCTCCTCTGTCCTTTGGATTTTCCAGGCAAGAATACTGGAGTGGGTTGCTATTTTCTTCTCCAGGGAAATCTTCCCAGCCCAGGGATTGAACCTGCATCTCCTGCATTGCAGGTGGGTTCTTTACTGCTGAGTTAACTGGGGAATCCCAATTTTTAGATATTTTAGTATTGTTTTTCCATATATAATGTTGTAAAGCTCTGTGATTTAAAAGAATTATCATCCTTTGTTGGTGTAGCTAGGTTACTTTTTGTTTATTTAATTTTATTTAAAAATTTATATATATTTGGCTGTTCTGGGTCTTTGTTGCTACACAGGCTTTTCTCTAGTTGCGGGGAGAAGGGGCTACTCTAGTTTGTGGCAGTTGCGCTTCTCATTTTGGTGACTTCCCTTGTTGCAGAGCATGGACTCTAGGGTGCTTGGGCTTCAGTAGTTGCAGTAAGAGAGCTTGGCAGTTGTGGCTTCCCGGCTCTAGAGCACAGGCTCCATAGTTGGGGCACACGGGGTCTAACCAGTGTCTCCTACGTTGGCAGGTGGATTCCTTACCTAGTAACCTTAGCTTTTACTTTTCCCTTAGCCCTAGGTTACTTTTTAAATTGCTTTGTTGGAGAACTAGTGTGGCAGTGAGCTTGAAATGATACCCCCTTTACTCCTAAACACTGCCACAGTCATTTTTCCATGACTGTGGTTAAAAAAAATTGGATGTTTCAAATGAATGCTCTCAGGCTCCCACAAATGAATTAATGGTTTTATTACCATATATGCTCTGATATTTTTTTTAAAGCTTCAGAATCGCCTTAAAAAATTCAGCTATATTGAGGTAAGATTTTATGATATACTACTTTACACATAAAGTTGTTTTATTAATGTGTTCAGTTGTGTAACCACCATAGAACAATTCTATTTCCCCAAAATTTCCTTTGTACTCCTTTGCTCATCAGCCCCTCACTTCACCTCCATGTCTTGATAGCCACTTCCTGTCTATTTTTATAGTTTTACAGTTTTTTCTCTAACTCGATTTAAGTGGAATCATAGTCCATTTAGGTCTGGCTTTTTTCATTTAGCATGGTGTTTTTTAAATTCATCCATGCTGTTAACTTGTATCAGTAGTTGTTTATTCTTGAGTAATATTCCATTGTATGGATGGACATTTGGGTTGTTTTCAGCTTTTGAATATGATGAATAAAGTTGCTCTGGACATGTGTAGAGTTTTGTGGTGTAAGAAACTACTGCACTATTTTCTAGAGATCTTACCATCTTAATATTTGTATTAACTTACTGTATTAACTCCCTGATATACTTCTGGAAGTATAATTTTTGGAAACATTTCGTGGGATTACACATATTTAGCATATCATTAAGCAGTGTTTCATAAAGTCACCGTCTTCATCATATAATTATTATGTATTTATTATGCATAGAATGTATGCTAATAAGGATGTTTGTAAAATGCAGATCCTTGGGTCTCATTACCAAAAGTTCTTACTCTGTAAAGTTGGAGAGTCACATGGTAGTAATGACATTTAGTCATTTTCAAAACCATAGTTTTAATTAATATATTTGTTTAATTCTTTGCAACATTTCTTTGTATTTATTTCTTTGCCCGTGTCAGATCTTAGTTCCCTGATGAAGGGTCAAACCCGGGCCCCCTGCATTGGGAGCACAGAGTCTTAGCCACTGGACCACCAGTGGACTACCGGGGAAGTCCCTTCATTAATATATTTATTCAGTTAGTGTTTCTTGAGGGGATTTTGGTTCTTACTTTGCATTCATATGCATTTTATTACATTTTTTCCCCCGTACTCAAGATCTCCCAATGTTTATCTGGGCCCCTTTGTTTGCTCGCCATCTAGTGGTAACAAATAAAAACCACCCAGATGAATGAAAAATTCATAGGTGGTGTACAGTCCCCTTCTAAAGGAGGAAGGATTGGAAAATCCAAAGATAAGTTTGTGACTAACGAAAATGCTCACTATATGTTTGCTATATAAATGAATGCCCTTTCCTCCCATTACTTTTTTTTGGGGGGGGGTGGGAATTCAGTATTATTTAGTTGGGAAATAATTTGAGAGAAAATGCATTTTCTATCACTTTATTTGAAAAATGCATTTTAGAGCCTGTAAATTTAAAACTTTTGTCCTAAACGGCCAGCTGAATTACTTTTACTAGGAAATGGGTAGGTGTACATGCCTATTTGTCTTACTTACACGAGATGCCTCCAAGCCATACTAGATTATACTTGGTACTATATGAAGTCATTTTGGTTCCATACAATTTATATTCTAGATCCTCTTGTTCTGGGCTCTTAATTTACTTTGTCTTTCAGATGTTTTTTAGTTTTTTTGCTCATGCTAGTTTGATGATTGTAAAAGCAATATTTTGCTAAAAATTTTGTCTTTTACGTTAGCTGGACAAAAAAAAAGATTTACTGTGATAGGGATGTTTTAACAAAACTTAGTTTCTAAGGTCTGAGTTTACTTTTCACTTATAGAAATGGTGGAGTCAATGAAGAAAGTAGCAGGGATGGATGTGGAGTTGACAGTTGAAGAAAGAAACCTCCTATCTGTTGCATATAAAAATGTGATTGGAGCTAGAAGAGCTTCCTGGAGAATAATCAGCAGCATTGAACAGAAAGAAGAAAACAAGGGAGGAGAAGACAAACTAAAAATGATTCGGGAATATCGGCAAATGGTGAGATTGTTACATCCTAGTGTTAAAGTCGCTCAGTTGTGTCTGACTCCTTTGTGACCCCATGGACTGTAGCCCACCAGACTCCTCTGTCCATGGGCTTCTCCAGGCTAGAATACTGGAGTGGGTTGCCATTCGCTTCTCCAGATGATCTTCCCAACCCAGGGATTGAACCTGGGTCTCCTCTATTGCAGGCAGATTCTTTACTGTCTGAGTTACTGGGTGGCCTGCGTATCCTAGACATATCTTGTCATATCCTGTTGTTTAGTCGCTAAGTCGTGTCTGACTCTTTGCGACCCCATGGACTGTAGCCCACCAGGCTCCTCTGTCCATGGGATCTTCCAGGCAAGAATACTGGAGTGGATTGCCATTTCTTTCTCCAGGGGATCTTCCCAACCCAGGAATAGAACCCAGGTCTCTTGCATTGCAGACAGATTCTTTACCGACTGAGCTGTGAGGGAAGCCCAAAGAATGATGTCTGAGGTGTTAGACTGTTTAGACCATAGCCTAGTACACACATTGTTGTATACCTGTGTAGTGTATATTTTATATTTTACTGGATTTGCATCTTTTACGCATCTGGGTTGAGAATTAAGAGGCTATACAGTATTTTAGGAGAGAAGGGAAGACTTTTTTTTTTTTGCCTTGAAAGCTGCCGAGAGCACCACACAAGTAGACAACTAATTTAATCATTGTTTCTATTGTGGTGACTACAAAATACTTCACTGAGTAACTTGAAATTACCGTTCTGGACAGCTTAACCAATATTCATGTGCCTGTTATGTACATCAGTTGATAGGTAATATGGGTACAAAAATGAGACAGTTAATATTCTTATGGAAGATAGGTCTAGTCATTGTTTTTATAATAGAATAGAAAATATCAGAGGGTGTCAGATATTGGTAAATTTATTGTCTCAGATATTATATGTGGGTATATGCTGATGTGTAACATTTTTCTTGCTGTGGCTTTTGGTCAAGAAAGTTTAATCTAGTGTACTGGTTTTCAAACCAGAAGTGACTTTGCTCCTCAGAGGACATTTGGTAGAGACATTTTTGGTTGTCACAACTTTAGTGGGTAGAGATGAGGTTACTGCTAAGCATCCTATTAGGCATAGAGTAGCCCCCCCCCCCCCGTTGAGTGTTGAGAAAATGATTCTAAACACACTTTTAAAAGTACAGTGGGAGGAATTTAAAAAAGTGTCACAAAGTTAGCATGGAGTGAGTTTGGTGGATAGAGGAAAAGGGGAAACCGCATTTGCTGACTTACATGAGATATTTCTAAATTATAAAATGTGTGTGCAAGTTACTATATTTAATCTTTAAATGACCCTGTAAATGGTAGATATTATTCTAGTTTCTAGATAAAAATGGATGTTCTGAGTGATAACATACCTGGGATCACATAGAAAGTGGTGAGCTGGTACCAGTGTGACCATTACCTTCAAACACTTTGGAACAAAGAATATGGATTGACTGTATTCAGGTTGGTGTTTCAGAGGTGTGAGGAAATGAGGAGGTTGAGAGTGTTGAAGGGAGAAGTCTGTGTGCTAGATTGTGGGATTTGGTGTAAGAAGGAAAGGAAGCAGGAAGCAAAGAGAGAAACTGATAAATTGGGAGAAGATGAAAGAGTCAAGAGACTGGAGGTCTTGATGTGTCTTTAAGTATAAATAACAGGAGTAAAGGAACTAAAAAAACAAGTTGTAATCCAGTAGTAAAATATTGGAACTTAAAAATTCCAGACTAGAATAGCACAGTTAAGAGTGCACAAATACAGGTCATGGAGTTGATATCAAGAACTACATTTAAAGGAACATAATAATGCCTTGGTGTGTGATACCAGGAATTGGAGAGGTAAGCTACAGATACTAGTGAATGTGGGTGAAGGGCCTGCAGAGATCTATTGATGACAGAAATTGATAATTTAAAATATAGTGGAGGAGCTTCCAAGGGAGGAAGAGTTTGGAGTATTAAAACAGTCATCCTGAGTCAGTGAGGACTTGAGTCTGAATTCAGAAATCATTCTCCTCTTAGAGCAATCTATCTCTACTTGAAAAGCCGTAAAGAAGGTAGCTCATTCAGGAGAGAGCTGGTTTTACTTAGAATCAGTAAGATTATAGAAGATTAGTGGGAGAATTATTTACAATGGAAAGAAGGTTGCAGAGGGCACAAAATGAATTTGGAAAGGTTAAACAGTGTCATTGTGAAAGAGTGAAAGTATTATTCACTCAGTTGTGTCCTTTTGTGAACCCATGGACTGTGGCCCTTAAGGCTCCTCTGTCCACAGAATTCTCCAGGCAGGAATACTGGAGTGGATTTCATTTCCCTTCTCCAGGGCATTTTCCCAACCCAGGGATCAAACCTGGGACTCTGGCATTGCAGGCAGATTCTTCACCGTTGGAGCCACCAGGAAAGACATTGTAGTAACAGAATTGAGAGCAGAATGCATATGTGTGTTAAGAGGTGGTACGTGTTTTTGGCATGATAAACGAATTGAAACGAGTGGCAGTGTTTACTTCAGTCTGTGGACTTTTGATGTCGTAGCTGGTTATGGATCTATCAGCAAGGTGGTTTACAGTTGAGCATAATAGTGGCTAAGGAATGTGAGTCCCGGAGGCAGAATGCCTGGCTTTTGAGTTTTTATTCCATCCCTTAGAAACTGTGAGCCTAGCCATGCAGCCTACTTGGGTTCAGGTTTTCACTCTGCTTCTAAGTTCTTTAAGTTAGTTATCTTTGGTCAAATATGGTGATCTTTGTTTTCCTATGTAAGTGGAGACAAAAGCTAGTTTTTAAAAGAAAGCTAGTTAATATGCTGCATTCAGTAAGTAGTAATCACAGTCTTACAATATGGTTCTCTTCTCCAAAACCAGAGATAGAATGTGATAATTTGTGTAATTTCTTAAATAATTTTTGACTTTTTTATTTTTCAGGTTGAGACTGAGCTAAAGTTAATCTGTTGTGACATTCTGGATGTACTGGACAAACACCTCATTCCAGCAGCTAACACTGGCGAGTCCAAGGTTTTCTATTATAAAATGTAGGTTCTATACTAGAAGGGAAGATAATCAGATTAAATGTTGGCTCTCTTAGAATCATTGATTTTTCATATAGATTTTTCAACATTTTATTTAATGTTGGAAGGATAGTTAAAAGAGGAGTGATTCTCAAGACTTAGTTTTTGAATACTCATTTGCAAAGTCACTGCTAAGAACAATCAGTATTAACTGCATTTAAGATGGTCAGACAATTGCTGTAAAAAATGTACTAGATTTTGTGTTAACCTGTTTATATATTCATTTGTTTTGTGTGGGGGATACCCACTAGCTATAAGCAATGCATTACACAGTTCAGTCTTAACATTTTATAGTTTTTTTTGTTTTTTATTTCATTAACAAACTGTTGTGCTGTTCTTTGGAACCACTTTCTGTTTAATTCTGGTCTATCGAGTGATAAAATTTGTTGATTTTTTTTTTTTTTTAACGTTTTCAGTTAATTTCTCTAGGATTTTGCTTATATTTGGAAATGTGAAATCTGAGTCATTCCTGAAAGTTTTTGAATTATTGAAATATATACATCTATACCACATTTTATGTGGTAGAGAAAAATTTTTAACAACTTATTTTTAAAAGCATTATTCTAATTCTATTTTGTTGTTGTTGTTGTTTTGTTTTGCACTAGGAAAGGGGACTACCACAGGTATCTGGCTGAATTTGCCACAGGGAATGACAGGAAGGAGGCTGCCGAGAACAGCCTAGTGGCTTATAAAGCTGCTAGTGATATTGCAATGACAGAACTTCCACCAACACATCCCATTCGCTTAGGTCTTGCTCTCAATTTTTCTGTATTCTACTATGAAATTCTTAATTCGCCTGACCGTGCCTGCAGGTAAGACTCTAAAGAGAAAAAACCTCTTGACTATGAAAGTGAAAAAGGTTACCAAAAAAATAGCTACTTGTTTTTCTTTCTTGTTCCCTGGGGCTGCCTTCCTTGACTTGGCCCTGTAATGAAGAATTTTGGCTCTTAACACAACTGTTTTGAATGATACAAAGACAGACCTAATTCAGTTCACTAGGATAGTAGTTAGGATAATTATGCGATGAGGAAAATTTTGATTGGTAGATTGAAAAGAATCTTGTTACAGAGTAGGAGTAAGGAATGAGGGATTTTCATAATAGAATTATCTTTGTTTTTGTATATTAGCTTTTAGTCTTTGTCTCGTGTTCAATATAGTTACGCTCTTAGTATGCATACTATGTTGTATTTTCTGTTGTAAAGTTTGCCATCTTATTGATGTATTTAAAAGTGTTACCCCATTTATACTTCAGATTATTCCCAATTTTGATACATAAATTTAAGGAATATATGTACATGGTTTTTTATTTCTTAAGTATACATGGCATGAAGTTTATCATTCTGTGTTTAAATGTGCAGTTTAGTGACATTAAGTGGGTGTGCATGTGTGCTCAATCATGTCTGACTCTGTGACCCCATGGACAGTAGCTCCTCTGTCGATGGAATTTTCCAGGCAAGAATACTGGAATGGGTTGTCATATCTTATTCCAGGGCATCTTCGAAACCCAGGGATTGAACCCAGGTCTCCTCCTGCACTGCAGGCAGATTCTTTACCACTAAGCCATCAGGGAAGCCCGCCAGTTTCCTTTGTCCATGGGATTCTCCAGGCAAGAGTCCTGGAGTGGGTAAACATTAAGTACACCCACAATATTGTCTGTTGCATCTATTTCTAAAACTTTTTTATCACCTGAAACAAACTTACCCTAAACAATAACACTATATACACCTCTGTCTGATTTTCTGATAATCTCTGTCTATGAATTTGCCTATTTTAGATAAATCATACAATAGGAGTACGTGTTACAAAGTAACCTCAGTGTTCTTGGGTATGTAGGAATCAGATATTCCCTGAAAGAAGAGATTTTCCAGCTGTCAGGTGGATTCTTTTAATCTATATTAATTCATCTAAAAACTTTCTAAATGGCTAGTTGAGTGAGTCCAAGCAGGTAATTAATGTATTTTAACTGAAGAAGCTATGGCTGTTCAGGGATAGTATTGGTTGACTCTGATTGCCATTCTCTAGTCTAGCCGTCGCACACACAGTTTCAACCTAAGTCCTTTCCGTGCTTCTGCTTTAATGTGAAGTATGCCATTTGTGCTTTTTCTACCCATTAAGATTGTTCAAATATGACTTCCTAATCTGCTTACCCTCTTGGGTCCCTGAAGTACTTTCTCTAGGTTGGCACTTTATCTTTATGTTATAGTAGCTATTTATGTCACTCCCTCTATTTTAGGTGTTTTTAAAAAGTTCATTGTGGACTCATATTATGTCTCTTTGCTCTTTTTCCTACCTGTTCCCGGCATCACTTGATGTACATAGTACACAGTACTCAAAAAGTAAAGGTGAATTTTGTTTCTTAACTGTAGTAAATGGCTTATATGATCACATTTCTGTGGGGGTTTTTTCCTTTCTTGCTCTGTTAACATTAAATTTTATTGGATTAAATGGTGAGATACTGTCCCAGAATTTTTTCTTTTTGAATTAAAACTTTATTAAATAAAGTTAAAGTGACTAGAATTTGGAAATACCTTTCACCTGCATATATTTTGATGGTGACTTGGATGGGATTGGGTCTGCTTGTCAGAGGCATAGTAATAAGTGGAACTCCCAACAAAAGTTTCACTAGTTCCACAGTTGCTGGATTACAAAACTTAAAGAGAAGTTTCATTAGTGACACCTGTTTTCAGTGCCTAAAGCATTGCAGTGCCAAGCATTCAGCATCTAATAGTGTCTAGTAGTGATAACTAAAGAAAAGACTGAAATTTAACTATGTCATTTCTAGAATCTGTTTGTGGACTTGTTTAGTTTATTTTGGACTTGTTTATTTTTATAATACATAATGTGAATTCTTGTAGGTTGGCAAAAGCAGCTTTTGATGATGCAATTGCAGAACTGGACACGCTGAGTGAAGAAAGCTATAAGGACTCTACACTTATCATGCAGTTGTTACGTGATAATCTGACACTATGGACTTCAGACATGCAGGGTGATGGTAAGAAGACTGAAGTTAAAATGTGTCTCTTTCAGTTGGATCTATTTACTCTTAGAAAATTGGGATTTCTTTACATTATGCTATAACTTAGACTCAGCCTACCCTCCAAACTATCAAATTTTAATTACGACCTTTACAGGAAATGGTATCAAAGTACAGCTTTGCATTTTGGTCTGTAAGATAATAATGTAAAAGACCTGTTTGGAAAAGGAGATCTTTTGTTAAGAATCAAAGATTTAAAGATTTACCTGTCATAAAATGGACTAAACTTAGTTTTCTGTTCTGTCAGTTTTGAAAGATGGAGAGGAAGCATTTCATATTACCATTCCTCAGATTCAATTTTAGGGGTCTGAGGTTAATTATATTTTACTGTTGTTGTCACTGTTTTGGCTGAGTGGCAATCCTCAGGTTAAAACTTAGATGGTTATAAGTAGATATTTATGGTATCTTTTCTGTGTGGAAATCTTTTATCTAAAAAAAGACTAATTTCCCTCTGTATTCTGTACAACACCCTGCTCATATAGATCCTTATTTAAGAGATCTGATATAGTCTCTTTGTTTTTTAATGTTGCAGTTGTAAATAATAGAGTATTTTATAAAATTTAATCTTGTGGTTGGGAGTAGGGTAGGTGCTTAATAATTATTCCAGATGAAAAGGATCAAGTTTGTCACGTATTTTATTCTACTCGTTTCTAAAGAATTGTTTTTACCTGTGATGGATCATTGAAAGTGGGGGGGGACTGATTGAGGAGATGGACACAAACTAGTGTGACATGATAATTATAAGAGTGTTTGTAACTGTCTCTCTGGTGATACAGGGAGTGGAAACATTTGTCATTTTTAGCTACAGATCCTTTAAAAGTGTATTACCCAAACTAAAGCATGTTTTGTATTCCTTGAGGCTAGAGGTAGTTTCTCTTGGTCAGACCAACATATATTGTATTTGGAAACATAACTTTTTAAAGATGTCTCTGAAAATGGATGTCAGGGAATGTAGATTGGCAGTGAAAGGAGAGAGTCAGATTTTAGAATTATCTTATCTTATGGTAAGTGAGAGTTAGGGGACTCTGCTGCTAAAATGCAGTAGCTCTGTGAACTGTTTAGAACTCGACTAGCTTTGGCTTGAGATTTGTGGTGCATGTGACTACTTGCGCACTTCACCAACAAAGCCAGGTGGAGTCACAGATTACTTTTCATCAGCACAGCACTGCAGGCAACCACTATCAGTCTGTGGGACTCAAAACCAACTAAACCATCTCTAAACTAATGACTGGGGTTCCTTCCAGCTTTAAATTCTATTGTATTCTAACAATAACTACTAAGAAGAATGGCCAGATAGCTGTGGACTCTTCATAGTCACCCCCAGCTCAGAGAAGACTAATATCTCTCTGCCTGTTTGAGGGGATAAAAGGAAAAAGCATGTGGAGAGTTTGGTAAGCGGTATTGACCTAAAGTAAGCTATACCTCTTTGATCTCTCGGGATATTTTTTGAGGGTGAAAAATACCACCAACAAAAAAGGTGATTTTCAAAAGCGAATTTTTTTTTTTTTTTTGGACACATTATTTGGTACAGATGTCAAGTTGCTAGATTCCAAAAATAAAGTCTGATTTTCTGTTATCACTCATAATCAAGAATTGATGAAGGTAGATTGTGTTTCCATTTATACGGAATCAAAGATACTCTTTTTCTTGGTTATCAACCATGTTTTATTAAATGTATTATTTAAAAATAAAATATCTTTAAACTTACTATGTTTTTATAGTTGGGAATGTTCTTTGTACAGAATGTTTAATTACATTTTAGGGTAGATTTCTCTTTAATCTCAAACACTTAAACTAGTGAAATTCAGTTGCATCAATTCCTTAGAATTTCATAGATCAACCAGTTAATTAAATTTCATTGAGACAGATTAATTTTCCTTTAAGACAAGTGTTACAAAATATTTGGAATTATGAAACATAGTTTATCTTGAAAAGTTAAAGTGGTCTGTTGAAATCTTAGCAAAATAAGCTGTCTGAAATTACAAATTGTTGATACTAGAAAATTATTTGCCAGTTTTGCTAAAAGGTGTAAGGTGTTACATGTTAAGTTGGTTTTGTGATTTAGAATCAATGCTGAATGTAGAAGAATTTGGGTTATGAAGTTAGGATGTTACTTGCATTTAGTTTAAGGATTATTTAGATTGTTTTCTCCTTTACTTTAAATGTGAAAAGTGGTGTAAAAAACCATTTGAATTGAGGGTTTCTAAACAAAGAAATCTATGAAATTTATGTTGTTCACAAACCTTTATTTATACATGCTTGTATTCTTTTTGCCTGCAGAATGTTAATGTCTGTCTGGGTGTGTTCAAACATAATTCTTTAAAGGGAGCACCACTTTTTCTCATCAAGCAATTTCAGTCCTTTTTCTTTTAACCTATGATCAGGGGACTGTTTAATACACATGTTCATAGAGAGGAGATATGTTCTCTCTGCTTGTTCCCTTCTCTGTCCCAATCCAGAAACTGGGCAAGGAAATACATAGCTGAGGAAACGTTTTCCCACTTCTGTACAGATTATTCTGAACAGATTATTTCTTAGAGTGAAGTTCATACAAAGTAAGATTCCAAAATCTGATTCCCTTAAATCATTGATGTTTTCCTTTGTCCTGCTCTTGGTTTATTTTTCTTGTAATGTTGCTTTCATATGATTGTTCTCCCTCCCTTTCTCCTTACAATATAGATTCCTAAAGGAAAATCCAACTCTTCCTTTCCTAAAAACTCTACTTTGTAAGTCATTATCATGGCACAGTGAATTCTGCTTTTAGTTTTGGTTCTTCACTAATCATGCCTGCATATCATCATCTTGTTGCTTAAAAAACTGCCTGTTATACATCCCAGGATGCAAAACCTTTTAAGACATTTATGATCTGCTACCCTTGTCTACTTCTGGTTGGATGTGACTTCTTTGACAATGTTTTGACGCCAGAGTTACTTGGAACTTTTGGCAAATCTAGTGGTTGCTTATAAGTAAATTAAGAGTGTGCTCTATTGATGTATGTTAACTGTATTTTGGCAGTGTATTGCTGTTGAAAATGAGTGTGAATGTTGTTATCATTTCTTAAGTTTGAATACATTATTGTTCATTGGGAGAACAATTGGGTGGTCCATCATTTCTTGCCTCAGTAAATGGTTGTTTTTGTCTTTTCTTTGCATGTCTTTCTAAATGTGAGTCAAAAAAATCTTTATGTACCTTAAATACTTTTTTAAAACAATAAATGGCAAACATTTTTATCACAAAAGAAATGTTGAAATGACTAAAACTATCTTTACCTTTCCTGCCATGGTAGCATTTACAGTATCAAGGTCTTTAAGATAAGACCAATTAAAAGTGTTCCTCAGAGTTTTGCTTTATGTCTGTAGGGAGCTGGTCTTAGTGTCATTTGTCCATTCTGAATAAGTAACAAGCAATATGAATGGATGAATTATCTGAAGTATCATGATTGTTGGATTAGTTCATTGATTTTTCATTGATTTTGATCAAACTAGTAACTATTTAGGACTTAATGGTTTATTACAGCACAAAATGTAACTTTTATCTGTTTATTTTTTGGCAAAAGCCTGCATGCTTCCTTATTATGGCTGTCTTATGCTTATTAATAGGTAGATGACTGGTGAATAGGCTGGCTTTCGATTGCATGTCATAGTGCAGTTGAAATTCCTCAGACTAATTAATAATCATGTTCAAAGGGAAGAGAAAAGTGGCATGAGAGAACTGGTCCAAATGCCCTTCTTTAATAACCTCAGTGGTCTGGTTTACTTTTGAGCATGCTGGTCCACTCTGGAGTGAGAGATTTGGTTTATGGTTTGGTGCGATTGTCCAAGATACAAAGTGTGTAAAATACTCATTTACAAAAGCAGAATCCTCCAACTCCTTTGAATCATTTTACTGCTCAGTTCTCATATTGAAATGTTTCTAATGAACCTTCAGATCAATTAGATTTTGCAAAAATTTATAAAATACTCTTGGTTCTTGAAGAGGTGAGGTTATTGAGAAAGAGTATTTTGACTCAAGATATACATGAAAGCTTGAAAATCATTTTAATAATGTGGTTTCCTTGGCTGTCTACTTAAGAGCTTTTTTAGCATAAAAACATTGACTTTTACTATGCATCAATTTTTTTTTTTCATCCTGTTGATCATTCAGGACCTTGATCCAGCAGCACCTCTTGGCTTAGGCATCTAAGGTGTCAAGGATGGCAGAAGTCCTTTGCCTGTCTGTGTTTATACCAGTTGTATCAAATATAAGGAGTCTTATGCTTGGAATGATACCTTTGTCTGTCCCCACAGCAGCCTAGTTTAGTAGGTTATAAACTAATTGTCATTCTTCTTCTCAGGTGAAGAGCAGAATAAAGAAGCGCTGCAGGATGTGGAAGATGAAAATCAGTGAGACATAAAAGCCAACAAGAGAAACCATCTCTGACCACCCTAGACCTTCCCATCCCACCCCTCTTGGAAATTCCCCCATTGTCACTGAGAACCACCAAATCTGACTTTTACATTTGGTCTCAGAATTTAGGTTCCTGCCCTGTTGGTTTTTTTTTTTTAAAAACAGTTTTCAAAAGTTCTTAAAGGCAAGAGTGAATTTCTGTGGATTTTACTGGTCCCAGCTTTTAGGTTCTTTAAGAACACTAACAGGACTGCATAGAGGCTTTTTCAGCATTACTGTATTGTCTCCTGCCAGATGTGGCAAGATCACCATTAGAAACAGAAATTACATTCGAAAGCCATTAGAATTTTATGTGATGAAAGCATCTAAGAGAAAGGTTAATCACACTATATTGGTGTATGTGGTATCATTTCCTCTTTTTCTAATTGTTTAAATTGAATTTTATATCAATGTTTAAACTTAATTGGATGTTAGCTTGAGGTGGTAAAAGGTTTTTTGGAGAGTTTGTTGTAATGGTTTTGCTGTAAAAAAGTGTTTCAAACTCTGCTGAAATGTTGCTGAAAAGCATGGTGCTGGTAACAGTTCAACAATCCGTGGCTGCTCATTCTTGCCTACTTTTACTCTCCCTCTGAAGCAGGTTAGCGTTGAAGGTGGTATGGAAAAGCCTGCATGCGTGTTCAATTCTTTGTTTCTTCTCCTCCCCTCTCCCCCTGGGTCCCGCCCCTCCCCTCCTTCGCTCGCTCAACCTCTTTTGTTCAGTATGTGTAACTTGAAGCTAATTTGTACTACTGGATATCTGACTGGAGCCACAGATACAGAATCTGTATTGTTCTTACTGAAACACAGCATGGATTAACATTAAACTTAAATAAAACAAACCTAAATTAAAAATGCCAAACATTATTGTGCCTCTATCCTTTTTCCTTCTATAATAAAATCTCTAGTCTAAATACATTGATTATAGTTTTTGCCTGAATGTGAAGAAGATATCGTTTTGTTTTTTTTCTTCCATAAATCACTTGTTTCCCAAAAATGATGTATGTTTCTGGGGAGGGAAATTACCTGTATGTAACCTGGTTCTGAAGAACAGGGAGTATAAATAGTGCAAGTATCCCGTCCTCTAAATCTGGTAACAGTGTGATGTTTATTTTAATCATTATAGTGCCAGTGTTTATTTATAATACAAAATTACTTAAGGATCATCTAACATGCGATTTTTGGAGTTGTACAACTGAAGGCTGGGGTTACTCTCCACCTGCCCCAATGAGTGGCAGGAATAGAGAAGAATTAAATAGATTCTCAGTAGTATGCGTACACATGGTGAAATAGTAACAATGGTCCTCTTTATTAGAAACACTCGATGTAAGTAATATCTTTGAGAGAATTTATGCAACAGTGTGTACAGATACTTAGTTAATACAGATCGTTTTATGTCAGGCATTGAGGTCGATCTCATTTGAGTGACTGTCTCACATTGATGTACTCCTGATTTGGCGGGGATGGGGGTGGAGTTGACTACTCTTGAACATTGAGCTTATTTCCAGCTATGCATTTGTAAATGCTGCTGCAGTAAATGTCTTTGTTAATGGTCTGCTTAAATAGTTGCCTGTGTATCTGTGATACATTTCTAGATTCCCTGTGTTAGAAAACAACTTTGCAATTGGTAAATACTATTGGGTTGGTCAAAACATTGATTCTGTTAGTGACTACATTGATCAATAAAGTTCTTGGTGAAAATATGTCTTTTATTTTTACTGAATGAGCCTTTTGGCCAACCCAGTATCTTCCCTCGAAGAGTTATTCCACATTATAGCCACATCAGCAACGTATGAGTGTACCAGCTTCACTGTGCTCAACTCATTACTAAATGAGATATACCAAAAGTGTATCTTGGACTTAAGTTCTTTGTTGTTAAGACTGGGAAATTAATAGATGAGTAATGTACTAGTAGTTCCTATTAAAATAAGTATGTAGAATGAACAATCATATTTTTGTGAATTGTTTTTCTATCAGATAGTTGGAGGTGATCACATACAAATTATACTCCAAGAGCTAATCAGATGATCTGTTCTTTTTCCAGCAATATTTTTGCCAACTGTGTGCTGCATTTCAGTCCAACACTAGAGGAATTCGTAAAACCCTTCCTGCAAATTTTTAAAGAAGCTGCTAATCAGGGTTTTGCAGGCTGCTCCCACACTCGTGTGTGGATGCCTGGACTTGGAAGAGTTCACATGAACCAGTAGGTAATCTTTTTACAAAATAATCTGGTTTGTGGAGGTGATTCTCTGTTCAGTTGAGTTGTCAACGTGAATTTGCTTAGTGTAAGAGTTCCTTGGTTGCCTATGTAGACTTCGTTATATGTAATCAGCAAATTCAGGATGCTGTGAGCGTTTTCAGTGACGTGACAGTCTAGGTATGGAGAAAAAAGAGCTTGCCATCCATAGAAAACAATGAAGAGACATCAGAAAGAGAGTTTTGTTGGTTATAGGTCTTCAGAAAGATCTGTCAAAGACTGGAAGGCAGTCAAGCATGGAGACTGCAGAAGTGTGACAGTGTCATTCCACTTCCTGTGTCTGGTCTGGGAAGGTGCAGTGGGTTTTTTTTTTCTTCAGTTCTTGGTTTAGTCATCTTTGAGGATCAGTTGATTTAAATAGGAACTTGGCCATAACAAACTTGAATGCATTTTAATTTTGATTTTTTGGTTTAAAAATGTTTTAAATCCAGAGGTTTTCTGATCTCTTAGTAATAACAATAAATGGGTTTATACCCCTGCTTGGGTATTGAGATGGGTGGCCAGAAAAGAAAATCTAGTTTNATAACAAACTTGAATGCATTTTAATTTTGATTTTTTGGTTTAAAAATGTTTTAAATCCAGAGGTTTTCTGATCTCTTAGTAATAACAATAAATGGGTTTATACCCCTGCTTGGGTATTGAGATGGGTGGCCAGAAAAGAAAATCTAGTTTTGTTGCATTCTAGGAAGACTAGAATGAATTTTAAGTTAGATTGTTGTAAGGACGTCTTGGTGGAATAGTATAAACACTGCCACTCTTGCTCCAGATGAATGCTGTTTGTGAGTTATAAAAAACAAAAATCCCCAATTAGCTCTGTGGTATTGATTCTAAGACAGAGGGGTGAGCATGCTGAAATTTTTGCAATAAAGATGAATCTTTGAAATTTTTAACATGTTAACTGGGTTCCCTGGTAAAGTTCTGGGAAGCTTCACTAGAGGAATTGCTTTTTGAATTTAAAGTTTTCTTTTTCCCCATTGGAGTGGTTCTTTGTTTTTGTTTTGAGGTATAGTTGATTTATAATATGAAGTTCAGATGTGCAACATAGTCACAGGTTTTAAAGGCTATACTCCCATCTATAGTTTTACAGTGTTGACTATATATATATGTGTGTGTGTGTGTGTGTGTATATATATATAGGAGAAGGAAATGGCAACCCACTCCAGTATTCTTGCCTGGAGAATCCCGTGGACAGAGGAGCCTGGTGGNCCATCTATAGTTTTACAGTGTTGACTATATATATATGTGTGTGTGTGTGTGTGTGTATATATATATAGGAGAAGGAAATGGCAACCCACTCCAGTATTCTTGCCTGGAGAATCCCGTGGACAGAGGAGCCTGGTGGGCTCCTGTCCATAGGGTCGCACAGTCGGACACGACTGAAGCGACAGTGTAGCACATAGATATATAGATTGTACCTCTAAATTCCCTACCCCCATCTTGCCCCTTCCATCTGTCTCCCCTGCCACTAGTGAAAAGGAATTGTGAGCTTTTAGAGGAAGTGGTGATACTGGATCCAACCCAGATGAGCAAAATTAAACCCTGTCGTCTTGTAGCTCTCATTTCTTTGAGATCCTAGACTTGTGATTGAAAACTGACAGCTAACAGCTAGGACTGAGTATCAGCTGTGTTCAAGGCACTGCCATTGGTGGGTACTACTGCCTAATGTAGGTAGCGCATAGGTGCTCAGTCATTAGGTGAGTTTTCCACCTGCATTTTGCCAATAGGAAAACGGATAGGGAGAAGTTGAGAAACTTCTCCAAAGCAACAAAGTTAGTAGTAGTCAAACAGAATTCAGAGTTGGGTTTGTATGACTGAAGAGCCCATGCTCACAACCCTTAAGCATTTTTTTTTTAGGCTATTAATGTTTTATTGAAATACACTTTAATTTCTGAGATCAGTATATGGTTTGCAACTGATACATGCGTTTTTGAAAAGCTACAGTAGAAATTAAGCTGTAGTGTTAATGACTAGATTAATTTCTTTCTAGTAGCTTAAATTAAGAATTCTAAATTAGAATTTCAAAAATTAGGGTTTTTTTTTGTTTTTTATGTAAGTGGAGCCATTCTTCCAAATAAGTTAGCTTGGACAAGTAGAGCCATAATCCAAATAGATAATAAGTAGTGATTGTGGGTTGTCAAGTTGCTGCAGTGCTGTGGCTGAGTTTTCCAGATTACCTAAGTTTTCCGTGTGTGTGTGTGTGTGTGTGTGTGTGTGTTTTGGTAAGAGAAAGCTCGTGAGTTTTAGGCATTTGTTTCTCTCACAGTTGACGTTAAGGATGTGTGCTTGTATAACCCATACTTTATGAGTCATGTCCAGGAGCGTTCTTTGTCTAAAGCTATTGGTGACCACTTTTTTCAGTTGTGCTGAAAGTCTCAGCACTTGGGCTTCTGTCCTGTATGGTTTGTGAGTCTTCCACTGAGACACTCCTCTGTTTAGAATTCTGGTGCTGTAGAGTTGGGGTAGGCCTTGTTTTAGCACCTAAGGCTTCTTTTCTGTTAATAGTGGTTCGTTTGTAGCCTTGACAGACCACAGTAGTTGCTGAATTCCCTCAGAATTTGCTTTTAGCAGAATTCTAGGAATCTTTAAAAACATTTTTTTTTTTCACTTAACATCATTCATTGATCATTAAGGAAATGTAAGCCGAAACAAGAGATGCCAATTTCACCTTCGGTAAGATAATAGTTAGCAAAGATCAGATTTGTAGAATACTTCATTGTGAGGATACATCTTAGAATTTTGGTTCTTACAAAGGGAACACACCATTTAATGACAACAGGACCAACATGAAGGGCTGCTTCATGCCCGTTCCTTAATTTATCCCCTTATCCCTACAAATGGAACCAGTATCTGGATCATTGCTATTGATCAATTTTTCCTGGTTTTGAAACTTAAATGGTAGACATATATAAATGAAATGGCTTTTTTCCCTCCCTCAACATTAGGTTTGTGAGGTGAGTACATATCATTGCCTGTAATAGTGTATTTTCATGGCCATGTATGATAGTATTCTGTTACATTAGTATACCATTACCTATTCAACGGATGGGTATTTTCAGTTTTGAGGTGGTACAGATAATGTTTGTATGGACTTTTGTGCATGTCTTTTGATATGTATGTATGAATTAATGTTGCATAAATATCTTAAAATGGAATTGCTGGCTCATAGAGAATATACGTGTTCAGCCTCATCCGTTCAGTCAGTCATGTCCTACTCCGCGACCTCATGGATTGCAGCATACCAGGCTTCCCTGTTCATCACCAACTCCCAGAGCTTCCTCAAACTCAGTGTTCTTCGAGTCAGTAATGCCATCCAACCTGTAGTCCCCCTTCTGCTTTGAATCTTTCGCAGCATCAGGGTCTGGTCTTTTCCAGTGAGTCAGTTCTTTACATCAGTCCTCCAATGAATATTCAGGATTGATTTCCTTTAGGATTGACTGNTGCTTTGAATCTTTCGCAGCATCAGGGTCTGGTCTTTTCCAGTGAGTCAGTTCTTTACATCAGTCCTCCAATGAATATTCAGGATTGATTTCCTTTAGGATTGACTGGTTTGATCTCGTTGCAGTCCAAGGGATTCTCAGGAGTCTTTTTCTAACACCACATCCAAAACATCGGTTCTTTGGTGCTCAGCTTTCTTTATAGTCCAGCTCACATCCGTATGTGGCTACTGGAAGAACCATAGCTTCAGCTTCGTAGATAGTACAAAACAGTTTCCCAAAGTGTGTGTACTGTTTTGACAGTCCACTACTGCTTTACAGCAGTGTATGAGACTAAGTTGCTCTAAATCTTCCCTGGCATTTGGTATAGTCACTGTTTTTAGTTGTAGCCGTCTGGTGGATGTGTAGTGATATCTTATTCTGGGTTTAATTTCTATTTTCCTAATGACTAATGAGAGTACTTTTTAATGTGATTATGGACATTTAAATATCTGCCTATTTTTCTGTAGGTTGTCGTCATTGATTTGTAGGGCATCTTTATATTTTTTGGGGGGGATATCTATATAGTGTCTTTATAGTTACTATCGTTATCTCCCTTTCTGTGCCCTACTATAGTATCTTAATGCTGAACATTCAGAAAACTAATCATGGCATCTGGTCCCTTCACTTAATGGGAAATAGATGGGTGAACAGTGGAAACAGTGTCAGACTTTATTTTTGGGGGCTCCAAAATCACTGCAGATGGTGACTTTAGCCATGAAATTAAAAGACACTTGTTCCTTGGAAGAAAAGTTATGACCAACCTAGATAGCATATTCAAAAGCAGTGACATTACTTTGCCAACAAAGTTCTAGTCAAGACTATGGTTTTTCCAGTGGTCAAGTGTGGATGTGAGAGTTGGACTATAAAGAAAGCTGAGCGCCGAAGAATTGATGCTTTTGAACTGTGGTGTTGAAGAGGACTCTTGAGAGTCCCTTGGACTGCAAGGAGATCCAACCAGTCCATTTTACAGGAGATCAGCCCTGGAATTTCTTTGGAAGGAATGGTGCTAAAGCTGAAACTCCAGTACTTTGGCTACCTCATGCGAAGAGTTGACTCATTGGAAAAGACTGATGCTGGGAGGGATTGGGGACAGGAGGAGAAAGGGACGACAGAGGATGAGATGGCTGGATAGCATCACTGACTCGATGGATGTGAGTTTGGGTGAACTCCGGGAGTTGGTGATGGACAGGGAGGCCTGGTGTGCTGCGATTTCATGGGGTCGCAAAGAGTCAGACACGACTGAGCTACTGAACTGATGTCTTGAGCAGTTCTTAATTTTAATGTAGTCCAATATATCTATTTTTCTGTAATGTAAAATGCTTTATGTGTCCTATTTAAGAAATACTTATCTACCTCAAGATTGTCGAACTTGTTTTTCTAGAAGCAGTCTTTGACCTGTCATATCTAGATCTAGCATCTAGAATCTATCTTGTGCATGGTAATAAGGTGTTAAACATTTTTTATATGGATATTTAACTGGTGCTCAACATTTATTGTTCCATTGGTCTTTTCCTAGTGCCTGTGTAACACTGTAGGTATAAAATAATTCAATATCAGGTAATGTCAGTCCTTCATTTTTTGTTGTTTAAGATTTTGTATTGGTTATTCTTGGCTCTTTGCATTTCCATATACTCCTTAGAATCAACTTGATAATTTCAGCAGTAGAACAGCAACAACGACCTGTTGGTATGTTGATGAGGATTTTATTGAATCTGTAAATAAATTTGGGAGAATTCACACAATCTTCACACAATTACATTCTTTAATCCGTGAACACAGTCTATTCCGTTTATTTAGATCTTTAATTTTTTTCCTGTGTTTCGTGGGTCGTATTTTGTTTTAACTGTGCCGCACAGCTTGCAGGGTCTTGATTCCTCCGTTGGAAATAGAACCCAGGCCCTAGCAGTGAAAGTACAAGTTCTAACCACTGGACCACCGAGGAGTTTCCATGTTTTGCGGTTTTCTGTGTAGAGGTCTGATATCTTTCATTGGACTTATTTCTAGGTATTGATTTCTTTTCATGATATTTCAAGTCATATTTAATCTTTTTGATTTTCCAAATGTTGCTACCTATATATTGACCTTGTATTTTATTACCTTGCTAAACTAATTAATTCTAACAGATTTATGTAGATCCTGAGACTGGACAAAAAGTATTAAATGAATGCACCCTTTGCTGTGTGTGTATACTTATTTACAAATATATGCAAAATATGTTCACTTTGGCATTATAATAGCAAATTAGAAATAACCTAAACACCCATCAATGTGGCTTGAATTGTGTGGCCTTACTGTGTATACTATGTTGCTGTTTAAAAAAAAAAAGTAAAGTTAAAACATTTATGCTAATACAGGAACTTGTTTGCATACAATGTTAATGAGAATAGAATAGAAAATAATATCCCAGATAAAAATAGGAAAATATTCTTTATGTGTATTGGACTGTCTTTAGGAAACTTTTGAAAGAGAGCTTTTTCCCATAAAAAAGCAGCTCTATTTGACTTAAGTATATACAGTTTGAGATGTTTGGGGATATTATGCACATATAAAACCATCATAATCAAGACAATCAACATAGCCTTCAATCTCCAAAGGTTGAAGGTTTCCTTTTAGCCATCCATTGAACTGTAGAGCTGGCTTACTCTTTAATTTTTCTGTTCTAATAGGTGTTTTTGATTTCTATTTTCCTAATGACTAATGTTGAGCATCTTTTTATATGCTTATTTGCCATCTGTGTATTTTCTTCAATGAGGTGTCTGTTTTAAAAACAATGTTGAATCTTCTGATCCGTGAAGAAGACTCTAAGCCTTTTAAAATTTCAGCCGTGTTTTGTACTGTTCAGTGTACAAGTCTTTCACACCTGTGTCATATTTGTTACTAAGTATGAATTTTTTGTTTTTGTATGCCTTTTAAAATCCAATTTTTGACTGCTCATTGCTAGTATGTAGAAATAAGATTGATATTTGTGAATTGATTTTGTATGCTGCAGCTGCTAAACTCATTTAGTTAGTGGTATTTTGTTGTTTTCCTATATCTCATCAGATTTTCTTCATAGACAATTATATCATCTTAATAGAAAGTTTTTTTCCCCTGCTTTTATTCATCTTCCTGATTGAACTGTCTGGAACCTCCAGCACAATGTTAAATAGAAATGGTAAGAGCAGGCATTTATATTGTTGCTGGTCTTACGGAGAAAAGCATTCTTACACCATTAAATATGACTAGCTGCAAGCTTTTCTTAGATGCTCTTTATCAGTTTGAGGAGTTAAGTTATTTTCCTTATTTGCCGAGAGGTTTTGTTAGAAGTGTTTTTATTTGTGAGGTACCTTTTCTTCTATTTAAATGATCATGTGGGTTTTATTTTAGTGTATTAATATAATGAATTATAATGTAATGAATATAATGAATAATAATTGCTTTTAAAATATTAAACCAATCCTACTTTCCTGGGATAAACCCTTGTTGTTCTTTAAAAATACTTAGGGATTTGAATTGGCTAAAATTTTAAGTTTTTTTTTTTGCATTTATGTTCATGAGCCTGAAAGTTTTGGAATGATGAAATGTTAATAGTGCCAAAAATTTCTCTTCCGTCGTGCTAAGGACAAGAGAACAGTTGGCATTCTTAATAGATGTTCAAGAAGGAATGGAAGAATACTTGACATGGTAATGTGAAGGTAAAAGTAAAAGACATTTCTCTCAAAAAAAGTATCTTACAAGTGTCTGAAGCAAAAATTTTTAAGTGCACTGTGGGATTAATAATATGTGTAGGTATATCATAATATGGTAACTATAGCATAAGAGGAAGTCAGGGGTTGGTAATTTATACATTTGATTGTAAATGTCTTGTATTTTACCGGAAGTGATGTTATATTTTGAGAAGAACCTTGAGAAATTGAGAATATATATGGTAATACTTGGACTTCCCTAGTAGCTCAGCTGGTAAAGAATCTTCCTGCAATGCAGGATACCCCCAGTTTGATTCCTGGGTCAGAAAGAACCCCTGGAGAAGAGAGAGGCTATCCACTCCAGTATTATTCTTAGGCTTTCCTGGTGCCTCAGATGGTGAAGAATCCACCTGCAATGTGGGACACCTGGTTTGATCCCTGAGTTGAGAAGATAACGTTGGAGGAGGGCATGGCAACCTACTCCAGTATTCTTGCCTGGAGAATCCCCATGGACCAGAGGAGGCTGGCGGGCTACAGTCCATGGGGTCTCAAATAGTCGGACATGACTGAGCGACTGAGCGTAGCACAGCATAGAATGGTAATACTTGGGGCAAGCATCATATAAAAACAACGCAAAGAGGTATAGCTAAAAGTCTGGAGATGACTAAAATGAAATTTAAAAATTATTCGATTCAAAGGAGAGGACAAGAGCAGTTGCACTTGTAAATCTTTTCTCAAGGAGAGGTTGGAAGCTCAATAACTAATTTTGATTTTTTTATTGTTTGCTTTTTAAATGGCTAGGAAATTCTCAGGGAACTTAAATCCTGCAATACGCACAGCATTAGCCAAAAACAAAAACAGCATCAAATCAAAATTCACTGAGTGTTCTTAATAGAGTAAGAAGGAAAATAACAGAAGGATCAGTGAACCCGATGTTCTACCCCTTAATTGTCTGAGCATTGTCTTCTGTTCCTCAGTTTTCCTGTCTGTAAGATGAGGATTAAGACGTAATTATGGGGATTAGATGAGTATAACGTGCAAAGCAGTCTGCATTTCTTACCGAGATCTCTATGTGTTATTGCTGCTGATACTGTAATTCTGGTACTAGAGTCCTTATGGAACCCCTTCTGTCTGTTTTTTTTTTTGGCCATGCCACACAGTTTGTGGGTGGTTACTTCCTGACCAGGGATTGAACCTGTGCCCCCCTGCAGTGGAAGTGCACAGTCTTAACTGCTGGATCTCCAAAGAAGTCCCAAGGACTCCTTCACACTCAAATAGCACAGGAACTAACTGCCTGCCTCCAAATAGTTCTCTTGCCCCTTCTTGTGTACTCAGGACTTATGGGGGCAGATGTGTGGGACTGCTGCCTTTATCATGGTGAAATACTTAGGGAGCGAGCGGAGTCCACGGTAACCTCTGCTGGTGCTAGAGAGTTGGGGGACTGTTCCAGAGTGTCCTTAGGTAGGTTTCAGTGCCCATGGAAGGTGGTCCCACGTCTGGGGCACCACGTCGACCTCCGTCCTGCCCCTCACCTGTCCCTGCCCTTCGGAACCCAGGAGCCTTGCACAGCCCCTCAGCCTTTCATCAGTCTTGCCAGTCAGTGCCCCACCTTATATCCAGACTTGTTCTGTGGCGTTTTCCTGGCCGGGAGACGGCCTGGTAATAGTCCCATAGAGAGCCTAGCGTGGTGGTCTACTCATGCCCCAGTGGGTCTTAGTGATCTGGGTGTTGACTAGCAAGCCTGGCTGCACAACCTGTGAGTCTGCTTCCCTTTGTCCACTGCTGCTGGCCCTGGATGTGTGGGCACGTCCCTCCTGGTGTGATTTATTTCTAGATTCCTCCTCAGCCCCTTAGAGCACTCTTCCTGGCCACTGCATAACATGGAAATCCACATTTTCTGCCCATCCTGGGCTGCCACTTCCCCTGGGCCTCTGAATGTGCAGTGGAGCTGGCCTTCCTGACGCCTGCCTGCCTTGGCCCTTTGCGGGTCTATTTGTGCAACCCTTCCCCTCCTTAACTCCCCTTAGCCCTCCTGCTTTCTCTCTTCTCCTTTCACTCTTTTTCTTAATTGAAATCCAGTTGATTTACAGTATTGTGTTTCAGATGTATAGCATTGTAGCTTGGCGTTTTTGCAGATTATATTCCATTATAGGTTATCATACAATAATGCATTTCATTCCCTGTGCTATGCAGTATATATAAGATACTGCTTATCTATTTTATATATAGCAGTTTGTATCTGTTAATCCCATACTCCTGATTTGTCCCTCTCCCTTCTCTCCCTGCCTTGGTAACCACAGGTTTTCTCTGTTTTTGTTTCGCATATACATTTATTTGTATTATCTTTTAGATTCCACATATACAGATGTCTATGTATTACTCTTATATCTGGCAACCTTGCTGAATTCATTTATTGTAATAACTTTTTTAGGTGGAGACTTTAGGGTTCTTTTTATAAAGAGTATCATGTCATCTGCAAATAGTGACAGTTTTGCCTCTTCCAACTTGGATACCTTGTACTTTTTTTCCTTGTCTGATGGTTGAGGGTACGACTTGTAATACTATGTTAAATAGAAGTGGTGAGAGTGGGCATCCTTGTCTAGTTCCTGAATTTAGAGGAAATGCCTTAAGTTTTTCAGTGGTTTATTGTGTCATTTAAGACTTGTGTTGCCTTATTGATTTTTTTTTTTTTTTTGCCTGCATGGTCTGTCCACTGATGCTGGTAGTGTGTTCAAGTCTCCTATTATTATTGCCACTTTCTCTCTTTATGTCTGTTAGCATTTGCTTTATATATTTAAGTGTTCCTGTATTGGGTGCATATATGTTAAATGAGTATAATATCCTCCTCTGTATTCATCCCTTTTTCATTACATAATGTTGTCTTTTGTTATATACTTTGTTTTAAATGATTTGGTCTGATACCAGTATTGCTACCTCAGCTTTTTCGTTGCTTCTATTTGTATGAAATAACTTTTTCCATCTTCCCACTGTCCGTCTATGTCTTTATCCCTGAAGTGAGTCTGTTGTGGACAGTGTATTGCAAGATCTCACATTTTATTCATTCGGTCACCACACATTTTTGGATTGCAGCATTTAATCCATTGACTTTTTTTTTTTTTTTGGTGAGTGGTGCAGCTTGTGGGATCTTAGTTCTCCAACCAAGGATTGAACCTGGGCCACGGCAATCAAAGCACTGAGTTCTAGCCACTGGACCACCAGGGAATTCCTGGTACACTGACATTTAGAGTAATTGTTGATAGGTATGTACTCACTGCCATTTTGCTACTTGTCTTCCAGTTGTCTGTGTAGCTCTTGTTTCTTTCTTCTTCTTTTCTCCCATGGTTGTTTCGTGACTTTATTTTGTAGCATGCTTATGTTCCTTCATTTTTGACTTTATGTATCTACTGTAGGTTTTTGATTTGTGGTTACCATGGGGTTAATGTACGTTAACCTGTAATTATATTTGTTTTAAACTGATAATCATTTAAGTTCAAACACATTCTAAAAGAGCTACATTTTTTTACTCCATTTTGTGTTTCTGATATTATTTTACCTCTTCATGCTTATCCTTTCACTGTTTATTGTAGTTGCTTTTACAGTTTTTTAAATTAAGTACTGGATGATTTATGTGATATTTCATCCTTACTCTCTGCTTGCTCTTCCTATTGAGATTTTCCCTTTCCTATAGATTCTTCTTTTCCATTTAGAGAAAACAACAACAAATTTCTTTAGGGTAGGTTTAGTATTACTGAATTCTTTTCGTTTTTGCTTGTTGGAGAAATTCTTTGCTTCTATTCTAAATGAAAATCTTGCTGGGTAGAGTACCCTACGTTGCAGGATTTTCTTTTGACTTTGACTATATTATGCCACTTCCTTTTGGTGAAGTTTCTGCCTGAGAAATGATCTGATGGCTTTGTGGGATTCCTTTGTGTATGACTTTTTTTTCTTGCTCTCTATGCCTTGTGTGGGCTGGTTTGGAGTCATCTTGTTTGGGATTCTCTGTGCTTCCTGTATCTGGGTATCTGTTTCCTTTAGGTTTAGGAAGTTTTCAGCCATAAGTTCTTCAGATACAGTTTTGATCCCTTTCTCTTTTTCTGGAATCCCTATAATGTGAATATTGGCACAGTTTATAGTATCCCATAGATCTTGTATTTTTTTTTTTTTTCTTTCCCTCCCCCCACAACCCCTTTCTTTCTTCTGTTCTGGTTGGGTAATTATTCTGTGTTCCAGACCACTTATGCATTCTTCTGTGTCATAAATTGCATAAGTATCAGTGTCTGGTATTCATTGCTTCTAGAGTGTTTTTTATGTCAGTGATTGCATTATCAATTTTTGATTGGGTATTTATTATAATTTCTAGTCTCTTGTTAAACTGATCTGTGCTTGGATCTACTCTCTTAATTCAGCTAGCGTTTTTATTACTGACTTTTTGTATTCATTGTCTATAGACTGATTATTTCTGTTCCATTATTTCTTCAAGGATTTTCTCTTCATATATATGGAATTTAGAAAGATAATGATGACCCTATATGCTAGACAGTGAGAGAGACACAGATGTAAAGAACAGACTTGTGGACTCTGTGGGAGAAGGCGAGGGTGGGATGATTTGAGAGAATAGCATTGAAACATGTATATTATCATAGGTGAAACAGATCGCCAGTCCAGGTTCAATGCATGAGACAGGGTGCTCAGGGCCCCGTGCACAGGGACAGGATGGGGAGGGAAGAGGGAGGGGGGTTCAGGATGGGGAACACACATGCACCCATGGTTGATTCAAATGAATGTATGGCAAAAACCACCACAATATTGTAAAGTAATTAGCCTCCAATTAAAATTAAAAAAAAAGATTTTCTCTTGCTCTTTAGATTGAGAGTAGTTCCTCTGCCTTTTCGTTTTACTTAACTTTCTCTGTCTCTTATGAATTTAGGTGGAACAGTTACTTGTTGGTCTTGAAGGGGTGTTTTTATGTGGGAGCATCCCTGTGTGGACAGTGTGTGCTGTCTTTGGTGTGAGGGTTGAACTTGATGTGAATGCCAACTCGTCTTTCCTCAGAATGTGCTGACAACTGTCCCCTTGATAGCGGGTATGGCTGGTGTTGGAGGAGCCAGAGACTGTGCAGGGTGTGAGGAGAGACTTCCTGCCTGCTCTCAGGCTGCTGGAGCGAAAGCCCTGAGGGTCGGGCTGGAGCTGGCTCTACTCCCTTCAAGTGTGTGATTTTCCTTCTCCCCATCCTGCAACCTCTCCCCAAAGGACGGGAGTGCTGAAGCAAGCAGGGTCGGTGTGCTTACAGTCGGTGGCTGCGTGTGTAGGCATCTGCAGTCCTGCTCAAAACCTGATCAGCAGTGTCTACCCTGGCTGTGGTCTCAGCTCGGGTGTAAGGCTGTGGCACGGAGTGGGTGGGGCCGGCTTGGCAGTCCCGGTGTTGTGGCTGCAAGGACTGAAGTGGCTGCGACGTCAGAAGTCTGGGCTGCTTCCCCAGCGCTGTTTGAGTGAGTGCCTAGAGTGGTCCCCTGGCCACCTCCGTGTCCCTCCATCAGATCTCTTCCCAGGATCTGGCTGCCCTAGATTCAGTGCCAGGCTGTGGTGCGGCGTGAGTAGGGCCAGGGTGTTTGCTCAGCTCGAGTCAGGGGCTGTGGCGAGGTGGCAGTTGTTAGGGCAGACCTCTTTCTGCCCTGTCTGGTGGGGCGCCAGCTGCCCACTTGTCGCCAGTGGAGCCTAGGCTTCTCCAGCCTGCTATCTGTCCCAGTCATTCTCCGTGCAACCGCGGGCTCTTGCATCCTCTGCAAAAGACCCGAGGACTGGGACGCCCAGTCAGTGATTCAACCTCCCCACTCCCCAAGGTGAGTATCCACCTGTGCCACCTCACTTTTCCTCATAGTCCCCTTCCAAGGGCACAGGTCCTGACACAATGCTTTTCTTCCCAGCCTTCCCGATTATGTGGGACTCTTCTTGCAGCCTTGGTTGTATGGGAGTCCTGCTAGTTTCCTGTAAGTTTCTGGTGAGGTTTATTCCACATGTAGATGTATTTTTGATGTGGGGGGAGGTGAGCTCCATATCCTCTTATTCTACCACCTTGACCCTCCTCCCATTCTTCCTTTCTGCTTTGCCTCTCTCATTCTCTCCCTTTCTCTACTCAGAGAACACTGGTACCTGGTGTCCTTTGTCATCTGTACCCCAGAAGTCTGTGGAGTTAAACAGGAGTCTTATGCATACTCACCTGGGGTTGGACCCAACATCATCACAATCACCTGCTCCAGACACATGGATTTGGGTCCTTTTGAACAATGTCCGTGTGGCAGCTTTCATCCATTCATTCAACAGATACATTAGAGGTCTGCTCTGGGCTCAGTCCTGTTCTGGGGTTACTGGGGTGAATGAGACAGATGGGGGCCTCTACTCTCATGAAGGTTAGTGAGGGGAGAAAGGCCCGAGCAAATACACAAGGCAACTTTGGTGGTAAGTGCCGTGAAGAAAAGAAAGCAGGGTGATGCAGGGGAAAGTGACTGAGGTTGTCAAGGCAGGCCTCACAAAGGGTGATGACTTAGGTGATCAGACTGCATCAAGGCACCAGGCAGGTTTCTTTGTTGAAAATAATGGGATCTGACGCTGGTTACTGTTAGCAGAAAAGGAATGTACTGGGAAGGTATCAGAGAATGGAGAGGCCTGGAAAATTAGGCCGGTACAGAGGTGGTTGCTAAGACAGGCAATAACCAAAATCCATGCTTCACATGGCTCTTGTTAGGATCCAGCCACCACTGCTCTGGATACTCATCTTGAACCCTGGATCTGATGCCATGCCACCACCAAAGGTACCTCCAAACTGGACCTGATCTTCGCAGACCACAGGTTGTTTACAGGTGAGCCAGCTTTAGCTCTCATCTCACGAGAATGCAAGTCCTTGATCCAGTCCCGTCTCACGTGCTCCCGTCTACCTCTCTTCCCTTGCCCCACCCTGCCCCACTTCCACTGGTCTTACAGTTCCTGTCAAACCCAGCCTGCCCCCACCTCTAGGGGCACTGGCTGGTCCCTCCACTTGGAACACTTGACCTCCTCCAAGTCTAAGCTCAAAACTCAACCTTCTCTGGAAGCCCAACCTCCCCTGCCCGCACGATTCCTTTATGCCCCCGCCTTTTTTCCCCATCTTTTAACATACATTTACTGTTCATTGACCATCTTGCTGCGAATCTGCCCCGGGTGCCTAGACTGGTGGTGGCCTTAGAGTTCACATCCGACAGCGGTTGGCCTAATGCTTTAGGGTTAGCAGAAGTCGTCTTGGGAGACATGAGTTGACTCCTGGTTCTGTCACTTATCAGCTGTGATTGCACACAAAAATTTCCCCCGTTTGTAATGTGGGCATGTACCTCCAGCGGGTTCTTGGTGCAGAGTAAATGAGACAACGTGCAGAATAAGTCCCTGTTGCCAGAATCGTTCTTTCCTGCCCACCTATTCAGATCCATTAAGATGAGTCTCCCAAGCTCATATGATCGCAATGAATGTTTCCATTTACTTTGGATTATATGTCATTATAAATATTAACAAATAAGACTTAAAAAGGACACCTTCGGGTAAGTTGGACGAAAGTACAAAAATTGTGTGTGGGGGCTGCAGTTTCAGGACCGTTTCTGCAGTCGCCACATGATAGCAAAACGGTGGTAAGCAGTGCACGAGTCTGCGTCGAAGACAGCCAGAGTCCATGCATCGGGAGGTTCTGTCGGTTGAAGGAACGAAGGGAGGACATGCACGGGCCGGGAGATGCAGTTCCTCGCTCTCGCCACTAGAGGTCAGGAGGCGACCGCCTCAGAGTTGGAAGACGGGCCCGTCGGGGATTGGCTAGTAGTGGTGGGCGGGGCGGAGACTAGGTAGGAGGGTGGGGGTGGAGATGGATGNTCAACCTTCTCTGGAAGCCCAACCTCCCCTGCCCGCACGATTCCTTTATGCCCCCGCCTTTTTTCCCCATCTTTTAACATACATTTACTGTTCATTGACCATCTTGCTGCGAATCTGCCCCGGGTGCCTAGACTGGTGGTGGCCTTAGAGTTCACATCCGACAGCGGTTGGCCTAATGCTTTAGGGTTAGCAGAAGTCGTCTTGGGAGACATGAGTTGACTCCTGGTTCTGTCACTTATCAGCTGTGATTGCACACAAAAATTTCCCCCGTTTGTAATGTGGGCATGTACCTCCAGCGGGTTCTTGGTGCAGAGTAAATGAGACAACGTGCAGAATAAGTCCCTGTTGCCAGAATCGTTCTTTCCTGCCCACCTATTCAGATCCATTAAGATGAGTCTCCCAAGCTCATATGATCGCAATGAATGTTTCCATTTACTTTGGATTATATGTCATTATAAATATTAACAAATAAGACTTAAAAAGGACACCTTCGGGTAAGTTGGACGAAAGTACAAAAATTGTGTGTGGGGGCTGCAGTTTCAGGACCGTTTCTGCAGTCGCCACATGATAGCAAAACGGTGGTAAGCAGTGCACGAGTCTGCGTCGAAGACAGCCAGAGTCCATGCATCGGGAGGTTCTGTCGGTTGAAGGAACGAAGGGAGGACATGCACGGGCCGGGAGATGCAGTTCCTCGCTCTCGCCACTAGAGGTCAGGAGGCGACCGCCTCAGAGTTGGAAGACGGGCCCGTCGGGGATTGGCTAGTAGTGGTGGGCGGGGCGGAGACTAGGTAGGAGGGTGGGGGTGGAGATGGATGCCCCATCCAGTGACCCCCTAGTTATTGACAGCTGACTTCGGAATGACCTTTTTTGGCGTCAAATTACCTGTTTTTGTGGGGTTGATATAGCAGAGGAAAGCCAGTTTGGGATCAAAGGCAGAGCTGATACCGCAGCTTCTCAAAGCACTTTTTGTCTAACAGAGATACAAGCTGTAGGGGTCCAGAACAGATCCAGGGTCCTAGGGAAGGTTCTGTCTCCCTGGAAGGCCTCCTGCCCAGAAGCCCAATCCTTGGCCTGAGCTAGCTGTCCTGAAGCCTCACCTCCAGCCTGACTGTCCCTGTGGTCATCAGGGACCATTTTTCACGACCAAGTCTGCACTTGCACAGCCTAGAGCATTGGAAGGCCTTGGACTAGGTGCCTGGTGTCCCGGGTTCTTGTCCCAAATGTGTCCTGAATAGGCCTCTTCTACTTGCAGGTCCTTGGTTTCCCCAAGTGTCTAACAAGGAAGTTGTACTGGGTGAGGCTCTAGTATTCTTCTAACTTGGCCATTCAACATTTCCATGTGTTTATAGGGCATCTATCTGTGAAGCTCCTCTCTGAATGAGAGTGCCCCCCACCCCCACCCAAAGGTAATGCTAAGACAGCCAGAGTTAACCCAGACACAAGGCTCCTCAAAATCAGACTCTGCCTCTCTGAATCTGCTTCCCCATCTGTCAAATGGAGATGGCAGTTAAACCCATCTCCCAGGCCTGTGACGATTCATCAAGACGGTGCCTGTAAAAACCGTCACCACGCACAAAGCCTTCTCAGAAAGGCAAAAGCAAGACTCCGTGACCGGCCAAGGTTGCCAGGTACTGTGTGGGGGCTGGAGTCCTGTTTTCCCTGGAAAATGAAAACAGGCTGATGGGCACTTGGTGGGATTCGTATCATCACCTGCCCCCGGGCCTCAGATGGTGATGTGCTTTGTGTCTGCAGCAGAGGGTCCAGCCCAGCGCCCTGTGAGCCCTGTACTAGGGTTGCTGTGGGTGTGGTGTCAGAGCTCTGGGCCGGGGGTGGGTAGGGAACCCGAAAGGCCTCAGGCAGATCACTTTCCCTCTCTGGGCTCTGTTTTCCGTCAGTGCAGGGATGGGCCGAACACAGAAATTCCTGGTTTCTGCATTTGTTCATCCAGGGTTCCTGAAGGCCCCTTAGCAGGAAGAGGTGGGGGCTTCAGGCCTGGGCCCGAGTCTTGATGCCCTCAATCCCTTCCTGGAGACCCTGACCCAGGCTGCAGAGTGGCTCTCAGCTCCTTGTGGACAAAGCCAGCTGTTCCCAGAAACAAGGCCCTGGATGCTGCTGAGTACTGAAAGGGATCTCAGTAGACAATGGATGCAGAGGCAGCTGCGGGGGGCTCCCTGCTTTCCAACCCTGAACCCGAAGGAAGAGCCTGGGATGGGGAGGGTGGAGGAAGGCAGGGAGCAGAGGGTGAGGACAAGGAGGCCTTTTGGTTTTTTTCATGCGAAGAAGTGATTCTGTCTTCCTGACCACAGCTGACCTGATGCATAAGCTGGGAACAACGAGAAGCAGGATCCATCCTCCAGGTTACTCAGGAGCAGAAAGATCAAAGGTGGGAGAGCTGGGTCTGAGAACTGAACTTGACTCTGCATCAACATCAGTTTAAGCCACTCCTCCCACGGCTACAAGCCCAGCTGGCCTGGCAGCTAGGGGTGGGATGGGGGAGGGCTGGGTGCCCCTGCCCCACTCCTAACAAACCCTGCCTCTCCCCTTATCCTCCCGAGAGAGACCCTGGGTCCAGACAGTTTCTCCCTGGCCCAAATCATCTTTCCTCTCCAGGCCTTGGACACTGTTTCCAGTACCCTTCCTCCTTTGTCTGCCTAGAATCTCCACTCAGTCTTCAAGGTCTTGCTGAAATATCACTTCCTGCAGGAAGCCCTCCCAGCGGAGTCTACAGAATGTGTAGGTGGGTCAGGCTGGCCTTGGCATTCCCTATACCCCTGTTGTAAGAGTTTGTTTTTAGATCCATAACTAGATGGGGACCTCCCTGAGGGCAGGCTCTGGGTCTCATTCTTCCCCAGGGGCCTGCATAATCACTGAGTGAAGCACTTGCCCTTTGCCCATGTTCATGGGGAGCTCCAGGATCTTCAGCAGATCCTGGCTCTCAGGTGAATTTTTTCTACCCACCCAGTCACGCCAGAGCCAAAGTCAGAACCTCCTTTAGGGAATGGACTTTCTTCAGAGTCCTGTCCTACACAAAATCTCCTCCTCCACTACCCCTCTCAGCCTGGGGTTCTGTTCAACTCACTGCTGACCTCTGTAGGGTCCTTGTCCTCTGGATGGCCCCATCTACTACCTCCGGGTGGGTACTGAGGTCCTCTTCTTCCACCCAGACCTCTTGGGCCTCAGGGGGCAGAAAGCAGGCCCAGCTCACCGCCCCCACCATCCCTCGGAGGGGCTGCAGTGGCTCTGTGTCCGAGCAGGTGTACTGGATCTCCCCCGACGTGGGGGCTGAGGCCCTGAGCAGCAGCCGAGGAAGCCCAGGGCCAGGCCTGTGCTGGGCCAGGCAGTGGGCAGGCGGGGCGTGTCAGTCGCTGAGCACGGCCCCTGGGAGCTCGTTGGTGAGTGTGTGCCAGCGCTCTATCCTCTTGTCCTTGTTCTTCAGGCAGTCAAACCAGTGCTTCAGGCGCTCTCCCTTGGCATTGATGCCCAGAACCACGCCGCCTGCAGAAGGGAGCCCGGGGCAGCCAGGATACTTGACCTATGACTCTCAGGGTCCCTCGGGAACAGTGCCCCCAACACCCTCCCAGACTCTGTGTGGCAAGGCCAGACTAGCTACCCTACCTACCTGCTTAGAGGGTGGACATTGCTCTGACCACCACACGCTTAGACCCTCTTACTGCCCCCCCATCCCCCCAATCAGGGCCCAAGGATCCTATCCTGCCTTGCCTTCCCCCAGGACCAGAGCAGTACCGGGAGGCAGCTCCACTGTGCACAGCCACCCAGCCCACCAGGAATCTGGGGCCACAAGGACTCAGAGTCCAGCCTAAGAGGGCTGACCATCATCCACCCTTTCTCCTGCTCTGCCACACACTGCTGTGTGACCCCTGCCAGGCCTCTTTCCCTCTCTGGGCCTGTTCTTTCTCTGTCACACAGGGCCAGGCTGCATCATGGCTGTGGCCTGATTCAGGACTCTGCCCTAGGACTGGCATGTTGCTGAACAGCATTCTGATCATGGCTTCTCACCAATGAAATCGTTGGATTTTCCAATGTCGTAATCCCAGACGGTGATCTCCAGGGTCTTCTTGGCCAGGTCCCCATGCTTAATCTCATAACAGAATTCCTGGTGGCCAGAAGGGCAGTGTTAGGGCCAATGCCTCAGGGCCTGGAAGTCGGCTGGTGGCCAGTGTGCAGTAGTTGCTGTGACGGATTCTCGCCCATCTCACCCACTTCTGAGAGCCTGGCTGAGATCCTCAGGGGCCCCCTTCCCTCCAACCGCCTGCCCTGTGGTCACCGAACCTGCCTTTCTCAAGATCCCTGAGAGGCTCCTTATCGCCAGGTCAGCGCACACCAGGCGGCCTGGGCCACTCTCGGGTCTGATTCTGCTGACCACTCCCTTCTTCATGGAACCCTCTCTCCTGTCAGCTTCCAGGACCCTTCCACATCCGACGACCGCCCGCAGCACCTCCCCGGCCTGAGGACCTGAGTCACTCAGGCTCCTCTCCCTCATCTCACTCCTCGGAGCTCCTTTCCAGCTGCACCCACCTTCCTGGGGTCCTGAGGCNCAGCTTCCAGGACCCTTCCACATCCGACGACCGCCCGCAGCACCTCCCCGGCCTGAGGACCTGAGTCACTCAGGCTCCTCTCCCTCATCTCACTCCTCGGAGCTCCTTTCCAGCTGCACCCACCTTCCTGGGGTCCTGAGGCCCCACATTCCCATCAGTTCCATGCTCTGAAGAGGTTTGCAGGCCTCCCCTTGCTTCCACCTGAACCTCAACCTGGTTCAGCCTGGCCTCACTTCTCCCACGACTCCCCTACCTCCCGGCTGGCTGGGGGCTCTCCTGTGGGCCCCTTCCCACCCTCCAGCTCCCACAGTGGCCCCTGGAAAACAGTCCCCCCAGGGGAGAGTGAGTGGCTGTCCCACAGCTTCACCAGCCCCTCGTACCTCGTTGAACTCTGGGTTCAGGGTTTTCTTCTTTACCGCTGTCTTGTGTTTGGATTTCTTGTCCACATCTGGCTTCAGGTACCTGGAATTGTAACCAACCAGTAGGCAGAGGGTGAGACGAGGCTGTGAGGACACACGGAGCCCCTGGGGCTTGGAAGCGCTTTCTCCCGGAGAGAGACTTCTGTTCATTCGTGATGACCAGACATGGCGCAGGTGAGTGGTCAGTGTAGTGAGAGAAGCAAGTGGGTCATTCATCACCTGGACCTCTGTTCACAGCCTGTTCCTGACATAACAGAGCCCCCTCTGTTCCCCGAGGAAAGGGGATTTTCCTAATTTCTGAAAGTCTTAATTTTCACAAAGTTCACATTTCCCGCCAGAAAAACATTTTTAGCAGAGTTGGCCCCTTGCTAGAGCTTTTCTGTTTTTAATAGCAGATTATGGAGATAGAGTTTGCATGCTGTAAAACGCATCTTTAAGTGTATAACACAGTGGCTTTTAACTTGGTCCCTGGCGCGTGTCGCCGCTGCCTCACTGAAACTTTGGGGAGGAAAAAGGTCTTTTGGGCAACACTGCTTCCTGCAGAGAAAATAAGTCCCTGCTTGTAGAGCAGCAGTCTTCATCTGGGGCTCGGAGCGGTGGAGGGACTTACCCAAGGTCACACAGCACAGGGCTAGTGCTCAGAAGCCAGGCTCTCTCGTTTGCAAAGCTTCCCACCCTGTCCCTGCACCGACGCTAGAATCTCTCTCACCCACCCCCAGTCCAGCACCGGGTGGGATCAGCAAACACAGAAAGTGGTATCTCACTGTGGCTTTTCTGTACACTTTTGAAAAAAAGTTGTGATAGCTATTATGTAAGTCATTACAGAGACACTGGAAAATACGTACTGACAAAAGCTGGGGGTGGGGAGAGAAATGAAGACATAGATCTGCACAAAAGCCCGTTCTTTAGCAGCTTTATATAGCCATCAGTAATTGGAAGTGACCCCACCCGGGTGCACTTCAAGAGGAAGTGATCTGACAGAGGAGTATTCAGCAGTACAGACCTACAGACCACACTCCGGGCGCACGTGCCATGTGGCGGGCTCTCCAGAGCACTAGGTCGTGTGGAAGAAGTGGAGTTGCTGTTAGAAGAAAGTCTGGAAAAGGCAAAACTATTGTGACAGAAAACAAATCAGCAGTTGCCTGGGGCACCTTTCTGGGTCCGTGGTATCTGAGGTGGTGGTAACGAGACTGTATACATCAGTCCCACAGCAAAAGGGAGAAACCTCCTGAGTGTAAGTTATGCCTCAATAAAGATGAATTTTTAAACCAGTGGGGGTTCCCCATAAACCCTCACCCAGAGATGGTGAATTTCTTCAGCTTCTTACAAGCTTCCATGTGTTTCTTGATTCCTCTTTCTTTGCCTGTTTGGTTTGGGGGCGAGGAGGAAGGACGGGGGTCCTGGGCTGTGGGAGCGTCTCCCAGCCCTGCCTTTGGGAGCCCCTGAAGGGAAGCTGTCCTGGGCTCCCCACGCCCTCAGCACTGCACAGCCGGTGCCCGTCTAGAGACCCTCATGCGACCCCAGCTAGGGGCTGCCCCCGTCCTGCCCCCAGGCCTTTGTCTATGCTGTCTCCTGGAGGGAGGGCGGCCTGTGTGGGTGAGGAGCACAGCCTGGGTGCTCCAGGGGCCCATCGGTGGCTGCTTCCCCTCCCTCCCTATCGGGAGCCCCTCCTGCCCTGGCTGCTGGGCTCCTGGAGTCCCGCTACCACTGCTGCCTTTCGTCTCGTCTGCAGTGACTACTGCTCGCCTGAGGCCTCTAGAAGACACCAGAGGGCTAGAGGACGGAGGGGTGGCCCAGGGCAGCAGAGCAAGTTGCTCCACGCTTCCTCAGCACCTCTGGGGGGTGGAGAAGGTAACAGAAAGACCGCATAGAAAGTTCCATGAGACCTAGCCCAGCCCTGGCACCCAGCAGTTACTCAGGACGTGTGATGACGGTTAACCCATCACCAGCCCCGGAAGACTGGATTTAAGACTGGACTTGGGGTCAGCTTCTAGCCTGGGGAGCCTGAGGCAGCTGTCATCTGGGGTGAAGTTCATAAAAAGTGAGGATGTTGACAAAAGGCCTTGTTCCGTCTAGCTCTGCCCTTCAGCATCCTCTGCCTGGCTCTTCCCTGTAGCCCTGGGTGCTCTGCTCAGAATCCCAAACCTGTATCTCCCCTACTCTTAGCAAGGAGGAGGCCTATGGTCCGTGAAGGGGCCTTTCAGAGATGGGAGCCCTGAGCGGCCACCCTCTGCATGTCACCCAGGGAACTTGAATCAGATGGAGGTGTTTCTAGGCCACTGGGAGTCTCTCTCTGATCCGTGGAGCCACCCGCAGAGCTGCTCTCTGAAAGGCCACCCTGACCCAGCCCGTGGCTGGAGGGTGGCACGTGGCTGCAGTGCCCAGTGACTCTCACGCTGTGGCCAGGGTTGGGTGGGGGCGCGGCCCAGGTGCGGTGGACAGGCCTCGCCAGAGCTGCCTCTCCCTGGCCCTGGGGGGTGGCTGGCCCTTCTGCTGTAACTGGTGAGACCCTGCTTTCTGGATAAAACAGCCTGAGACTCTGGAATTCCTATCAACTTGGCAGGTGGGCACTGAGCCAATTTAAAAACTTGACACCACTCTGGCTTCAGATCCTATTCTCTTCCCTAGGGAAACTAACATCACAGATACAAGTGGACGCACGTCCTCCCTCTCCAGAGACCATCCCTACAGGGTCACGCTGCGTGCTGCCCTCTACAGTCTGCTCTGGGCTTGGCACGCTTGGCATAGCTGTCCACGTTAATCCACCCAGTCCTCATTTATTCACTTCAACTGCACAGTACTCCTCTGTATGCGGACGCCACATTTCATGCATCGCTCCCTCTGCTGATGAACACTGGGCTGTCTCCAGTTTATGGCTATCTCAAGCAATGGCAGCAAAAGCAGCTTTCCACCGGGGCCTGGGTCTCTGGACCCCACGGACCTGGCAGGGAAGTGATACGGCCTCAGGGTGTGCACATCTTCCCAGCTTACCCAGAGTCGCTTACTTTCCCTCCACTGGTTTTAAGAGTCTGTCTTCTGAGCTAGGACAGCATGTCCTCTCCCAGCAGTCTGTGATCCACTGGAAGTCAGTTTTGCTAATGGTCGAGCTTGGGGCCCAACTTACTGGTTTTTAAATGGGAAACCAGTTGGTCTTTGTGATGGCCTCTGTCACCCAAGCCTCCTCACTGTCCCCTGAGGACAGCACCGTCCCTGCTTCTTAACTATATCGTAACTCTGTCCCTCTCCCTGAGCAGAAACAGCTCCTTTCGGCTGAGCCCAATTCCTCCCCAAGTTCTAACCTTCAAGACAGCCTCAAACAACAGTGAAGTCAGACTCAGATCCATGTTTTGCTAGTGGAGAGCCCCAAAGCTCAGATGGTGCCTACCAACCACCTGCTTCATCCTTCTCTGAACGGCCACCAGCTCCTCTGGGCTCTGATCACAGCCTGTCCTGACCCAGATTCACGGCTCTGGGGTCCCTGTGTTAGCATCTCCCCAGCCCCACCTGGCAGGGCTGGGGGAACCTTACCTGCGCCTGTGCCCACGTGTGCTCAGCCCTAAGTCCTGACGGACCCCCTCCACTGCATCTCCCAGCCTCCTGTCCCTTCCTCCAACCTGCTCACAGCCCCTCCTGGGCCCCACAGTCAGAGAGACCTGAACCAGCCATCGGGAGAGAACTGCTCTTTCTGCACGGATTGGGCAGCCACTCAGTTTCTGTGGGCAAGATTCCTCATCTGAGAAATGGGTTTGGCCAGATTCAACCCAGGCAGCACAGAAGGCCCTTGGCCAGATTCAGCCCAGGCAGCGCAGAAGGCCCTTGTGGGCACAGCGCCCCCTCTGCTTCACACAAGCGCTTGCTGCTCATCGCAGCCCCTGCACATCCCGGTACCTGGAAGTGAGACGGTGGAGAAGGAGCGGGCCGCACTCACGTTTTCACGTAGGGGTCTGAGTAGCCGTTGGCGTCCATGGCGGCCAGGTGGGCACAGCGCACGATGCCGACCAGCAGGCCCTGCTTCTGCGAGCTGTACTTGAGGGAGACGAGGATGCGGCCCCGCTCCTCCAGGGACTTGTCTTCCGTCTTGTCCACCTGTGGAGCGGGAGAGCCGTCACTCAGCTGTCCTTGCCCGCCCCTCCCGCAGCCACGTGGAGCCCAGGGGGTGCTGGTGTGTGGTGGGCGTGGTTCACTGGGACCCTGGCCCCTGGATCGTGCTTCCTGGAACCTCAGGCTGTAGGAGGGCCCTGTTGGGAGAATCTGGGAAAACAGTCCAACCCCAGGGGCAGTTAGGACGTGGGTGGGGCAGGGTCAAGCACCTGCCCTTGGAGTCAGGCCTCAAGTCTAGGTCTCACCATGTGGCCTCTCCCCACCCCACTCAGCATCCTGAGACCTCCCATTTCCAGCTGGTGCTCACCCAGAACCCCTGTCCTCTACCTTCTGTCCAGCCAGCCTGAGCCCTGTGGCCTCCGAGGGCCCCTTCCCGGCGTCTCTGCCAGGCTCGTCTCACACTCAGTCTGGGCTTGGCTGTCCTCTGCCAGGCACTAAAGCAGCAGCCCATGTGGCCCTTCATGGGCCAGGGCCGTGCCTGCACCTCTCTGGAGATGGGCCTCTTGTGGGCTGAAGGAAGGACCGCTTCCCCAGCCATACCCAGGGCCAGCTGATCACTGCTTCCCCGCCACACCCAGGGCCAGCTGATCACTGCTTCCCCACCACACCCAGGGCCAGCTGATCACTGCTTTCCCCCCCACACCCAGGGCCAGCTGATCACTGCTTCCCCCCCCACACCCAGGGCCAGCTGATCACCGCTTTCCCCCCAAGTGCAAACACAGCCTTGGCCTCTTCTCGACACAGTGCTCAGCCGGTCGGTACCTTTGGGCCCGAGGGGGCAGGTGAGAGTCAACCACCTGTCACTCAGGCCTCGGGCTTCGAGTGTGACAGCCTCACTAAACCACGACTCTTGTGCCAGTTGTGTGATGTGTGAAAATTAAACTATAATGAGCCGGGATATTTTCAGCTTTTTTTTTAACAGTGGGATGTACTTTGGATGGTTTCACATAAAGACCATTGAACTGGGACATTTCTCAGTAGTTATGAACAATGAATAAGGTTTACAAAGCTCTCTAAAATTATGAGGTACCATCAAAATGAATCTTTACTGCCGAGTGATTATCCCAAATTGCACTCTTGTCAACTGTGGGTCTCTGAACTGGACCAATGAGATCCTGGCAAATTCAAGCGAGGCTCAGCAAGGCCTCAATCACGCCCCAGGCACAAGCATGTACACTCTCAAACACATTCCCCCATGCATGAAACAGGTGCTCACGCATGCGTTCCACACTCTTGCACACACAGTGCTCACACACAATTCACATTCAACACCACATAGGTGATTGTTTATATCAGGGATCAAAACAGGAACGCAGCTCTAGCAGGAGTTGATGTTGCCTTTTATAAGTGACATAGATCATTTGGAGAAACTGGGTCAGCTGCGGTTAGTGACTAATAATAACGCTTAAAAGGTTATCTCCATCGCACACATGCCTAGAGGTGGGAGAGAATGTGACCACAGAGTACAATTTGTTCGAGTTATGCAAAAACACAGAGCTGGGGTCCTGTGCCGGAGCTCTGACCTCAGCTCTGTTGTTCCCGGCCTTGAGCAGGCCAGGCTGCGCTGAGCAGGGCCCTAGATGGGTACAAGCACTCAGGGGACGACCCCTGGGCTCTGTCTCTAAAGCTTTCCCGTTGCCCAGGCTTCTGGTGGGGAATTGTCCTGGGCAGAGGGAACTGTGTCCTCTGTGGGACTTCACCACGCAGTCCCTGAAGGCCCAGGTNTGGACACGACTGAGTGACTGAACTGAACTGAACTGAAGACACCACCAGGCCGCCACACAGAACAAAGGACTGAACAGAACTAGCCGGCTGCAGACCATCTCCCTCCAGTGACAGGCAGCCAGACCCAGAAGGGGGCAATTGCAGCACCATAGATACATTATCTTCCAAACTACAAGCAGGCTTCTTTGCTAACTAAGACTTCTTGGGGTTCTGGATGGTCAACATCCGCCTGAGAAAGTGTGCCAGTTGCACACCAAGAAAACCGAGTGGCAGGGATGGGGGAGGCAATGAGTCGCCGCGACTGTGCTCACCAAACACATCATTACATGAGCTGCTTGNCTAACTAAGACTTCTTGGGGTTCTGGATGGTCAACATCCGCCTGAGAAAGTGTGCCAATTGCACACCAAGAAAACCGAGTGGCAGGGATGGGGGAGGCAATGAGTCGCCGCGACTGTGCTCACCAAACACATCATTACATGAGCTGCTTGAACCTGGGAAGGGCACAAAACGCAGGCTCAACCGAGTCTGTACCTCTGAGGACTACCCGAGTGCCTGAACCTGAGTGGCTTAGACCTGGGAGGTGTATGCAGCCCAGGGCTGGCCTCAGATGATTCCTGGTGGAGCAACCTAGAGCCTGAGCTGTGTGGGCAGGGAGGGCATTCGTGCCTGGAGCCGGGGCAGGCCCAGAGTGGCTGAGACACTGAGAGCACACGCTAGTATCATTTGTTTACATCATCCCTCCCTCCCCACAGCGTGAATAACTTTTATTTTTAAGGTGAATAGCTATAAGCAAGAGAAATTGTGGAGTTTATATCTTAGACCAAATATTGGTAAAGGTTTGTGTAAGTCAGTGAGTCTACAAATATTTTATATTTTAACTCAAAGTATACTGAGGGACCAAAACCAAGAAGCTTTTAACTTCAAAACAAAGCACTTGGAGGGACTTTCCCAGCAGTCCAGTGGTTAAGACTCCCTGTTCCCAATGCAAGAGACAGGGNGGCAGGGGGAGGGAAGTGGGGAGGGGAACACCGCTCAGAGCCTGGGAGGGCTCAGCTGCGGCAGCCGGCCGGGGGCAAAATCAGTTCTGACACGTTCAAACAACTGCAGTTTCTAGGAAAGAATTCTTTTCTGTCTCCTCCGGGTATCTCACAGGCACCTCATGCCTAACACGTTTCAGTTGAGGTCCGAGCATCCCCAGCTGCTCCTCCCACGGTCCCCCGCATCCCAGTGAATGACCCTTCATCCTCCCAGGCCCCACACCTAAGGATGCTGATCTTCAGCCCTTCTCCCTGGCTCCTCTGCTGCCCTGCCCAGGTCCTATTCCCGTTCCTCCCTCTGCACTTTTGGTTTCCCCACCCTGGCCCTCCACTCCCTCCTCCTGAGGAGCCTGTTAAATATCCTCAGATAGCTTGGCCCCCGCCTAGTGCGCTCCTGTGGTCCATCTCTCTCAGAGATAAAGCTGGAGTCCTCTCAGCTCCCAGGACCCCTTGCCCCCTGCTCCCTCTGCCCCACTCAGTTGGCCTCTTGCCTGTGCCTCCCACAGGCCGAGCACTTTTCCATGAAGGCTTTGCACCTGCGGCTCCCTCTGCCTGGGATATTCCCTGCTTGCCAGGTGAGCCTTCCCAGAGCACCCATCTAACCCAGCGACCCCTCTCATGCTCTCCGTTTCGGCCCTGATCCCTGCCGAATGTTCGATCTGTTTGGGTGGTCTATCTCATTTTTGGTCTGGCTCTTGTCCAGGCTTCATGAGGGCAGGGAGATTAATCTGTTTCCCCAGCACTTGCAGCCATGCCAGGCAGAGTAGGTGCTCAATGAATGCCCTTGGGGGCTTGCCTGGTNTGTTTGGGTGGTCTATCTCATTTTTGGTCTGGCTCTTGTCCAGGCTTCATGAGGGCAGGGAGATTAATCTGTTTCCCCAGCACTTGCAGCCATGCCAGGCAGAGTAGGTGCTCAATGAATGCCCTTGGGGGCTTGCCTGGTGCCCAGTGGTTAAAATCCACCTGCCAATGCAGGGCACACAGGTTCCATCCCTGGTCCGGGAAGATTCCACATGCTGCGTGGCCTCTAAGCCCGGCCGTCACAACTATTGAGCTCTGCAACAAGAGAAGCCACTGCAACGAGAAGTGAGTGAGCTGCCACAAAGAGTAGCCGCCTATCGCTGCAACTAGAGAAAGCCCTCACACAGCAGTGAAGACCCAGCACAGCAAAAAATAGATAGATTAAAAAAAATGCTCCTGGCCTTGTGCTCACAGCAGCGTGGGCCCTGGATGGCTCCAGAGCCTGACTCACCGGCAGCTGCTTCTCCAGGCAGATGCTGAACGTCTTGGTGTGGTTGGGCTTCAGCTTCTTCAGGGGCACCCTGGTCTCCCCGATGAACTCATTGTGGCGGAATTTGTCCTCATCACACACAGAGATCCTGGAGGGCAAGGGGTCTTTCAGTTTGCTTCCAAAGTCAGGGAGGNCCCAAAGTCATGTTGTTCAAATGTGGCTATTTAAATTTAAGCTTAAATTAATTACAATTAAATAAACATCAGAAATCTAATTCATCAGTTGTACTAGCCACTTTGAAAGTGCTCAGTAGAGGATGTGATAGTGACTATCATATGGGACAGTGTAGATATAAATTATTAATAACATAACAGAAAGTGCCATTGGGTGGCATTCCCTAGAAGAAGTAAAGGAGAATTTTAGTTAGAGATTAGAAATTTTTATTTTGAGGGGAAGGTGGTCAGAGGTAGTCAACTGCTTCTGCACTTTACTCTCCATGCTTAAGAATTTGGTGACTATTGTCATGTTGCTCCAATGATCTGGTGCCTTTGCACAGCATGCTGACCCAACTCTTTCACTCTGTTAACTCATACTTTATAATTCATTTACTTTACATATAGGTTCCTGAACCCTCTCACTCTCCAGTCTGACTCAGGTGACAACTTCTTGGCTGGCATAGCAACAAACAGTATATTTCACTACATTTCTGCTTAGCTATTCTCCCATTACACACCTTAATAATCCCTGGGAACCCTAAGAGCAAGGTCCTAAATTTGTTCATCTTTCTATTTCAAATACATGGTATAGAGCCTGGCACACAGTAAATTCTCAATACTCAATGAATAACTTTACTTGGAACATCCTTCTATGGCCAAATTGCTTTAAACTAATTAAGTAATTATTTAATAAATATGCCAACAAATATCAGCAGCTTACCTTTTGAGGTCATTAATTAATTTGTTTTTCTCCTGGACTATTCTCTTGTGGTGCATTCGATGAAAATCACGTTCTTTCTGAGTTTTTAGCAAATCTTCTCTGGCCTTGCTGTAAAAATGAAAATAACCACCACCTTAAAATTCAGTGCTATTCTCTTCTGAAAAAAATATTTATTTATCAGTTCTAATCCAGTATGAAAGTGAAAGAGGAAAGTGAAAAAGATGGCTTAAAGCTCAACTTTGGAAAACTAAGATCATAGCAGCTGGTCCCATCACTTCATGGGAAATAGATGGGGAAACAGTGGAAACACTGTCAGACTTTATTTTGGGGGNCAAGTGGTGGGTGGGGGTGTGAGGGCAGGGCCAGCCCCGTGGACAAGGCTGGGTGGGGTGGGGGAGCTGGTGGCCAGGGGGCCCTCACCCACCGCAGGGTCTTTCGGATCATATCTTCGTCTGTGATCCCGTAGTATGTGAGGGTCTCATTCCACGTGGGGTTCAGAGTGTTTCTGAGAGTTTTCGTTCTGAGCTTATTCGCCTGGAGAGAGCAAAAATGAGCCTCTGAGCATCAAGGAGGGCAGTGGGCAGCGTAATGGTCCCACACACGTCCCAATCCCCCAGAACCTAGCAAAGCTGGGGGGCGAAAGTTGCTCATCGGCTGACTTTACAACAGCAAAGGGATTCCCTGGCGGTCCAGTGATCAAGACTCTGAGCTTCCCTGCAGGGCACGTGAGTTCAACCCCTGGTCAGGGAACTAAGATCCCACATGCCACGGTGCAGGCCCTTCCCACTCCCCAGCACTGCAAAAAAAAAAAAAAAATCTGTATACAAGAGGCAGATNCTGAGCTTCCCTGCAGGGCACGTGAGTTCAACCCCTGGTCAGGGAACTAAGATCCCACATGCCACGGTGCAGGCCCTTCCCACTCCCCAGCACTGAAAAAAAAAAAAAAAAAATCTGTATACAAGAGGCAGATGATCTAGGTGGGCCCTGTCATCATCAGGCCCTTAAAAGAGAAAGAGGAAGGCAAAAGAGAGGCAGAGGGAGGTGTTACAAAGACAGAAGATCAGAGAGGGGCCACGAGCCGGGCCAAAGGGGTGCCTGTGGAAGCTGGAGAGCAATGGGAAACAGCTTCTCTCTCTCCTGGAGCCTCCAGGATGGAAGGCAGGCATGCTGCCAATCCATATTAGCCCAGTGGGACCCATGCCCTGCAGAACTGGAAGGTATGAGCTCGGTGGTGGTGTAACCCACCCAGTCAGTGGTAACCAGTTAGCGCAGTCCTCAGAAAACACGGTGGCAGGGGCCTGCCTCCTAGGGGCGTGCCCAGGCGTGGTGGGGAGGGCCTCCATGGGAGGTGTGGGCTCCTCTCCCGCCGTCTCCTCGCCCGGCCTGAAGGCACCTGCCCTCCTTCCCCGGCACTTCCGGACACCTCGGGTCTTGGATTCCTTACCTGTCTTGTCCCCTTCAGACTCTGACCTCTGTGCTCAGTTCCCTTTGATGTCTGCCACACCAGCCCAGGCTCTGAGGTCATACAGCCCTGGGTTCGAGTCCCAGCTCCCCCACTTGCATAAGCTCTGTGGAGCCCAGTGGATTCCGTACCCTCTGCCAGGGCTCCAGGGCATAAGGACCACCTCTCTCAGCTCGCTCTTCAGGACCCTGTCTATAAGGAGACTGTGCTCTATGGAATGCTGCCCTAACTCAGGGGCCAGTCCTATGACGGGCCTAGCAGCAGGTACTGCCAACTTGAGGTCCTAGGAGTCTAGGGACGCTCAGTCACTGAGCCCCTTCCTGGGGCTGCGTAGCCCTGAGAGCCCTGGGATCACCCTGCCCGCCCCCAGCATGAAGATGCAAGGCTGCAGGGGGAGCCTGCTCCTCCAGGCGTTGGAGGAGGGCCACTGTCCTTTCCCACAGCTCTGCCTTCCCTTCCAGGGTGACTCCCTGTTACCAGTGGAGTCCAGACCTAAAGGAACTCGGACCTCAGCAGCCTGTGGCTCCTCAGCCTGGGTGGCCACTTGGGGGCAGGGCCACCCAGTTATCCGGAGCAGTGGCCGGGGAGGCCCTCTGCCCAGGGGCCTGCCCCAGTTGCTGAGTTCTCCTGTGAGGTCACTCGCGGGCCAGGAAGGAAGTCCTCAACTACAGCTTCTGAGAAAGAGGCCAGGATAAGAACACTAGCCACCAGCCTCTGCTGCTCAAGGTCTTGTCTCCTGTGTCCCCTGTCCCTCCATTTCTGCCTTGCTCTCTATTCAGAAGCAAAGCTGCTGGACTCCATTGGGCGCCCCTGGCATGGAGTCTGCCCACCTCACCCCTTGCGATGACTATGGGTTCTCAAGGCCAAGGAAGGACCCACTTCTGAAAAGATGATGTGACCTTTCTTCCCATGAAATTACAAAGAAAACTGCACTCAACTGTAAGCTGTATGAAAGAAGTCTAATCAAGTTCTGATCTTCCAGCACCGAGGGCCACCTTGATGCTTTTGCTAATAGCTAATTTAAGAAAAAAATTTCTTTTCTTCTCTCATAGATGCACCTATTGGCCTGGTCTGTTTGTCAGATCATCTGGTGCGGGAACAAGTGTTCTGTAGTCAAATAATCTGGGCAGATGCTGACCATTCCATCCCCCTTGTGGAGCATCACAGAGCTGCCCACCAGGGCATTAAAGGCTCTGATAAGTCCTACAGTAAAGAAACCGGTTTAATAATGTTTCCTGAAGTTACTTGGTCACACAAGCCTTTGTTTGCACATAGTGTTAATGTCCAGTTGAGGATGTTTCTTATAAAACGCTGGCCTGGAAATTCTCCGGTGGAGTTTCCCCAACCCAGCAGGCAGGTGGTGCTGACTAGAGGCCTAGAGAGTGTGGGGCCGAGTGGGTGTGGGAGCTGGGAGCTCCCTGAGTGCCCCAAGTCCAGCCAGGGCTCAGGGGGCACAGCTGATCAGCGGGCCCAGAGCAGGTCTCCTTACCTTACTGGCCCCTGGCAGCAGGTGCAGCTTGACGTACGGGTCTGCCAGCCCGTTGTGGTCCATCGGCTTCAGGCCCTGGGCAGAGGAGAACAGCAAAGGGTGTAAGTGGGGGCCTGGGGACACAGAGCAGCCAGGNGGGCCCAGAGCAGGGCTCCTTACCTTACTGGCCCCTGGCAGCAGGTGCAGCTTGACGTACGGGTCTGCCAGCCCGTTGTGGTCCATCGGCTTCAGGCCCTAGGCAGAGGAGAACAGCAAAGGGTGTAAGTGGGGACCTGGGGACACAGAGCAGCCAGGGCCTCCAGGCACCCGGGGCAGCAGGCCCCGGCAGGCCCCTGGACCTCCCGGCTGGGTCCACTCATGACCCTCTTCACAGAAGCACCCCTGCCCCATACCCCCAGGATGGGGAGCAAGGATGGCTCGAAGGGTCCCAGGTCTCCACCCGGCGGGGCGGAGGTGACATCCCCATGACCTCATCCAAAGACTAACTGCAAACTCACCAGCCCGATCCCTCATCTCCCAGGGGAGCTGAGGCCCTTCTCCCCACTCTCTGCCCCATACCCCCAGGATGGGGAGCAAGGATGGCTCTGTACTGGTGCAATTTCCTGCCCCCACCCCCCCAAACGTCTGATTCTGCGTAGATGACCNCACACACACACACACACACACACACAGGAATGAAGATATCAAAGGGCAGGTTCCTGCTCCAAGGAAAGCACAGCTTAACAGGAGGAACGGAAGAGAAGGATTTGCCACAACAAAGTCCGGTGGGGCAGGATTGATGGAGGAGGCCTGAGCTTGATGTGAACTGGGGCCATCAGAGAGGGCTTCCTGGAGGAAGTGACCCTTCACTTGAGCCATGCAAGATGAGTAGGAGTTGGCCAGTGCAGAGTGGGGCTGGGAGAAGGGCCATTTCAACCACAGGCCCACCCAGAGGGCAGAGTGCTGGGTAGTTGGAGTTATGCTAGGGGGAGGCCAGGGTTGCCCAGTGTGGGTCGAGAGCAAACCACAGCCTGCTGGCCAAGTCTGGCCACCATGTCTTGCATCTCTGCTCCTAACACAGGGTCAGGCACCCCGCTCAGCGTCTCTGTTGTTGCCTGGAGCGGGCACCTGTAGGGTATCTGACCTCTGAGGTCTGACCCTGGGTTCAAACCCTGGCTCTGCACTTCCTTGCTCTGTGACCTTAGCATATCTAGTCTCTCTGTGCCTCCGTTTCCTCATCTGCAAAATGCAAACACAACAGCATCCACCTCACGGCATGCCTGGGGTGCAGAAAGTACTCAGTAGATAATTATAGAAGAAGCAGATCCATTTAGGTGATGTTTCTAGATGAGCGTACTTGCCCCTCTGAGACACCTCCTGGAATGAACTCGTTCTGAACTGGATCGCTCCCCTCCCAGCCCTTGTGAGCAGAATACACAAACGGTCACTTAAGACTTTTCGGAACAACCTGAGTCATTGCTATGACTGCGGCTAACTGTGCCCTGTGTCCAAGTCCCAGCCCGGGCACTGAAGGGTATGTGAGATGAGTCCTTCACCAGGCGATCCCAGGTGGCCACACTTTTTGAGGTTTTCTTGACTTTTTTTTCTGCCTCCTCTCTTGATATCCGCTTGAAACTCCTGTTATGTTAAAGTACTTGCCTCTGGTCGCATAGGCAGCTCTGCCTCCTAGTCACTGGTTACTTAGTTCTTCTATGAAACCAGGTGAGAATAGTTGTTAAAATTGTGTCTAAACTCAAAGTCAACAGGCCTTAAGTGGAGCTGAGAGTCCTTTTCCCCAAGCGGGGTAAGCATGCTTTATGGCACCCCACTCCAGTACTCTTGCCTGGAAAATCCCATGGATGGAGAACCCTGGTAGGCTGCAGTCCATGGGGTCGCAAAGAGCTGGACACAACTGAGCAACTTCACTTTCGCTTTTCACTTTCATTCACTGGAGAAGGAAATGGCAACCCACTCCAGTGTTCTGGAATCCCAGGGACGGGGGAGCCTGGTGGGCTGCCATCTATGGGGTCGCACAGAGTCGGACACGACTGANACAACTGAGCAACTTCACTTTCGCTTTTCACTTTCATTCACTGGAGAAGGAAATGGCAACCCACTCCAGTGTTCTGGAATCCCAGGGACGGGGGAGCCTGGTGGGCTGCCATCTATGGGGTCGCACAGAGTCGGACACGACTGAAGCGATTTAGCAGCAGTCCTGGCCTACTGGGTTTCCCAGGTGTCTCAGCAGTTAACAATTTACCTGCCAATGCAGGAGAAGCAGGTAAGAAATGGCAATCCACTCCAGTATTCTTGCCTGGAGAATCCCATGGACAGAAGAGCCTGGCGGGTTGCAGTCCATGGGGTCGCAAAGAGTCGGACATGACTGAGCACGCACGCATCTGGCCTATTGCTGCCTGCTTGCTAGGCTGCCTCTGTGCGGGTGGGGTAGGTGAGGGTGCTCTAAGGGTGGGATCTATCACCTCGCCTGCAACAACCACCAGCCACAGGCCCAGGCTTCTCCAGGCTTTTGCAGTAACAGCCTTTAAAGCTCTTGGCTTTGCAAGACAGTAAATCAGCCTACTGTTCTGTTTGGGCCTAACTTGCGGCTTGTACCTCCAGACATTAGCCTCCGGAGGGCAGGGACCACGCCTCTGACACCAGCAATGAGCAGATGTTCAATTTACAAGGCTGGTCTATCCAAACTAACTCATTAGCCGGCTGCTCACTCGAGCAGAGATGTGGTGTGATGCTTATGTATTAAAACACACAGTTCCAACACAAAATTGTAAAGCAATTATCCTCCAATTAAAAGAAAAGAACAGCAACCACAAAATCCACAACTGTGGATCACAATCTCTGCCCAGTTCCTCATCCCAGAGAAGGACAAGGCAGCCGACAGAGCCCCCACTGGGAAATTCAGCTCCAGGCAGGGAGTGGGGTCCCTTCCACTGGATTTACAGACACCTGTGTTTACTGTGTTTACCAGCACCTGACACTGCTCAATAAAACCGATAGCTGTTATCACTGCCCGGGAAGGAACAGCAAGCCTGGTGCTGCCCTAGGACGGGATTGGTGGATTTCTTCAGATGCCAGTTCAAGTTTTAGAAGAAATAATAATTTAGAGAAGCTCAGTCGCCATTTTTAGACTTGCTGGTGGTGGAGCTCTCTTGCTGCTGCTGCTAAGTCGCTTCAGTCGTGTCCGACTCTGTGCGACCCCAGAGACGGCAGCCCACCAGGCTCCCCCGTCCCTGGGATTCTCCAGGCAAGAACACTGGAGTGGGTTGCCATTTCCTTCTCCAATGCATGAAAGTGAAAAGTGAAAATGAAGTCACTGAGTCGTGTCCAACTCTCAGCGACCCCATGGACTGCAGCCTACCCGGCTCCTCCGTCCATGGGATTTTCCAGGCAAGAGTACTCTTAGAGAGCTCTTTATTTCCTATTTCCTATTTGGAGAAATGAGGCTCGGAGAGGGGAGGTGATCTGGCCAGGGTGGCACAGCAAAGCTGGACACAGAATCCAGGCCTCTTCACTTCTATCCTGATTGCTCCTTCCTGCCTTAAAGCCCAGTAGCTTCCAAAATTTTGTTTGCTACTTTGTTAAGCTGAACTCTTGAGAGGATGGGACAGAAAAACAAAAGAGGGAT